>OY744545.1:63522900-63575400 GCA_963556195.1 Sepiola atlantica | reverse complement strand
AAAAGTTTTAGTATATTTTGTACGTAACGCATCTATCTGTCTACCCTCATCTCTCTCTCTCTTTCTCTCTCTCTTTTTCTTTCTCTTTCGACTCTCTCTCTCTCTCTTTTTTCTTTCTCTTTCGACTCTCTCTCTCTTTCTCTTTCTCTTTCTCTTTCGACTCTCTCTCTCTCTGTATCGCTGTTAATTTACCTAAATCTCTATCTTCATATATATATATATATATATATATATATATACATATATATATATATATATAGACTATATATAGACTATATATTGAGTATTTAGATCTGTATGGCTAGGTTTCCTTCCTCTTATGTACTTACCTTTCTGGTACCAAAGATACTAAGCTTTATTTTTTATTTTTTTATTTATTTAGTTTTTAAATGCAACTTTAATTCTTATATAATTTTATTGCTAGCTACCATATTGCAGAATGGTTCTTGGGTTTAGTGTTTAGAGAGTATTATTATTATTATATTTATTTTTTATTTTTATTTTTTCATTGTTATAATTAATGTTATTTGATATGCAAATTACCATATAATACGGTAGTCTTAATATTATTATTATTTTATTATTATTATTATTATTATTATTATTATTATTATTATTATTATTATTATTTATGTATATATTAGTAAAATATCAAGCTGAATTATTTCGACACTTGATTATAGGGGAAATTGTAGTTTAATCTGTACCATTGGAGAGCTATGAATATTATAACTGTCCTGTTTTTAAATCTTCGAAACAGTTACATGGTAAACAGCTGATGATCCCCGTGTTAATATTAGACGCTTAAGGTCTCCAGTTTTTGTTTCACTGTTAGATACTTAACCCCCCCCCCTTTTTATTTTTTATTTATTTTATTTACTCATATTTTTTAATTTATTTATGAATTTTCCAACGAATGTTGGGTCTGCAATGTCTTGGATTTTGCTGGTTTCTCTGGGAATTTAAACTGCATTTTTTTTTGTTAAAATGACTTTAAGCTTCTTTAGACTATATATATATATATATATATATATATATATATATTTATATATATATATATATATATATATATATATATATTTGAAGAGTTTGAGTGCAAAATGCGATAAACGCCATTTTGAAAATTACGAAACTATCATTACAAAAGGTGTTGTATCACAACACTGGAGTATATATCAAAAGTAATAACTTAACCTCATAAGTTTTCTTCATTAACAATAGTTTGTATTTGAAGTATTCAAATACAACCATATAATTCTAGGACCTCTTCCTCGAATTATGATTAAAATAGTCTGCAGTCTAAATTAAATTTACATCTTTACTAAGAGATAAATATCTCAAATCTATTACGTTATTTTAAAGCTATCTTTTAAATTGTTATTTAAATTAATTTTCGACATAGTAATGTCGATTTTACATGAAAAGGAGTTATCAAATTAACGAGGCCACAATTTCCCAAGGGAATGGAAATTCTGTCCTCGCATCATTATACATCTCCAATAATAATTCAGAAGAGTTGTGCGTTTTAACGAGGTTATCCGTACACAAATGGTTGAACAAATTTTAAAAAATCAGCTCCAAAATATTTTTTTCTTTTTTGAGATACTAAAAATGCTTAAACAATCTTTTCTTTTAAATGATATTAAAAAAAATAATGCGCAACACGTGTTCATCTATACGCCCCTTTTTCCTAATGGGAGAAAAGACAGACAATGAATCGAAAATTTATTAACAATAAAACCATGGTTTAAGGACGAAAAAAAAAAATTCATTTTTTTAGAAAACTGTTGATGAACAACTGATGACTTAACACACATTGTATTCTATACAATTTTTATTCACATCCGTTTTTTGTTTATATTATATATATATATATATATATATATATATATATATATATATATATATATATACATCAGCATGGCTAACGTAGACAAGGATCGAACTTTCGTATTGATGAATTTAGTCCAGCGTCTTACCAATGGACTACAACTAGAAATATGTACGATTTTTCTCACCTAAATATTTAATGTTTTTTTTATTTAATTGTTTTTCATTGGTGATAGCAGCGTTCGTTGTTGTTTTTGCTTACTACTATTTCAATTGTTTCACTCCCTGAGTGATTAAGATGCAAACAATTTCATTATTAGTCGCCTTAAACTTTATAGGACGTATCTCTCGTTAATGTCTATATTTTTATTAATTTTATATGGGCACGTGTTTCAGCATGACTAACTAAGACAAGGATCGAACCTTCGATATTGATGTCTGTAGTTTAGGGTTTTACCATTGAACCAAGACGCTCTGTCTGGAAATATGTACGATTTTTATCACTTAAATGTTCAATGTAGTTTTATGTAATTGTTTTATTAGTGATTGTAATGTTCGTTGTTGTTTTTTGCTCACTGCTATTTCGATTGTTTCACTTCCAATGTGATTAAGATGCAAAAAATTGCATTATTAGTCGCCCTTGACTTTATAGGACGTATCTTTCGTTAATATATATATATTTTTAAATTAATTTTATACGTACATAGAAGTTATCCATGGACACGTGTTTCTGGCTATATATGTGTGTATCATACATGAACACGCTACAAGAAGGTTCTAGATTTCTGTTAAATCGAAGACTATAAATGCAGATTTTTAGAAATGAGAAGCGAGTTATCCTATTGGAAAATAAGCGTAAAGAAAATGTGCTTTCGTATTTGGTACTCCATTTGTCATTGTACATTTATTTTCCGGCCGTTAGAATAAGATTAGTCGAAAAGCCTAACCAATTTTGACATGCATCTACAGAAATATAAAAGGATTGGAATAGTAAAAGAAACACAGATTCCTAAGATGCGTCCATCCAATTTGCGCGTTTAACAATGAAGATTCTATTATTTATGTAACCGTTATAAACCGACAGTCAATTCATTTTCTCACTAAAGCCTAACACGTCAACGGATATGTTACTTCAAATGTAAATGTGACAGACCAACGAAATAATTTATATACATTAGCCTGGCAGAACAATGGACGTTTTATTTTAAACATAAGCGTGATATGTTGAGAAAATCATATTTTAAACTTAATCCTTCAAGACTTTGGAAAATGTTATTTTAGTACAAAGCGTGACTGCCAAACGGAAATGTTATTTTAACATAAGCCTGGCAGACCAATGAGAATTGTGTTTAAACCCTAAGTGTTATAAGTTTCGAAGATATTATTTTAAAATTCATACTGGCAGACCTTTAGACATGTTAAGTCTATATTAAACCAGACCGGTCGAAGGAAATGTGATATAAAATTTTTATCTGACAGATTAACGAAAATGCTATTTTAAACATAATATTGGTAGACCGATGAAAATTGTATTTCGGTACTGATATCGATCCTGACCCATTTTTCGTGAAGTTCGACTCGGAAGCGTTCGGCTGTCCTACGCAAACGCCCGAGAGTTGACGGGCCGATTTTTACCAGACGACAATTTTCATACGGTGCTGCGTCCTATAGTAATAATGTTTAGCTTGTTTTGTTTTTGTTGTTGTTAGGGTTAGGGTTAGGGTTTAGGGTTAGGATTAGGGTTAGGTTTAGAGTTAAGGGTTAAGGTTTAGGGTTTAGGGTTAGGGTTTAGGGTTAGGGTTAAGGTATAGGGTATAGGGTTAGGGTTAGGTTTAGGGTTTAGGGTTAGGGTTAGGGTTTAGGTTTAGGGTTATGGTTAGGGTTTAGGGTTAGGGTTAGGTTAGGGTTTAGGGTTAGGGTTAAGGTATAGGGTATAGGGTTAGGGTTTAGGGTTAGGGTTAGGGTTAGGGTTAGGTTAGGGTTAGGGTTAGGGTTTAGGTTAGGGTTAGGGTTATAAATATTTATTTGATAACAGTAATTTCGCTCTGTTTTGCTTGTTTTATTTGTTTTGTTGTTTAAAAATTTCTTGCGAATATAACTAAAAATTATAGGACGCAGCAACGTATCAAAATAACAAAAAAAAATTTATTTGATAACAGTAACTTCGCTATGTTTTGCTTGTTTTTTTTTGTTGTTTCTTTTAGAAAATTTCTTGAAAATATAACTTAAAATCATAGGACGCAGCACCGTATCAAAATTGTCGTCTGGTACAAATCGGCTCGTCATCTCTCGGGCGTTTGCGTAGGATAGCCGAACGCTTCCGACAAGAAACTAGCGAAAACTGGGTCAAGATCGATAGAAGTACCAAAACTTTAATCTAATAGACCAACGAAAATGCTGTTTTAAACATAATCATGGCAGACCGATGAAAATTGTATTTCTAGCATGAGTGTGATAGGTTGCGAAAATGTTATTTTAAACTGAATCTTGGCGGACCTACGGAAATTTTATTTCCATTATTAAGCTACAACGGCAGACCAATGAAAATGTTATTTAAAACATAAGCGTGACAGACCAATGAAAATGTTATTTAAAACATAAGCGTGACAGACCAATGAAAATGTTATTTAAAACATAAGCGTGACAGACCAATGAAAATGTTATTTAAAAAATAAGCGTGACAGACCAATGAAAATGTTATTTAAAACATAAGTGTGACAGACCAATGAAAATGTTATTTAAAACATAAGCGTGACAGACCAATGAAAACGTTATTTAAAACATAAGCGTGACAGACCAATGAAAATGTTATTTAAAACATAAGCGTGACAGACCAATGAAAATGTTATTTAAAACATAAGCGTGACAGACCAATGAAAATGTTATTTAAAACATAAGCGTGACAGACTAATGAAAATGTTATTTTATACATAAGCGTGACAGACCAATGAAAATGTTATTTAAAAAATAAGCGTGACAGACTAATGAAAATGTTATTTAAAACATAAGCGTGACAGACCAATGAAAACGTTATTTAAAACATAAGCGTGGCAGACCAATGAAAATGTTATTTAAAACATAAGCGTGGCAGACCAATGAAAATGTTATTTAAAACATAAGCGTGACAGACCAATGAAAATGTTATTTAAAACATAAGCCTGACAGACCAATGAAAATGTTATTTTAAACTAAATCTTGACAGACCTACGCGAATGTTAGTTCTATATTGAGCGAGACAGGCAGATGGAAATGCAGATTAATTAAACTTAAGCATGACAGACCAACGAAAATGTTCTTTTAAAAATAAGCCTGACAGACCAATGAAAATTTCATGTCTAAACTAAGGGCGATAAGTCAATAAAATGTTATTTTAAACATTATCTTAACATCCCTACGCTGATGTTTGTTCTATCTTTAGCGATACTGGTCGACGGAAATCTATTATATAAACGTCACCTGTCTGTATGTATGTATGTATGTATGTAAAGCTTCTCCTCCGAAAGTACCCAACAAACGGTCACACGGGTGACATCATTCCGATCGGCCAGCCCAGGCACGTGTAATATCTCAGAACCGGAAAAAAAAATTGACTCTTCCGGGGTCGACTGAGCACTTTTCTCCAATGGGGGGTGGCTTTTAACTCCATGTTTCAACGTTGTTTCGTACTAATTTAAGAATAAATCAATGCTATCATGTATAATTTGAAAAATAATGCAAAGTCACGATAAACCAGAAATGACGTCAGAGAGTAGCAGGAAGAAATTCACTCACACTACAACCATTTTTTTCCTTTCTTTCTTTTTTCCCCTCTCACTCCCACACTTTCTTTCTTAATTATTAATAGACGCTAATATTCCTCCCCACTCCCTTCCTATGGCCGTTCTGTTATCATGATAGGCATTACCTCCTCCTTTCAGGCCAAATTGTGGGGGGGGGGGTCGGCATTCGCCGGTGTGAGCGCCTCAGGCAAAATTTGGGGTAGAGGCGAGTATCGGTATTCGCCGGTGGGACGCCTCAGGCCAAATTGGGGGAGGGGGAGTGTCGGCATTCGCCGGTGGGGCGCCTCAGGCGAAATTTAGGAGTGGGGGAGAGTCGGCATTCGCCGGTGTGAGCGCCTCAAGCGAAATTTAGGGGCGGGGGAGTGTCGACATTCGCCGGTGTGAGCGCTTCAGGCCAAATCTGGGGAGGAGGAATGTCGGCATACGCCGGTATGAGCGCCTCAGGCCAAATCTGGGGAGTGTCAGCATTCGGCGGTGGGGAGCCTCAGGCCAAATTTGGGGAGGGGGAGTGTCGGCATTCGCCGGTGGGGCGCCTCAGGCGAAATCTGGGGATGGGGAATGTCGGCATTCGCCGGTGTGAGCGCCTCAGGCGAAATTTGGGGAAGGGGGAATGTCGGCATTCGCCGGTATGAGCGCCTCAGGTCAAATTTGGGGAGGGGGAGTGTCGGCATTTGCCGATGTGAGCGCCTCAGGCCAAATTTTGGGAAGGGGAGTATTCGTCAGTAAGAGAGAGATCCCGACCGTGGGAGCGTATCAGCCTGTACTTTAGGGGAGAGGAAGGTCGCCACAGGAAAAGGGATTAAAAAATAAAATGATAATCTGATTTTTGATTCGACATTGTAAGATCGACACCTATCGGATAGGACTAGATAATACACTTGATCTCAAGGCAATAAAATGCCGAAACAGGTACTACACTTTGATCTTAGCCTAAAGGCCAAGAAAGCGCCCGAAATTCAAAATGTTTATGTATTTACTGGAGTATTTATAACCAATATACAACAGTACAGCGGTCTATCCACTAGACACTGTTCAAATTACATTAATAAATTAACAAGTTATAATAACTATGATTTTCTTTAAACAAACATTGTATAATACTATTTAACAAATTCTTACATGAGTTTTGATGATCAACAAAGAATTTTAGACTCCCTTATGCCGTTTTTCTCTAATTCAACATAGCTTTTATACGCCATTTTTTAAACCGAAAATGACATTAATGTAGTATCTGTTTAGTATTAGTGTAGTATCTTTTTTGATTTACGATGGATACCCATCGTGCACCCCATAGACTGGTATCGTCTTGGCCTTCGGGGCTTCAGTCCACCGGTCTATGGGTCTGTCCTGTGCAGTTCTAGGAGGTGCACCCTCCAAGGCTTTGCCTCCCCTCTTTGGGGAGGATTAAGTTTATTGCTTACTGCCTGAAGCGCCCTACCGGATAATCCCGACAGAGCTGCCCAGGAAATTTTTAATGGCCAGAGTGTTCACCTTCTCGGGCGCTGGCTTTTCAAGTACCACTTGAAATTATTTGTTAGAGGATAGCTAAGGAAGAACGATAACTCACGTTTAAAAACACAATTTAGCTTTTTACAACAAGGTTAGAGAATATACATAACATATAAAAGTGTATTCTTATGTAAAATTAACAGAGTAAGATGATGAGAGTATTCCCGAATCTATAAACCCAATCCTTAGGGGTCCATGGGGCATATTTAATCGGGGGGGGGGGCCTTTCAGTTATTTTTCATTTTATTTTATAGTAATTTGAAATTGCTGAGTTATATTGTAATTTAATTACGCAATATCTCAAGTTCTTAAAACAATTCATCATTTTTAATGAAATTTATTTGTTAGAGGATAGCTAAGGAAGAACGATAACCCAAGTTTAAAAACATAATTTAGGTTTTTAAAACAAGGTTAGAGAATATACATAAGATATAAAAGTGTATTCTCATGTAAAATTAACAGAGTAAGATGATGAGAGTATTCCCGAATCTATAAACCAAATCCTTAGGGGTCCATGGAGCACATTTCATCGGGGGGGGGAGGGCTTTTCAGTTATTTTTCATTATATTTTATAGTAATTTGAAATTGCTGAGTCATATTGTAATTTAATTACGTAATACCTCAAGTTCATAAAACAATTCATCATTTTTAATGAAATTTATTTGTTAGAGGATAGCTAAGGAAGAACGATAACCCACGTTTAAAAACATAATTTAGGTTTTTAAAACAAGGCTAGAGAATATACATAACATATAAAAGTGTATTCTCATGTAAAATTAACAGAGTAAGATGATGGGAGTATTCCCGAATTTATAAAGCCACCCCTTAAGAGTCTATGGGGCATATTTAATCGGGGGGTGGGGCTTTTCAGTTATTTTTTAAAATATTTTATAGTAATTTGAAATTGCTGAGTTATATTGTAATTTAATTACGCAATACCTCAAGTTTATAAAACAATTCATCATTTTTAATGAAATATTTTTGTTAGAGGATAGCTAAGGAAAAACGATAACTCGCGTTTAAAAACACAATGTAGGTTTTTAAAACAAGGTTAGAGATTATACATAACATATAAAAGTGTATTCTTATGTAAAATTAACAGAGTATAATGATGCGAGTATTCATGAATCTATAATCCCACCACTTAGGGGTCCATGGGGCATATTTCATCAGGGGGGGGGGCATTTCAGTTATCTTTCATTATATTTTATAGTAATTTGAAATTGCTGAGTCATATTGTAAGTTAATTACGTAAAACCTCAAGTTACTAAAACAATTTATGGTTTTTAATGATATTTATTTGTTATAAGATAGCTAAGGAAGAACGATAACTCACGTTTAAAAACACAATTTAGGTTTTTAAAACAAGGTTAGAGAATATACATAACATATAAAAGTGTATTCTTATGTAAACTTCACAGAGTAAGATGATGAGAGTATTCCCGATCTATAAACTTACCACTTAGGGGTCCATGGGACATATTTAATCCGGGGGGGGGGGGTCAGTTATTTTTCATTATATTTTATAGTAATTTGAAATTGCTGAGTCATATTGTAATTAAATTACGTAGTACCTCAAGTTCATAAAACAATGAAATGTATTTGTTAGAGGATAGCTAAGGAAGAACGATAACTCATGTTAAAAACACAATTTAGGTTTCTACAGAATAGGGACAATGGGTGCTTCTCCAGTATAGGGACCAGATGTGCTTCTACAACATAGGACCCAGCACCGAGGGTGCTTCTACAATATAGGACCCGGAGGCTTATGTAGAATAGGGACCATGGGTGCTTCTGCAGTATAGGGCCTAGGGGTGCTTCTACAGGATGAAAACAAAATTTTCTTGGGGGAGCAAAAAAAATGTATTTTTTTCTTTTCTTAACTAAAAATATTTATATTTATGATAGTGATAATACATGAATGAACACTATTTTGTATTTCTGACACGACAGGGGCGTATTCGAACTACGCTGGAGATAGGTACATATACAGTATGTGTGCCCTTGCAGAGATAGGTAAGTATATAGTATGCGCACCACAGCGGCGATAGGTACTAATATAGTATGCGCACTGGGCCGGCGATAGGTATATATATAGTATGTGCACTGGGGTGGCAATAGGTACATATATAGTAGTGCATAGCGGTGGCGATAGGTATGTATTTAGCATTCGCACCGGGTCGGCGATATGTACATATTTAGTATTTGCACTGGGGCAGCGATAGGTACATATGTAGTATGCACACCGGGTCAGCAATAGGTACATATATAGCATGTGCACATGGGCGGCAATAAGTACGTATATAGCATGCACACCAGTGCGGCGATAGGTATGTATTTAGCATGCACTCCAGGGCGGCGATCAGAACGTACATAGAACGCGCACCGGGGCGGCGATAGGTACATATATAGAACGGGCACCGAGGCAGCAAAAGGTACGTATTTAGCATTCGCACCGGGGCGGCGATAGGTACTTATATAGTATCTGCACCGGGATTGCGATAGGTATGTATATATTATGTGCACTGGGGCGGCGATAGGTATGTATATAGTATGCGCACCGGGGTGGTGATAGATTCGTATATAGTATGAACACTGGGGCGGATATAAGTACCTATATAGCAGGCGCAGACAGATGTGGTACTTTTTATATAAATATGTCATACTATTGCCCTGGGAAACGTAGGATGAAATGGTTGGGAAGAAGCAGCTTTCGCAAAAGACAAAATGAGTAAGTAGCGGTGAAATAGGGCGACCAGGGAAGAAAAAAGTAGAAAGATAATAAGACGGCTATAGAGAGAGGGAGAGAAATAGAAGTTTCAATATAAAGATGTTACACACACGATTTTTCTTGTTGGGTTAGCACTTTTTATGGTTAGGTCACTACGTTTATTTGTCGCGTCACCACTTTTTATTGCAGAGTCACCACTTTTATTGTGAGGTAACCACTTTTTATGGTTGGGTCACTACGTTTTATTGTTGGCTCACCACTTTTTTTGGTTGGGTCACAACGTTTTATTGTTGGGTCACCACTTCTTATTGCTGGGTCACCACTTTTATTGTTAGTAACCACTTTTTATGGTTGGGTCACCACTTTTTCTTGCTGGGCACAACGTTTTATTGTTGGGTAACCACTTTTTATTGCTGGGTCACTACGTTTCATTGTTAGGTAACTACGATTTATGGTGAGGTCACTACGTTTTATTGTTGGGTCACCACTTTTTATGGTTGGGTCACTACGTTTTATTGTTGGGTCAGTACGTTTTATTGTTGGGTCACTATGATTTATTGTTAGGTCACCACTTTTTATTGTTGGGTGACCACTTTTTATTGCTGGGTCACTACGTTTTATTGTTGGGTCACCACGTTTTATTGCTGGGTCACTACGTATTATTGTTGGGTCACCATTTTTTATGGTTGGGTCACCACGTTTTATGGTTGGGTAATCATTTTTTATGGTTGGGTCACTACGTTTCTGTTGTGGGGTACAAATCACCCCTATTGAAGAACTAATGGAAGCAACCATCTATAATAAATACCATGGTTGCAAAGACTCAACAGAGGACATTCCTATTCATGTTTTACCGCATAGTAGGAATCCGGTCATCTCCAACCACATTTAGTGGAGTTACTGTATTGCTATGAATAAATACATTGTATATTTTAACCTGTCACAATTTGTGGTTGTTATCTTTGTGACCCCTAGCACGGGTCTGCAACACTGGCGACGAGAAATTTAGTAAAGAACATACGTGAGGATTTTTTATTTTATACCAGTCACGACAAACTGGCTACCAGGATTACTCAAGAAAGTTACGGGATCATTCGAAAAAAAAACGTCAAACAACAAAAGACGTCGTCAAAAAAGTTTTATCTTGCTGTTGGAAAAAAAAAGCCACAAGAAGCCTAAACTACGAGTTCAAACGGAACTCATAAATGGCGTGAATTTACGACAACTGAAAAAAAAACGACTCAAAGTTTCAGTAAGTACAAAAAAAAATTGTTCGTTCTAAAAAGATTGTCTTAAAAAGGCATTAGCATTGAAAAACAAAATTAAAAAGTTACGTCGGATTTTTCCGATTAAAATAAATTTTTCTCTGACTGACTGGCACGTTGAAAAAAAACAAACACTTTCGACAAGCAGGTACGGCATAACACTTTGTGTTAATGAGAAAATATGATATTCTGTTACGCACTTAAAGCGGAAATTATGGCCAATATTTAAATAAATGCTATGAACTCGTTTTTTTTTCACACAAAAAAAACAAACTAATTCTTTGTAAAAGAAAAAAAAGGATTTGAACTAAATACTTACACGTTACGAAAAGAAAATTGAAGAGAAAAAAAAGGTCAAACTTTTTTCTGTATAAACACAAACGCTGAATTATTTTCTAGTGGAAAATTGCCACACAAGGTAAAAATAAATTACGGAAATACTTGTCAATATAACCAGATACAAAAATTGTAAAAGTTTTTTTTGTAGAGTTGGTACTATAGAAAAAAAATTGGTTAGTTTCTGAAAACGCTTTTTTTTTGTCATAAAAGGAAAAAAAAAAAAAATGGAGAATTTTTCAAAACAGATTTTGGAAATTATAAAACTTCAACAAAATCAACAATTAGAATTTGAAAAAAGGTTTCGAGAAGAACAATTGATAGTACAGAAACAAAATGATGAGAAGCAGTTAAGTTTAATGAAATACTTCGAGGAAAAACAGGGAAGAGAAAGAAAAGAAATGATGAAATACGCCGCGGAAGAAAAGAAAGAAATGAACGAACAAATATTGGAATTGAAAAAATTACATTTAGAGCATCAAAACCAATCAGATAAAAAAATGGATTTGTTAACGCAAGTTTTAATGAATAAGGACAACGGACAGGAAAACAGTACGGCTTTTTCGCAAAATGCGATCTGGTCAGCCATTGATACATTTCGCTATGCTCCTGAGGAAGACCTAACGTTTGAAACATACTTCAGAAGATTTGAAGACTTATTCAAGATTGATTGTGGTTCATGGACGGATCAAAAGAAGGTTCGTTTATTACTACGGAAGTTGGGTGCATCCGAACATAACAAATTCGTGGATTATATTTTGCCAAGAAAAACCAACGAATTGTCGTTTGACGAGGCAGTCAAACTGTTAATGGAGTTATACTGTCCAAAGACAAGCCTTTTCCATAAAAGATGGAAATGTATGAATATTACACATAAGGAAAATCAGGATTATACGACTTTTGCGTCTATAGTTAATAAAAACTGTGACGACTTCAAGTTGTCATCATTAACGGCAGATAATTTTAGATGCCTAATATTCACACAAGGTTTAATAGCCACAAAAGACGCCGATATAAGACGTCGTGCTCTAAATAAACTGGAACTAGAACCTGATTTAACGCTTCTAAAACTGGCTGAAGATTGTCAACGGTTCGTGGCAGTGAAACAAGATTCCCGAAACATAGAGGAAGCAGGTATCGCTCATATTAAAAAGATACGCTCCAAAAATAAAGGACACTCACCCGCCAGCTATTACCAACCAAGAGGCAAAAAGAACCCTTCACAAAATTATCAGGATAGACAAAAGCCTAGGACCCCTTGTAGTTAATGTGGAGGACCTCATGGGTACCATAAGAAAATAACGTTTGACCTATGCAAACGAGCAGGGCACAAGGCCTCATATTGCAGAGCAAAAGTAGGAAAAAGAACTACATAAAAACTGCAAAAAGGGACCCTTCACCAACAGAGAACATAAGGAAATATGTTACGGTGAGAATCGAAAATAGAGAAGTAAATCTGCAACTCGATTCAGGGTCGGATATATCGATTATAAATGTTCAAATGTGGAAGAAATTAGGTAAGCCCACGATGATGAAGACGAATAAAATCGCAAGATCGGTAACTGGTGAAAAGATACATTTTGAAGGTGAATTAATTATTAATGTTTCACTAAAAAGAAAGACAAAAAAGTTAAAAGTATTCGTTCTTAGGAACACATCAAATTTATTTGGATCTGACTGGATCCAAGAATTTGAATTATGGGACTCGCCAATGAGTGATTTTTGTCAAAAAGTCGAAAATTTAACGGCCGAAGCCGTCAAACTAAAAGAAGATCTAAAAATTGTTTTCCAAGTGTTTTTCTGAAAAGCTTGGATGCTGCACAAAAATAAAAGCGAGATCCGAATTGCTGGATGAAGCAAAACCAATATTTAAAAAACCGCCGAATACTACAGTTCCTAAAAAGAGGTATTTACCTGGGGAAAAGGTATTTTTCCAGGTACATAAAAATAATAGTATGATGTGGGAACTAGGAAAGGTCAAGCAGAGGATCGGGCGGATGGTTTACATAATCGAAGGTCCAAAATTCACTCACAAGAAGCATTTGAACCAAATTCGGAAACGTGTCACTGATGACGACAGACAACCTCCTGTTGAACAAGAAGAAGTAATGGACCATATATATGACACGTTCGACCTGGTAACACACAAACAGCCGGACAACGCCGATCTTCCAGGGAAAGAAAAAGGATCGATCCCAGGAAAAAGAGCTATACAATCATTCCAGGGGAATGAAAAGCTCGGGAGTGGGTGTTGTGGGGTACAAATCACCCCTATTGAAGAACTAATGGAAGCAACCATCTATAATAAATACCATGGTTGCGAAGACTCAAACAGATGGCACTCCTATCATGTGAGTGTCCACGTGTGGTATCTGTTCCGATGGATACTACACCCTATAGACCGGTGTTGTCTTGGCCTTCGGGGCATGATTCCGCCGGTCTATGGGTCTGTCCTGTGCAGTTCTAGGAGGTCCACCCTCCCAGGCTTTGCCTCTCCTCTTTGGGGAGGAGTAAGTTGATAGCTTACTGCCTGAAACGCCCCTACCGGGGAATGCCGACGGGGCTGTCCAGGCAATTTTTAATGGCTAAAGCGCTCACGTTCTCGGGCGCTGGCTTTTCAAATCCCACTTTCCGACCTTGTGTCACATACTCCTAATGTGGGTAGGTGTTAAATATCGAGGGCATTCCTATCATGTGAGTGTCCACGTGTGGTATCTGTTCCGATGGATACTACACCCTATAGACCGGTGTTGTCTTGGCCTTCGGGGCATGACTCCGCCGGTCTAAGGGTCTGTCCTGTGCAGTTCTAGGAGGTCCACCCTCCCAGGCTTTGCCTCTCCTCTTTGGGGAGGAGTAAGTTGATAGCTTACTGCCTGAGGCGCCCCTACCGGGGAATGCCGACGGGGCTGTCCAGGCAATTTTTAATGGCTAAAGCGCTCACGTTCTCGGGCGCTGGCTTTTCAAATCCAACTTTCCGACCTTGTGTCACATACTCCTAACGTGGGTAGGTGTTAAATATCGAGGGCATTCCTATTATGTGAGTGTCCACGTGTGGTATCTGTTCCGATGGATACTACACCCTATAGACCGGTGTTGTCTTGGCCTTCGGGGCATGATTCCGCCGGTCTATGGGTCTGTCCTGTGCAGTTCTAGGAGGTCCATCCTCCCAGGCTTTGCCTCTCCTCTTTGGGGAGGAGTAAGTTGATAGCTTACTGCCTGAGGCGCCCCTACCGGGGAATGCCGACGGGGCTGTCCAGGCAATTTTTAATGGCTAAAGCGCTCACGTTCTCGGGCGCTGGCTTTTCAAATCCCACTTTCCGACCTTGTGTCACATACTCCTAACGTGGGTAGGTGTTAAATATCGAGGGCATTCCTATTATGTGAGTGTCCACGTGTGGTATCTGTTCCGATGGATACTACACCCTATAGACCGGTGTTGTCTTGGCCTTCGGGGCATGATTCCGCCGGTCTATGGGTCTGTCCTGTGCAGTTCTAGGAGGTCCACCCTCCCAGGCTTTGCCTCTCCTCTTTGGGGAGGAGTAAGTTGATAGCTTACTGCCTGAGGCGCCCCTACCGGGGAATGCCGACGGGGCTGTCCAGGCAATTTTTAATGGCTAAAGCGCTCACGTTCTCGGGCGCTGGCTTTTCAAATCCCACTTTCCGACCTTGTGTCACATACTCCTAACGTGGGTAGGTGTTAAATATCGAGGGCATTCCTATCATGTGAGTGTCCACGTGTGGTATCTGATCCGATGGATACTACACCCTATAGACCGGCGTTGTCTTGGCCTTCGGGGCATGATTCCGCCGGTCTATGGGTCTGTCCTGTGCAGTTCTAGGAGGTCCACCCTCCCAGGCTTTGCCTCCCCTCTTTGGGGGGGAGTAAGTTGATAGCTTACTGCCTGAGGCGCCCCTACCGGGGAATGCCGACGGGGCTGTCCAGGCAATTTTTAATGGCTAAAGCGCTCACGTTCTCGGGCGCTGGCTTTTCAAATCTCACTTTCCGACCTTGTGTCACATACTCCTATAGTGGGTAGGTGTTAAATATCGAGGGCATTCCTATCATGTGAGTGTCCACGTGTGGTATCTGTTCCGATGGATACTACACCCTATAGACCGGTGTTGTCTTGGCCTTTGGGGCATGATTCCGCCTGTCTATGGGTCTGTCCTGTGCAGTTCTAGGAGGTCCACCCTCCCAGGCTTTGCCTCTCCTCTTTGGGGAGGAGTAAGTTGATAGCTTACTGCCTGAGGCGCCCCTACCGGGGAATGCCGACGGGGCGGTCCAGGCAATTTTTAATGGCTAAAGCGCTCACGTTCTCGGGCGCTGGCTTTTCAAATCCCACTTTCCGACCTTGTGTCACATACTCCTAACGTGGGTAGGTGTTAAATATCGAGGGCATTCCTATCATGTGAGTGTCCACGTGTGGTATCTGATCCGATGGATACTACACCCTATAGACCGGCGTTGTCTTGGCCTTCGGGGCATGATTCCGCCGGTCTATGGGTCTGTCCTGTGCAGTTCTAGGAGGTCCACCCTCCCAGGCTTTGCCTCTCCTCTTTGGGGAGGAGTAAGTTGATAGCTTACTGCCTGAGGCGCCCCTACCGGGGAATGCCGACGGGGCTGTCCTGGCAATTTTTAATGGCTAAAGCGCTCACGTTCTCGGGCGCTGGCTTTTCAAATCCCACTTTCCGACCTTGTGTCACATACTCCTATAGTGGGTAGGTGTTAAATATCGAGGGCATTCCTATCATGTGAGTGTCCACGTGTGGTATCTGTTCCGATGGATACTACACCCTATAGACCGGTGTTGTCTTGGCCTTTGGGGCATGATTCCGCCGGTCTATGGGTCTGTCCTGTGCAGTTCTAGGAGGTCCACCATCCCAGGCTTTGCCTCTCCTCTTTGGGGAGGAGTAAGTTGATAGCTTACTGCCTGAGGCGCCCCTACCGGGGAATGCCGACGGGGCTGTCCAGGCAATTTTTAATGGCTAAAGCGCTCACGTTCTCGGGCGCTGGCTTTTCAAATCCCACTTTCCGACCTTGTGTCACATACTCCTATAGTGGGTAGGTGTTAAATATCGAGGACATTCCTATTTTGTGAGTGTCCACGTGTGGTATCTGTTCCGATGGATACTACACCCTCTAGACCGGTGTTGTCTTGGCCTTCGGGGCATGATTCCGCCGGTCTATGGGTCTGTCCTGTGCAGTTCTAGGAGGTTCACCCTCCCAGGCTTTGCCTCTCCTCTTTGGAGAGGAGTAAGTTGATAGCTTACTGCCTGAGGCGCCCCTACCGGGGAATGCCGACGGGGCTGTCCAGGCAATTTTTAATGGCTAAAGCGCTCACGTTCTCGGGCGCTGGCTTTTCAAATCCCACTTTCCGACCTTGTGTCACATACTCCTAATGTGGGTAGGTGTTAAATATCGAGGACATTCCTATTATGTGAGTGTCCACGTGTGGTATCTGTTCCGATGGATACTACACCCTATAGACCGGCGTTGTCTTGGCCTTCGGGGCATGATTCCGCCGGTCTATGGGTCTGTCCTGTGCAGTTCTAGGAGGTCCACCCTCCCAGGCTTTGCCTCTCCTCTTTGGGGAGGAGTAAGTTGATAGCTTACTGCCTGAGGCGCCCCTACCGGGGAATGCCGACGGGGCTGTCCAGGCAATTTTTAATGGCTAAAGCGCTCACGTTCTCGGGCGCTGGCTTTTCAAATCCCACTTTCCGACCTTGTGTCACATACTCCTAACGTGGGTAGGTGTTAAATATCGAGGACATTCCTATTCATGTTTTACCGCATGGTAGGAATCCGGTCATCTCCTACCACATTTAGTGGCGTTACTGTATTGCTATGATATTAATACATTGTATAATTTAACCTGTCACAATTTGTGGTTGTTATCTTTGTGACCCCTAGCACGGGTCTACAACAGTTTCATTGTTGGGTCACTACGATTTATGGTTAGGTCACTACGTTTTATTGTTGGGTCACCACTTTTAACTGCTGGGTAACAACTTCTTATTGCTGGGTCACCACTTTTATGGTTGGTCACTACGTTTTATTGCTGGGTCACTACGCTTTATTGTTGGGTCACTAAGTTTTATTGTTGGGTCACAACTTTATTGTACGGTCACCACTTTTTATTGTTGGGTCACTACGTTTTAATGTTGGGTCACCACGTTTTATTGCTGGATCACTAAGTTTTATTGTTGGGTCACCACTATTTATGGTTGGGTTACTACGTTTTATGGTTGGGTCACCACTTTTTATGGTTTGGTCACTACGTTTCATGGTAAAGTCACTACGTTTTATTGCTGGGTCACCACTTTTTATTGCTGGGTAACCACTTTTTATGGTTGGGTCACTACGTTTTATGGTAAGGTCACTACGTTTTATTGTTGGGTCACTACGTTTTATTGTTGGGTCACCACCTTTTATTGTTGGGTCACGATTTTATTGTTGGGTAACCACGTTTTATTGCTGGGTCACTACGTTTTATTGTTGGGTCACCACTTTTTATGGTTGAGTCACTACGTTTTATGTTTGGGTCACTACGTTTATTGTTGGGTCACTACGATTTATGGTTAGGTCACTAGGTTTTATTGTTGGGTCACCACTTTTTATTGTTGGGTCACCACTTTTTATAGTATAATCACTATGTTTTATCGTTGGGTCACCACTTTTTATTGCTGTGTCACCACTTTTATTGTTGGGTCACCACATTTTTTGGTTGGGTCACTACGTTTTATGGTTAAGTCACTACGTTTTATGGTTAGGTCACTACTTTTTATGGTTAGGTCACTACTTTTTATGGTTTAATCACTATGTTTTGTTGGGTCACCACTGTTTATTGTTGGGTCACCACTTTTTTGGTTGGGTCACCACGTTTAATTGCTGGGTCACCACTTTTTTGGTAGGGTCACCACGTTTTATTGCTGGGTCACTACGTTTTATTGTTAGGTCACCACGTTTTATGGTTGGTCACTACGTTTTATTGTTGGGTCCCTGCGATTTATGGTAAGTTCACTACGTTTTATTGTTGTGTCACCACTTTTTATTGCTGGGTCACAACTTTTATTGTTAGTCACCACTTTTATGGTTTGGTCAGTACGTTTTATTGTTGGGTCACTACGATTTATTGTTAGGTCACCACTTCTTATTGTAGGGTCACAACTTTCTATTGTTGGGTCACTACGTTTTAATGTTGGGTCACCACGTTTTATTGCTGGATCACTAAGTTTTATTGTTGGGTCACCACTATTTATTGTTGGGTCACTACGTTTTATTTTTTGGTCACTACGTTTTATTGTTTGGTCACTATGTTTTATGGTTCGGTCACCACTTTTTATGGTTTGGTCACTACGTTTTATTGTTGGGTCACTAAGTTTTATGGTTAGGTCATTACGTTTTATTGTTGGGTCACCACTTTTTATGTTTGGGTCACCACTTTATATTGTTTAGTTACTACGTTTTATGGTTTGGGCCACTACGTTTTATGGTTAGGTCACTACGTTTTATTGTTGGGTCACCACTTTTTATGGTTGGGTCACTACGTTTCATGGTGAAGTCATTACGTTTTATTTCTGGGTCACAACTTTTAATTGCTGGGTCACTACGTTTTATTGTTGGGTCACTACGTTTTATTGTTGGGTCACCACTTTTTATTGTAAGGGCACCACTTTTTATTGTTGTGTCACCACGTTTTATTGCTGGGTCACTACGTTTTATTGTTGGGTCACCACTTTTTATGGTTGGGTCACTACGTTTTATGGTTGAGTCACTACGTTTTATTGTTGGGTCACCACTGTTTATGGTTTAATTACTATGTTTTATCGTTTGGTCACCGCTTGTTATGGCAGGGTAACAACTTTTATTGTTGGGTCACCATTTTTTATGGTTGGGTCACTACATTTTATTGTTTGGTCACTACATTTTTTGGTTGGGTCACTACATTTTTTGGTTGGGTCATTACGTGTTATTGTTTGGTCACTACGTTTTATGGTTGAGTCACTACGTTTTATTGTTGGGTCACCACGTTTTATTGCTGGGTCAGTACGTTTTATTGTTGGGTCACCACTTTTTATGGTTGGGTCACTACGTTTTATGGTTGGGTCACTACGTTTTATTGTTGGGTCACTATGATTTATGGTTATGTCACTACGTTTTATTGTTGGGTCACCACCTTTTATTGTTGGGTCACCACTTTTTATGGTTTAATCACTATGTTTTATCGTTGGGTCACAACTTTTTATAGTTGGGTCACTACGTTTTATTGTTGGGTCACTACATTTGATTGCTGGGTCACCACTTTTTATTGTTGGGTCACGATTTTATTGTTGGGTCACCACTTTTTATTGTTGGGTCACCACTTTTTTGGTTGGGTCAGTACGTTTTATTGCTGAGTCACCACTTTTTTGGTTGGGTCACCACTTTTTATTATTGGGTCACTACGTTTTATTGCTGGGTCACTACGTTTTATTGTTGTGTCACCACTTTTTATTGTTGGGTCACCACTTTTTATGGTTTAATCACTATGTTTTATCGTTGGATCACAACTTTTTATGGTTGGCTCACTACGTTTTATTGCTGGGTCACCATATTTTATTGTTGGGTCACCACTTTTTATTGTTGGGTCACCACTTTTTTGGTTGGGTCACTACGTTTTATTGCTGGGTCACCACTTTTTTGGTTGGGTCACCACTTTTTATTATTGGGTCACTACGTTTTATTGCTGGGTCACTACGTTTTATTGTTGGGTCACCACTTTTTATGGTTGGGTCACTACGTTTTATTGTGGGTAACCACATTTTATTGTTGGTCCCCACATTTTTTTGTTGGGTCACTACGTTTTATTGTTGGGTCACTACGTTTTATTGCTAGGTCACCACTTTTTATTGTTGGGTCACGATTTTATTTTTGGGTCACCACTTTTTATTGTTGGGTCACCACTTTTTTGGTTCGGTCACTACGTTTTATTGCTGTGGCACCACTTTTTTGGTTGGGTCATCACTTTTTATTGTTGGGGCACTACGTTTTATTGCTGGGTCACTACGTTTTATTGTTGGGTCACCACTTTTTATTGTTGGGTCACCACTTTTTTGATTGGGTCACTACGTTTTATTGCTGGGTCACCACTTTTTTGGTTGGGTCACCCCTTTTTATTATTGGGTCACTACGTTTTATTGCTAGGTCACGACGTTTTATTGTTGGGTCACCACTTTTTATGGTTGGGTCACTACGTTTTATTGTGGGTCACCACATTTTATTATTGGTCACCACATTTTTTAGTTGGCTCACTACGTTTTATTGTTGGGTCACTACGTTTCATGGTTAGGTCATTACGTTTTATCGTTGAGTCACTACGTTTTATTGTTGGGTCACCACTTTTTACGGTTGGGTCACTACGTTTTATTGTGGGTCACCACATTTTATTGTTGGTCACCACATTTTTTAGTTGGGTCACTACGTTTTATTGTTGAGTCACTACGTTTCATGGTTAGGTCATTACGTTTTATCATTGGGTCACTACGTTTTATTGTTGGGTCACTACGTTTTATTGCTGGGTCACCACTTTTTATTGTTGGTCACGATTTTATTGTTGGGTCACCACTTTTTATTGTTGGGTCACTACGTTTTATTGTTTGGTCACTACGTTTTATTGTTTGGTCACTACGTTTTATGGTTGGGTAACCACTTTTTATGGTTGGGTCACTACGTTTCATGGTTAAGTCACTACGTTTTATTTCTGGGTCACCACTTTTTAGTGCTGGGTCACTACGTTTTATTGTTGGGTCACTACGTTTTATTTCTGGGTCACAACTTTTTAGTGCTGGGTCACTACGTTTTATTTCTGGGTCACCACTTTTTAGTGCTGAATCACTACATTTTTTGGTTGGGTCATTACGTGTTATTGTTTGGTCACTACGTTTTATGGTTGAGTCACTACGTTTTATTATTGGGTCACTACGTTTTATTGCTGGGTCACTACGTTTTATTGTTGGGTCACCACTTTTTATGGTTTAATCACTATGTTTTATCGTTGGGTCACAACTTTTTATGGTTGGGTCACTACGTTTTATTGTTGGGTCACTACGTTTTATTGCTGGGTCACCACTTTTTATTGTTGGGTCACCACTTTTTATTGTTGGGTCACCACTTTTTTGGTTGGGTCACTACGTTTTATTGCTGGGTCACTACGTTTTATTGCTGGGTAACTACGTTTTATTGTTGGGTAACCACTTTTTATTGTTGGGTCACCACTTTTTATGGTTTAATCACTATGTTTTATCGTTGGGTCACAACTTTTTATGCTTGGTCACTACGTTTTATTGTTGGGTCACTACGTTTTATTGCTAGGTCACCACTTTTTATTGTTGGGTAACCACTTTTTTGGTTGGGTCACCACTTTTTTGGTTTGGTCACTACGTTTTATTGCTGGGTCACTACGTTTTATTGTTGGGTCACCACTTTTTATGGTTGGGTTACTACGTTTTATTGTGGGTCACCACATTTTATTGTTAATCACCACATTTTTTAGTTGGGTCACTACGTTTTATTGTGGGGTCAGTACGTTTTATGGCTAGGTCATTACGTTTTATAGTTAGGTCATTACGTTTTATCGTTGGGTCACTACGTTTTATTGTTGAGTCACTACTTTTTATGGTGGGTCACTACGTTTTATTGTGGGTGACTACATTTTATTGTAGGTCACCACATTTTTTAGTTGGGTCACTACGTTTTATTGTTGGGTCACTACGTTTTATTGCTGTGTCACCACTTTTTATTGTTGGGTCACCACTTTTTATTGTTGGGTCACCACTTTTTGGGTTGGGTCACTACGTTTTATTGCTGGGTCACCACTTTTTTGGTTGGGTCACCACTTTTTATTATTGGGTTACTACGTTTAATTGCTGGGTCACTACGTTTTATTGTTGGGTCACCACTTTTTATTGTTGGGTCACCACTTTTTATGGTTTAATCACTATGTTTTATCGTTGGGTCAAAACTATTTATGGTTGGGTCACTACGTTTTATTGTTGGGTCACTACGTTTTATTGCTGGGTCACCACTTTTTATTGTTGGGTCACCACTTTTTTGGTTGAGTCACCACTTTTTTGGTTGGGTCACTACGTTTTATTGCTTGGTCCCTACTTTTTATTGTTGGGTCACCACTTTTTTGGTTGGGTCACTACGTTTTATTGCTGGGTCACCACTTTTTTGGTTGGGTCACGACTTTTTCTTATTGGGTCACTACGTTTTATTGCTGGGTCACTACGTTTTATTGTTGGGTCACATCTTTTTATGGTTGGGTCACTACGTTTTATTGTGGGTCACCACATTTTATTGTTTGTCACCACATTTTTTAGTTGGGTCACTACGTTTTATTGTTGGGTCACTACGTTTCATGGTTAGGTCATTACTTTTTATCGTTGGGTCACTACGTTTTATTGTTGGGTCACTACGTTTTATTGCTGGGTCACCACTTTTTATTGTTGGGTCACGATTTTATTGTTGGGTCACCACTTTTTATTGTTGGGTCACCACTTTTTATTGTTGGGTCACTACGTTTTATTGTTTGGTCACTACGTTTTATTGTTTGGTCACTACGTTTTATGGTTCGGTCACCACTTTTTATGGTTTGGTTACTACGTTTTATTGTTGGGTCACCACTTTTTATGGTTGGGTCACTACGTTTCATGGTGAAGTCACTACGTTTTATTTCTGGGTCACCACTTTTTATTTCTGGGTCACTACGTTTTATTGTTGGGTCACTACGTTTTATTTCTGGGTCACCACTTTTTATTGCTGGGTCACTACGTTTTATTGTTGGGTCACTACATTTTTTGGTTGGGTCACTACATTTTTTGGTTGGGTCATTACGAGTTATTGTTTGGTCACTACGTTTTATGGTTGAGTCACTACGTTTTATTGTTGGGACGCGACGTTTTATTGCTGGGTCAGTACGTTTTATTGTTGGGTCACCACTTTTTATGGTTGGGTCACTACGTTTTATGGTTTGGTCACTACGTTTTATTGTTGGGTCACTACGATTTATGGTTACGTCACTACGTTTTATTGTTGGGTCACCACTTTTTATTGTTAAGTAACCACTTTTGATGGTTTAATCACTATGTTTTATCGTTGGGTCACAACTTTTTATAGTTGGTCACTACGTTTTATTGTTGGGTCACTACGTTTTATTGCTGGGTCACCACTTTTTATTGTTGGGTCACGATTTTATTGTTGGGTCACCACTTTTTATTGTTGGGTCAGCACTTTTTTGGTTGGGTCACTACGTTTTATTGCTGAGTCACCACTTTTTTGGTTGGGTCACCACTTTTTATTATTGGGTCACTACGTTTTATTGCTGGGTCACGACGCTTTATTGTTGGGTCACCACTTTTTATGGTTGGGTCACTACGTTTTATTGTGGGTCACCACATTTTATTGTTGGTCACCACATTTTTTAGTTGGGTCACTACGTTTTATTGTTGGGTCACTACGTTTCATGGTTAGGTCATTACGTTTTATCGTTGGGTCACTACGTTTTATTGTTGGGTCACCACTTTTTATGGTTGGGTCACTACGTTTTATTGTGGGTCACCACATTTTATTGTTGGTCACCACATTTTTTAGTTGGGTCACTACGTTTTATTGTTGGGTCACTATGTTTTATTGCTGGGTCACCACTTTTTATTGTTGGGTCACGATTTTATTGTTGGGTCACCACTTTTTATTGTTGTGTCACCACTATTTATGGTTGGGTCACTACGTTTTATTGTTTGGTCACTACGTTTTATTGTTTGGTCACTACGTTTTATGGTTCGGTCACCACTTTTGTATGGTTAGGTCACTACGTTTTATTGTTTAGTCACCACTTTTTATGGTTGGGTCACTACGTTTCATGGTTAAGTCACTACGTTTTATTTCTGGGTCACCACTTTTTATTGCTGGGTCACTACGTTTTATTGTTGGGTCACCACGTTTTATTGTTAGGTCACCACTTTTTGTGGTTGGGACACCACTTTTTATGGTTGGGTCACTACGTTTTATTGCTGGGTCACTACGTTTTATTGTTGGGTCACCACTTTTTATTGTTGGGTCACCACTTTTTTGGTTGGGTCACATCGTTTTATTGCTGGGTCACTACTTTTTTGGTTGGGTCACCACTTTTTATTATAATGTTGATACGTTTAATTCCAGGGTCACTACGTTTTATTGTTGGGCTTCCACTTTTTATGGTTGGGTCACTACGTTTTATTGTGGGTCACCACATTTTATTGTTGGTCACCACATTTTTTAGTTGGGTCAATACGTTTTATTGTTGGGTCACTACGTTTAATTGTTGGGTTACTACGTTTTATTGCTGGGTAACCACTTTTTATTGTTGGGTCACGATTTTATTGTACGGTCACCTCTTTTTATTGTTGGGTAACCACTTTTTGGGGTGGGTCACTACGTTTTATTGCTGGGTCACCACTTTTTTGGTTGGGTATCTACTTTTTATTATTGGGTCACTACGTTTTATCGCTGGGTCACTACGTTTTATTGTTGGGTCACCACTTATTATTGTTAGGTCACACTTTTTATGGTTTAATCACTATGTTTTATCGTTGGGTCACAACTTTTTATGGTTGGGTCACTACGTTTTATTGTTGGGTCACTACGTTTCATTGCTTGGTCACCACTTTTTATTGTTCGGTCACTACTTTTTATTGTTGGGTCACCACTTTATTGGTTGGGTCACTACGTTTGTTTGCCGGGTAACCACTTTTTTGGTTGGGTCACCACTTTTTATTATTGGATCACTACGTTTTATTGCTGGGTCACTACGTTGTTGGGTCACCACTTTTTATGGTTGGGTCACTACGTTTTATTGTGGGTCACCACATTTTATTGTTGGTCACCACATTTTTTAGTTGGGTCACTACGTTTTATTGTTGGTCACTACGTTTTATGGTTAGGTCATTACGTTTTATCGTTGGGTCACTACGTTTTATTGTTGGGTCACCACTTTTTATGGTTGGGTCACTACGTTTTATTGTTGGCTCACTACGTTTTATGGTTAGGTCATTACGTTTTATCGTTGGGTCACTACGTTTTATTGTTGGGTAACCACTTTTTATGGTTGGGTCACTACGTTTTATTGTGGGTCACCACATTTTATTGTTGGTGACCACATTTTTTAGTTGCGTCACTACGTTTTATTGTTTGGTCACTACGTTTTATTGTTTGTTCACTACGTTTTATTGTTAGGTCACTACGTTTTATTGCTGGGTCACCACTTTTTATTGTTGGGTCACGATTTTATTGTTGGGTCACCACTTTTTATTGTTGGGTGACCACTTTTTTGGTTGGGTAACTACGTTTTATTGCTGGGTCACCACTTTTTTGGTTGGGTCACCACTTTTTATGGTTGGGTCACTACGGTTTATTGTGGGTCACCACATTTTATTGTTGGTCACCACATTTTTTAGTTGGGTCACTACGTTTTATTGTTGGGTCACTACGTTTTATGGTTAGGTCATTACGTTTTATCGTTGGGTCACTACGTTTTATTGTTGGGTCACCACTTTTTATGGTTGGGTCACTACGTTTTATTGTTGGGTCACTATGATTTATGGTTATGTCACTACGTTTTATTGTTGGGTCACCACCTTTTATTGTTGGGTCACCACTTTTTATGGTTTAATCACTATGTTTTATCGTTGGGTCACAACTTTTTATAGTTGGGTCACTACGTTTTATTGTTGGGTCACTACATTTGATTGCTGGGTCACCACTTTTTATTGTTGGGTCACGATTTTATTGTTGGGTCACCACTTTTTATTGTTGGGTCACCACTTTTTTGGTTGGGTCAGTACGTTTTATTGCTGAGTCACCACTTTTTTGGTTGGGTCACCACTTTTTATTATTGGGTCACTACGTTTTATTGCTGGGTCACTACGTTTTATTGTTGTGTCACCACTTTTTATTGTTGGGTCACCACTTTTTATGGTTTAATCACTATGTTTTATCGTTGGATCACAACTTTTTATGGTTGGCTCACTACGTTTTATTGCTGGGTCACCATATTTTATTGTTGGGTCACCACTTTTTATTGTTGGGTCACCACTTTTTTGGTTGGGTCACTACGTTTTATTGCTGGGTCACCACTTTTTTGGTTGGGTCACCACTTTTTATTATTGGGTCACTACGTTTTATTGCTGGGTCACTACGTTTTATTGTTGGGTCACCACTTTTTATGGTTGGGTCACTACGTTTTATTGTGGGTAACCACATTTTATTGTTGGTCCCCACATTTTTTTGTTGGGTCACTACGTTTTATTGTTGGGTCACTACGTTTTATTGCTAGGTCACCACTTTTTATTGTTGGGTCACGATTTTATTTTTGGGTCACCACTTTTTATTGTTGGGTCACCACTTTTTTGGTTCGGTCATTACGTTTTATTGCTGGGTCACCACTTTTTTGGTTGGGTCATCACTTTTTATTGTTGGGGCACTACGTTTTATTGCTGGGTCACTACGTTTTATTGTTGGGTCACCACTTTTTATTGTTGGGTCACCACTTTTTTGATTGGGTCACTACGTTTTATTGCTGGGTCACCACTTTTTTGGTTGGGTCACCCCTTTTTATTATTGGGTCACTACGTTTTATTGCTAGGTCACGACGTTTTATTGTTGGGTCACCACTTTTTATGGTTGGGTCACTACGTTTTATTGTGGGTCACCACATTTTATTGTTGGTCAGCACATTTTTTAGTTGGCTCACTACGTTTTATTGTTGGGTCACTACGTTTCATGGTTAGGTCATTACGTTTTATCGTTGAGTCACTACGTTTTATTGTTGGGTCACCACTTTTTACGGTTGGGTCACTACGTTTTATTGTGGGTCACCACATTTTATTGTTGGTCACCACATTTTTTAGTTGGGTCACTACGTTTTATTGTTGGGTCACTACGTTTCATGGTTAGGTCATTACGTTTTATCATTGGGTCACTACGTTTTATTGTTAATCACCACATTTTTTAGTTGGGTCACTACGTTTTATTGTGGGGTCAGTACGTTTTATGGCTAGGTCATTACGTTTTATTGTTGGGTCAATACGTTTTATAGTTAGGTCATTACGTTTTATCGTTGGGTCACTACGTTTTATTGTTGGGTCACTACTTTTTATGGTGGGTCACTACGTTTTATTGTGGGTGACTACATTTTATTGTAGGTCACCACATTTTTTAGTTGGGTCACTACGTTTTATTGTTGGGTCACTACGTTTTATTGCTGTGTCACCACTTTTTATTGTTGGGTCACCACTTTTTATTGGAGGGTCACCACTTTTTGGGTTGGGTCACTACGTTTTATTGCTGGGTCACCACTTTTTTGGTTGGGTCACCACTTTTTATTATTGGGTTACTACGTTTAATTGCTGGGTCACTACGTTTTATTGTTGGGTCACCACTTTTTATTGTTGGGTCACCACTTTTTATGGTTTAATCACTATGTTTTATCGTTGGGTCACAACTATTTATGGTTGGGTCACTACGTTTTATTGTTGGGTCACTACGTTTTATTGCTGGGTCACCACTTTCTATTGTTGGGTCACCACTTTTTTGGTTGAGTCACCACTTTTTTGGTTGGGTCACTACGTTTTATTGCTTGGTCCCTACTTTTTATTGTTGGGTCACCACTTTTTTGGTTGGGTCACTACGTTTTATTGCTGGGTCACCACTTTTTTGGTTGGGTCACGACTTTTTCTTATTGGGTCACTACGTTTTATTGCTGGGTCACTACGTTTTATTGTTGGGTCACCACTTTTTATGGTTGGGTCACTACGTTTTATTGTGGGTCACCACATTTTATTGTTGGTCACCACATTTTTTAGTTGGGTACCTACGTTTTATTGTTGGGTCACTACGTTTTATGGTTAGGTCATTACGTATTATCGTTGGGTCACTACGTTTTATTGTTGGGTCACCACTTTTTATGGTTGGGTCACCACTTTTTATTGTTAGGTCACCACTTTTTATAGTTAGGTCATTACGTTTTATCGTTGGGTCACTACGTTTTATTGTTGGGTCACCACTTTTTATGGTTGGGTCACTACGTTTTATTGTGGGTCACCACATTTTATTGTTAGTCACCACATTTTTTAGTTGGGTCACTACGTTTTATTGTTGGGTCACTACGTTTTATTGCTGGGTCACATCTTTTTATGGTTGGGTCACTACGTTTTATTGTGGGTCACCACATTTTATTGTTTGTCACCACATTTTTTAGTTGGGTCACTACGTTTTATTGTTGGGTCACTACGTTTCATGGTTAGGTCATTACGTTTTATCGTTGGGTCACTACGTTTTATTGTTGGGTCACTACGTTTTATTGCTGGGTCACCACTTTTTATTGTTGGTCACGATTTTATTGTTGGGTCACCACTTTTTATTGTTGGGTCACCACTATTTATGGTTGGGTCACTACGTTTTATTGTTTGGTCACTACGTTTTATGGTTCGGTCACCACTTTTTATGGTTTGGTTACTACGTTTTATTGTTGGGTCACCACTTTTTATGGTTGGGTCACTACGTTTCATGGTGAAGTCACTACGTTTTATTTCTGGGTCACCACTTTTTATTTCTGGGTCACTACGTTTTATTGTTGGGTCACTACGTTTTATTTCTGGGTCACCACTTTTTATTGCTGGGTCACTACGTTTTATTGTTGGGTCACTACATTTTTTGGTTGGGTCACTACATTTTTTGGTTGGGTCATTACGTGTTATTGTTTGGTCACTACGTTTTATGGTTGAGTCACTACGTTTTATTGTTGGGTCGCGACGTTTTATTGCTGGGTCAGTACGTTTTATTGTTGGGTCACCACTTTTTATGGTTGGGTCAGTACGTTTTATGGTTTGGTCACTACGTTTTATTGTTGGGTCACTACGATTTATGGTTACGTCACTACGTTTTATTGTTGGGTCACCACTTTTTATTGTTAAGTAACCACTTTTGATGGTTTAATCACTATGTTTTATCGTTGGGTCACAACTTTTTATAGTTGGTCACTACGTTTTATTGTTGGGTCACTACGTTTTATTGCTGGGTCACCACTTTTTATTGTTGGGTCACGATTTTATTGTTGGGTCACCACTTTTTATTGTTGGGTCAGCACTTTTTTGGTTGGGTCACTACGTTTTATTGCTGAGTCACCACTTTTTTGGTTGGGTCACCACTTTTTATTATTGGGTCACTACGTTTTATTGCTGGGTCACGACGCTTTATTGTTGGGTCACCACTTTTTATGGTTGGGTCACTACGTTTTATTGTGGGTCACCACATTTTATTGTTGGTCACCACATTTTTTAGTTGGGTCACTACGTTTTATTGTTGGGTCACTACGTTTCATGGTTAGGTCATTACGTTTTATCGTTGGGTCACTACGTTTTATTGTTGGGTCACCACTTTTTATGGTTGGGTCACTACGTTTTATTGTGGGTCACCACATTTTATTGTTGGTCACCACATTTTTTAGTTGGGTCACTACGTTTTATTGTTGGGTCACTACGTTTTATTGCTGGGTCACCACTTTTTATTGTTGGGTCACGATTTTATTGTTGGGTCACCACTTTTTATTGTTGTGTCACCACTATTTATGGTTGGGTCACTACGTTTTATTGTTTGGTCACTACGTTTTATTGTTTGGTCACTACGTTTTATGGTTCGGTCACCACTTTTGTATGGTTAGGTCACTACGTTTTATTGTTTAGTCACCACTTTTTATGGTTGGGTCACTACGTTTCATGGTTAAGTCACTACGTTTTATTTCTGGGTCACCACTTTTTATTGCTGGGTCACTACGTTTTATTGTTGGGTCACCACGTTTTATTGTTAGGTCACCACTTTTTGTGGTTGGGACACCACTTTTTATGGTTGGGTCACTACGTTTTATTGCTGGGTCACTACGTTTTATTGTTGGGTCACCACTTTTTATTGTGTGGTCACCACTTTTTTGGTTGGGTCACATCGTTTTATTGCTGGGTCACTACTTTTTTGGTTGGGTCACCACTTTTTATTATAATGTTGATACGTTTAATTGCAGGGTCACTACGTTTTATTGTTGGGTCTCCACTTTTTATGGTTGGGTCACTACGTTTTATTGTGGGTCACCACATTTTATTGTTGGTCACCACATTTTTTAGTTGGGTCAATACGTTTTATTGTTGGGTCACTACGTTTAATTGTTGGGTTACTACGTTTTATTGCTGGGTAACCACTTTTTATTGTTGGGTCACGATTTTATTGTACGGTCACCTCTTTTTATTGTTGGGTCACCACTTTTTGGGGTGGGTCACTACGTTTTATTGCTGCGTCACCACTTTTTTGGTTGGGTATCTACTTTTTATTATTGGGTCACTACGTTTTATCGCTGGGTCACTACGTTTTATTGTTGGGTCACCACTTATTATTGTTAGGTCACACTTTTTATGGTTTAATCACTATGTTTTATCGTTGGGTCACAACTTTTTATGGTTGGGTCACTACGTTTTATTGTTGAGTCACTACGTTTCATTGCTTGGTCACCACTTTTTATTGTTCGGTCACTACTTTTTATTGTTGGGTCACCACTTTATTGGTTGGGTCACTACGTTTTATTGCCGGGTCACCACTTTTTTGGTTGGGTCACCACTTTTTATTATTGGATCACTACGTTTTATTGCTGGGTCACTACGTTGTTGGGTCACCACTTTTTATGGTTGGGTCACTACGTTTTATTGTGGGTCACCACATTTTATTGTTGGTCACAACATTTTTTAGTTGGGTCACTACGTTTTATTGTTGGTCACTACGTTTTATGGTTAGGTCATTACGTTTTATCGTTGGGTCACTACGTTTTATTGTTGGGTCACCACTTTTTATGGTTGGGTCACTACGTTTTATTGTTGGCTCACTACGTTTTATGGTTAGGTCATTACGTTTTATCGTTGGGTCACTACGTTTTATTGTTGGGTCACCACTTTTTATGGTTGGGTCACTACGTTTTATTGTGGGTCACCACATTTTATTGTTGGTGACCACATTTTTTAGTTGCGTCACTACGTTTTATTGTTTGGTCACTACGTTTTATTGTTTGTTCACTACGTTTTATTGTTAGGTCACTACGTTTTATTGCTGGGTCACCACTTTTTATTGTTGGGTCACGATTTTATTGTTGGGTCACCACTTTTTATTGTTGGGTGACCACTTTTTTGGTTGGGTAACAACGTTTTATTGCTGGGTCACCACTTTTTTGGTTGGGTCACCACTTTTTATTTGTGGGTCACTACGGTTTATTGTGGGTCACCACATTTTATTGTTGGTCACCACATTTTTTAGTTGGGTCACTACGTTTTATTGTTGGGTCACTACGTTTTATGGTTAGGTCATTACGTTTTATCGTTGGGTCACTACGTTTTATTGTTGGGTCACCACTTTTTATGGTTGGGTCACCACTTTTTATTGTTGGGTCACTACGTTTTATTGTTGGGTCACCACTTTTTATTGTTGGGTCACTACGTTTTATTGTTGGGTCACTACGTTTTATGGTTCGGTCATTACGTTTTATCGTTGGGTCACTACGTTTTATTGTTGGGTCACCACTTTTTATGGTTGGGTCACTACGTTTTATTGTTGGGTCACTACGTTTTATTGCTGGGTCACCACTTTTTATTGTTGGGTCACGATTTTATTGTTGGGTCACCACTTTTTATTGTTGGGTCACAACTTTTTTGGTTGGGTCACTACGTTTTATTGCTAGATCACCACTTTTTAGGTTGGGTGACCACTTTTTATTATTGGGTCACTACGTTTTATTGCTGGGTCACTACGTTTTATTGTTGGGTCACCACTTTTTATTGTTGGGTCACCACTTTTTATGGTTTAATCACTATGTTTTATCGTTGGGTCACAACATTTTATGGTTGGGTCACTACGTTTTATTGTTGGGTCACTACGTTTTATTGCTGGGTAATCACTTTTATTGTTGGGTTACCACTTTTTATTGTTGGGTCACCACTTTTTTGGTTGGGTCACTACGTTTTATTGCTGGGTCACCACTTTTTATTGTTGGGTCACCGCTTTTTTGGTTGGGTCACCACTTTTTTGGTCGGGTCACTACGTTTTATTGCTGGGTCACTACGTTTTATTGTTGGGTCACCACTTTTTATGGTTGGGTCACTACGTTTTATTGTGGGTCACCACATTTTATTGTTAATCACCACATTTTTTGGTTGGGTCACAACGTTTTATTGTGGGGTCAGTACGTTTTATGGCTAGGTCATTACGTTTTATTGTTGGGTCACTACGTTTTATAGTTAGGTCATTACGTTTTATTGTTGGGTCACCACTTTTTATGGTGGGGTCACTACATTTTATTGTTGGGTCACCACTTTATATGGTGGGGTCACTACGTTTTATTGTGGGTCACCACATTTTTTAGTTGGGTCACTACGTTTTATTGTTGGGTCACTACGTTTTATTGCTGTGTCACCACTTTTTATTGTTGGGTCACGATTTTATGATTGGGTCATCACTTTTTATTGTTGGGTCACCACTTTTTTGGTTGGGTCACTACGTTTTATTGCTGAGTCACCACTTTTTTGGTTGGGTCACCACTTTTTATTATTGGTTACTACGTTTAATTGCTGGGTCACTACGTTTTATTGTGGGTCACCACATTTTTTAGTTGGGTCACTACGTTTTATTGTGGGGTCACTACGTTTTATGGCTAGGTCATTACGTTTTATCGTTGGGTCACTACGTTTTATCGTTGGGTCACCACTTTTTATTCGTGGGTCACCACTTTTTATTGGTGGGTCACAACGTTTTATAGTTAAGTCACTACGTTTTATTGTTGGGTCACTACGTTTTATTGTTGGGTCACCGTTTTTATGTTGGGTCACCATTTTGTATTGTTGGGTCACTACGTTTTAATGTTGGGTCACCACGTTTTATTGTTAGGTCACCACTTTTTATGGTTGGGTCACCACTTGTTATTATTGGGTCACTACGTTTTAAATCTGGGTCACTACGTTTTATTGTTGGGTCACCACTTTTTATTGTTTGGTCACCACTTTTTATTGTTGGGTCACTACGTTTTATTGCTTGGTCACCACTTTTTATGGTTGGGTCACCACTTTTTATTGTTAGGTCACCACTTTTTATAGTTAGGTCATTACGTTTTATCGTTGGGTCACTACGTTTTATTGTTGGGTCACCACTTTTTATGGTTGGGTCACTACGTTTTATTGTGGGTCACCACATTTTATTGTTAGTCACCACATTTTTTAGTTGGGTCACTACGTTTTATTGTTGGGTCACTACGTTTTATTGCTGGGTCACATCTTTTTAGTGTTGGGTCACTACGTTTTATTGTGGGTCACCACATTTTATTGTTTGTCACCACATTTTTTAGTTGGGTCACTACGTTTTATTGTTGGGTCACTACGTTTCATGGTTAGGTCATTACGTTTTATCGTTGGGTCACTACGTTTTATTGTTGGGTCACTACGTTTTATTGCTGGGTCACCACTTTTTATTGTTGGGTCACGATTTTATTGTTGGGTCACCACTTTTTATTGTTGGGTCACCACTATTTATGGTTGGGTCACTACGTTTTATTGTTTGGTCACTACGTTTTATTGTTTGGTCACTACGTTTTATGGTTCGGTCACCACTTTTTATGGTTTGGTTACTACGTTTTATTGTTGGGTCACCACTTTTTATGGTTGGGTCACTACGTTTCATGGTGAAGTCACTACGTTTTATTTCTGGGTCACCACTTTTTATTTCTGGGTCACTACGTTTTATTGTTGGGTCACTACGTTTTATTTCTGGGTCACCACTTTTTATTGCTGGGTCACTACGTTTTATTGTTGGGTCACTACATTTTTTGGTTGGGTCACTACATTTTTTGGTTGGGTCATTACGTGTTATTGTTTGGTCACTACGTTTTATGGTTGAGTCACTACGTTTTATTGTTGGGTCGCGACGTTTTATTGCTGGGTCAGTACGTTTTATTGTTGGGTCACCACTTTTTATGGTTGGTTCACTACGTTTTATGGTTTGGTCACTACGTTTTATTGTTGGGTCACTACGATTTATGGTTACGTCACTACGTTTTATTGTTGGGTCACCACTTTTTATTGTTAAGTAACCACTTTTGATGGTTTAATCACTATGTTTTATCGTTGGGTCACAACTTTTTATAGTTGGTCACTACGTTTTATTGTTGGGTCACTACGTTTTATTGCTGGGTCACCACTTTTTATTGTTGGGTCACGATTTTATTGTTGGGTCACCACTTTTTATTGTTGGGTCACCACTTTTTATGGTTGGGTCACTACGTTTTATTGTGGGTCACCACATTTTATTGTTGGTCACCACATTTTTTAGTTGGGTCACTACGTTTTATTGTTGGGTCACTACGTTTCATGGTTAGGTCATTACGTTTTATCGTTGGGTCACTACGTTTTATTGTTGGGTCACCACTTTTTATGGTTGGGTCACTACGTTTTATTGTGGGTCACCACATTTTATTGTTGGTCACCACATTTTTTAGTTGGGTCACTACGTTTTATTGTTGGGTCACTACGTTTTATTGCTGGGTCACCACTTTTTATTGTTGGGTCACGATTTTATTGTTGGGTCACCACTTTTTATTGTTGTGTCACCACTATTTATGGTTGGGTCACTACGTTTTATTGTTTGGTCACTACGTTTTATTGTTTGGTCACTACGTTTTATGGTTCGGTCACCACTTTTGTATGGTTAGGTCACTACGTTTTATTGTTTAGTCACCACTTTTTATGGTTGGGTCACTACGTTTCATGGTTAAGTCACTACGTTTTATTTCTGGGTCACCACTTTTTATTGCTGGGTCACTACGTTTTATTGTTGGGTCACCACGTTTTATTGTTAGGTCACCACTTTTTGTGGTTGGGACACCACTTTTTATGGTTGGGTCACTACGTTTTATTGCTGGGTCACTACGTTTTATTGTTGGGTCACCACTTTTTATTGTTGGGTCACCACTTTTTTGGTTGGGTCACATCGTTTTATTGCTGGGTCACTACTTTTTTGGTTGGGTCACCACTTTTTATTATAATGTTGATACGTTTAATTGCAGGGTCACTACGTTTTATTGTTGGGTCTCCACTTTTTATGGTTGGGTCACTACGTTTTATTGTGGGTCACCACATTTTATTGTTGGTCACCACATTTTTTAGTTGGGTCAATACGTTTTATTGTTGGGTCACTACGTTTAATTGTTGGGTTACTACGTTTTATTGCTGGGTAACCACTTTTTATTGTTGGGTCACGATTTTATTGTACGGTCACCTCTTTTTATTGTTGGGTCACCACTTTTTGGGGTGGGTCACTACGTTTTATTGCTGCGTCACCACTTTTTTGGTTGGGTATCTACTTTTTATTATTGGGTCACTACGTTTTATCGCTGGGTCACTACGTTTTATTGTTGGGTCACCACTTATTATTGTTAGGTCACACTTTTTATGGTTTAATCACTATGTTTTATCGTTGGGTCACAACTTTTTATGGTTGGGTCACTACGTTTTATTGTTGGGTCACTACGTTTCATTGCTTGGTCACCACTTTTTATTGTTCGGTCACTACTTTTTATTGTTGGGTCACCACTTTATTGGTTGGGTCACTACGTTTTATTGCCGGGTCACCACTTTTTTGGTTGGGTCACCACTTTTTATTATTGGATCACTACGTTTTATTGCTGGGTCACTACGTTGTTGGGTCACCACTTTTTATGGTTGGGTCACTACGTTTTATTGTGGGTCACCACATTTTATTGTTGGTCACCACATTTTTTAGTTGGGTCACTACGTTTTATTGTTGGTCACTACGTTTTATGGTTAGGTCATTACGTTTTATCGTTGGGTCACTACGTTTTATTGTTGGGTCACCACTTTTTATGGTTGGGTCACTACGTTTTATTGTTGGCTCACTACGTTTTATGGTTAGGTCATTACGTTTTATCGTTGGGTCACTACGTTTTATTGTTGGGTCACCACTTTTTATGGTTGGGTCACTACGTTTTATTGTGGGTCACCACATTTTATTGTTGGTCACCACATTTTTTAGTTGGGTCAATACGTTTTATTGTTGGGTCACTACGTTTAATTGTTGGGTTACTACGTTTTATTGCTGGGTAACCACTTTTTATTGTTGGGTCACGATTTTATTGTTGGGTCACCACTTTTTATTGTTGGGTGACCACTTTTTTGGTTGGGTAACTACGTTTTATTGCTGGGTCACCACTTTTTTGGTTGGGTCACCACTTTTTATGGTTGGGTCACTACGGTTTATTGTGGGTCACCACATTTTATTGTTGGTCACCACATTTTTTAGTTGGGTCACTACGTTTTATTGTTGGGTCACTACGTTTTATGGTTAGGTCATTACGTTTTATCGTTGGGTCACTACGTTTTATTGTTGGGTCACCACTTTTTATGGTTGGGTCACCACTTTTTATTGTTGGGTCACTACATTTTATTGTTGGGTCACCACTTTTTATTGTTGGGTCACTACGTTTTATTGTTGGGTCACTACGTTTTATTGTTCGGTCATTACGTTTTATCGTTGGGTCACTACGTTTTATTGTTGGGTCACCACTTTTTATGGTTGGGTCACTACGTTTTATTGTTGGGTCACTACGTTTTATTGCTGGGTCACCACTTTTTATTGTTGGGTCACGATTTTATTGTTGGGTCACCACTTTTTATTGTTGGGTCACAACTTTTTTGGTTGGGTCACTACGTTTTATTGCTAGATCACCACTTTTTAGGTTGGGTGACCACTTTTTATTATTGGGTCACTACGTTTTATTGCTGGGTCACTACGTTTTATTGTTGGGTCACCACTTTTTATTGTTGGGTCACCACTTTTTATGGTTTAATCACTATGTTTTATCGTTGGGTCACAACATTTTATGGTTGGGTCACTACGTTTTATTGTTGGGTCACTACGTTTTATTGCTGGGTAATCACTTTTATTGTTGGGTTACCACTTTTTATTGTTGGGTCACTACTTTTTTGGTTGGGTCACTACGTTTTATTGCTGGGTCACCACTTTTTATTGTTGGGTCACTGCTTTTTTGGTTGGGTCACCACTTTTTTGGTTGGGTCACTACGTTTTATTGCTGGGTCACTACGTTTTATTGTTGGGTCACCACTTTTTATGGTTGGGTCACTACGTTTTATTGTGGGTCACCACATTTTATTGTTAATCACCACATTTTTTGGTTGGGTCACAACGTTTTATTGTGGGGTCAGTACGTTTTATGGCTAGGTCATTACGTTTTATTGTTGGGTCACTACGTTTTATAGTTAGGTCATTACGTTTTATTGTTGGGTCACCACTTTTTATGGTGGGGTCACTACATTTTATTGTTGGGTCACCACTTTTTATGGTGGGGTCACTACGTTTTATTGTGGGTCACCACATTTTTTAGTTGGGTCACTACGTTTTATTGTTGGGTCACTACGTTTTATTGCTGTGTCACCACTTTTTATTGTTGGGTCACGATTTTATGATTGGGTCATCACTTTTTATTGTTGGGTCACCACTTTTTTGGTTGGGTCACTACGTTTTATTGCTGAGTCACCACTTTTTTGGTTGGGTCACCACTTTTTATTATTGGGTTACTACGTTTAATTGCTGGGTCACTACGTTTTATTGTGGGTCACCACATTTTTTAGTTGGGTCACTACGTTTTATTGTGGGGTCACTACGTTTTATGGCTAGGTCATTACGTTTTATCGTTGGGTCACTACGTTTTATCGTTGGGTCACCACTTTTTATTCGTGGGTCACCACTTTTTATTGGTGGGTCACAACGTTTTATAGTTAAGTCACTACGTTTTATTGTTGGGTCACTACGTTTTACTGTTGGGTCACCGTTTTTATGTTGGGTCACCATTTTGTATTGTTGGGTCACTACGTTTTAATGTTGGGTCACCACGTTTTATTGTTAGGTCACCACTTTTTATGGTTGGGTCACCACTTGTTATTATTGGGTCACTACGTTTTATTGTTGGGTCACCACTTTTTATTGTTTGGTCACCACTTTTTATTGTTGGGTCACTACGTTTTATTGCTTGGTCACCACTTTTTATTGTTGGGTCACCACTTTTTTGGTTGGGTCACTACGTTTTGTTTCTGGGTCACCCCTTTTTTTTGGTTGGGTCACCACTTTTTATTATTAGGTCACAACGTTTTATTGCTGGGTCACTACGTTTTATTGTTGGGTCACCACTTTTTGTGGTTGGGTCACTACGTTTTATTGTGGGTCACCACATTTTATTGTTAGTCACCACATTTTTTAGTTGGGTCACTACGTTTTTTTTTTGGGTCACTACGTTTTATGATTAGGTCATTACGTTTTATCGTTGGGTCACTACGTTTTATTGTTGGGTCACCACTTTTTATGGTTGGGTCACCACTTTTTTTTGTTGGTTCACTACGTTTTATTGTTGGGTCACCACTTTTTATTGTTGGGTCACTACGTTTTATTGTTGGGTCACTACGTTTTATGGTTAGGTCATTACGTTTTATCGTTTGGTCACTACGTTTTATTGTTGGGTCACCACTTTTTATTATTGGATCACTACGTTTTATTGCTGGGTCACCACATTTTATTGTTGGTTTCCACATTTTTTAGTTGGGTAACTACGTTTTATTGTTGGGTCACTACGTTTTATTGTTGGGTCACTACGTTTTATTGTTGGGTCACTACGTTTTATTGCTGGGTCACCACTTTTTATTGTTGGTCACGATTTTATTGTTGGGTCATCACTTTTTATTTTTTGGTCACCACTTTTTTGGATGGGTCACTACGTTTTATTGCTGGGTCACCACTTTTTTGGTTGGGTCACCACTTTTTATTATTGGGTCACTACGTTTTATTGCTGGGTCACTACGTTTTATTGTTGGGTCACCACTTTTTATTGTTAGGTCACCATTTTTTATGGTTTAATCACTATGTTTTATCGTTGGGTCACAGATTTTTATGGTTGGGTCACTACGTTTTATTGTTGGGTCAATACGTTTTATTGCTGGGTCACCACTTTTTATTGTTGGGTCACCACTTTTTTGGTTGGGTCACCACTTTTTTGGTTGGGTCACCACTTTTTATTATTGGGTCACTACGTTTTATTTCTGGGTCACTACGTTTTATTGTTGGGTCACCACTTTTTATGGTTGGGTCACTACGCGTTATTGTGGGTCACCACATTTTATTGTAAACTACCACATTTTTTAGTTGGGTCATTACGTTATATCGTTGGGTCACTGCGTTTTATCGTTGAGTCACCACTTTTTATTGGTGTGTTACCACTTTTTATTTGTGGGTCACAACGTTTTATGGTTAAGTCACTACGTTTTAATGTTGGGTCACTACGTTTTATTGTTGGGTCAACGTTTTTATGTTGGGTCACCATTTTGTATTGTTGGGTCACTACGTTTTAATGTTGGGTCACGACGTTTTGTTGTTAGGTCACCACTTTTTATGGTTGGGTCACCACTTTTTATTATTGGGTCACTACGTTTTATTGCTGGGTCACTACGTTTTATTGTTGGGTCACCAATTTTTTGGTTGGGTCACTACGTTTTATGGCTGGGTCACCACTGTTTTGGTTGGGTCACCACTTTTTTGGTTGGGTCACCACTTTTTATTATTGGGTCACTACGTTTTATTGCTGGGTCATTACGTTTTATTTTTTGGTCACCACTTTTTATGGTTGAGTCACTACGTTTTATTGTGGGTCACCACATTTTATTGTTGGTCACCACATTTAGTTGGGTCAATACGTTTTATTGTTGGGTCACTACGTTTTATTGTTGGGTCACTAGGTTTTATTGTTGGGTCACGATTTTAGTGTTGGGTCACCTCTTTTTATTGTTGGGTCACTACTATTTTGGTTGGGTCACTACGTTTTATTGCTGGGTCACCACTTTTTTGGTTGGGTCATTACTTTTTATTATTAGGTCACTACGTTTATTGCTGGGTCGCTACTTTTTTTTGTTGGGTCACCACTTTTTATTGTTTGGTCACCAATTTTTATGGTTTAATCACTATGTTTTATCGTTGGGTCACCACTTTTTATGGTTGGGTCACTACGTTTTATTGTTGGGTCACTACGTTTTATTGCTGGGTCACTACGTTTTATTGTTAGGTCACCACTTTTTATTGTTTGGTCACCACTTTTTATTGTCGGGTCACTACGTTTTATGGCTTGGTCACCACTTTTTATTGTTGGGTCACCACTTTTTATTATTGGGTCACTACGTTTTATTGCTGGGTCACTACGTTTTATTGTTGGGTCACCACTTTTTGTGGTTGGGTCACTACGTTTTATTGTTAGTCACCACATTTTTTAGTTGGGTCACTACATTTTATTGTTGGGTCACCACGTTTTATGATTAGGTCATTACGTTTTATCGTTGGGTCACTACGTTTTATTGTTGGGTTACCACTTTTTATGGTTGGGTCACCACTTGTATTTGTTGGGTCACCACTTTTTATTGTTGGGTCACTACGTTTTATGATTAGGTCATTACGTTTTATCGTTGGGTCACTACGTTTTATTGTTGGGTTACCACTTTTTATGGTTGGGTCACCACTTGTTTTTGTTGGGTCACCACTTTTTATTGTTGGGTCACTACGTTTTATTGTTGGGTCACTACGTTTTATGGTTAGGTCATTACGTTTTATCGTTTGGTCACTACGTTTTATTGTTGGGTCACCACTTTTTATGGTTGGGTCACTACGTTTTATTGTGAGTCACCACATTTTATTGTTGGTCACCACATTTTTTAGTTGGGTAACTACGTTTTATTGTTGGGTCACTACGTTTTATTGTTGGGTCACTACGTTTTATTGCTGGGTCACCACTTTTTATTGTTGGGTCACGATTTTATTGTTGGGTCATCACTTTTTATTGTTGGGTCACCACTTTTTTGGATGGGTCACTACGTTTTATTGCTGTGTCACCACTTTTTTGGTTGAGTCACCACTTTTTATTATTGGGTCACTACGTTTTATTGCTGGGTCACTACGTTTTATTGTTGGGTCACCACTTTTTTGGTTGGGTCACCACTTTTTATTATTGGGTCACTACGTTTTATTTCTGGGTCACTACGTTTTATTGTTGGGTCACCACTTTTTATGGTTGGGTCACTACGTTTTATTGTGGGTCACCACATTTTATTGTTAATCACCACATTTTTTAGTTGGGTCACTACGTTTTATTGTGGGGTCACTACGTTTTATGGCTAGGTCATTACGTTATATCGTTGGGTCACTGCGTTTTATCGTTGAGTCACCACTTTTTATTGGTGTGTTACCACTTTTTATTGGTGGGTCACAACGTTTTATGGTTAAGTCACAACGTTTTATTGTTGGGTCACTACGTTTTATTGTTGGGTCACTACGTTTTATTGTTGGGTCACCGTTTTTATGTTGGGTCACCATTTTGTATTGTTGGGTCACTACGTTTTAATGTTGGGTCACGACGTTTTGTTGTTAGGTCACCACTTTTTATGGTTGGGTCACCACTTTTTATTATTGGGACACTACGTTTTATTGCTGGGTCACTACGTTTTATTGTTGGGTCACCACTTTTTTGGTTGGGTCACTACGTTTTATGGCTGGGTCACCACTTTTTATTATTGGGTCACTACGTTTTATTGCTGGGTCATTACGTTTTATTTTTGGGTCACCACTTTTTATGGTTGAGTCACTACGTTTTATTGTTGGGTCACCACATTTTTTTTGTTGGGTAACTACGTTTTATTGATTTGTCACTACGTTTTATGGTTAGGTCACTACGTTTTATTGTTGGGTCACCACTTTTTATTGTTGGGTCACCACTTTTTGTTGTTGGGACACTACGTTTTATTGCTGGGTCACCACTTTTTATTGTTGGTCACGATTTTATTGTTGGATCACTACGTTTTAATGCTGGGTCAGCACGTTTTATTGTTGGGTCACCCCTTTTTATGGTTAGGTCAATACGTTTGATGGTTGGATTACTACGTGTTATGGTTGGGTCACTACGATTTATGGTTAGGTCACTACGTTTTATTGTTGGGTCACCACTTTTTATTGCTTGGTCACTACTTTTATTTTTGGGTCACTACGTTTTATTGTTGGGTCACCACATTTTTGGGGTGGGTCACTACGTTTTATTGTTTGGTCACTACGTTTTGTGGTTAGGTCACTACGTTTTATTGTTGGCTCACCTATTTTTATGGTTTAATCACTTTTTATTGCTGGGTAACGACTTTTCTTGTTGGGTCACTACTTTTTATGGTTGGGTCACTACGTTTTATTTTGTGGTCACAACGTTTTATTGCTGGGTCACCACTTTTTATTGTTGGGTCACGATCTTATTGTTGGTTCACCACTTTTTATTGTTGGGTCATCAATTTTTATGGTTGGGTCACCGCGTTAAAACGGTGGTTGTTTCACTACGTTTTATTGTTGGGTCACAACGTTTTATTGCTGGGTCACCACTTTTTATTGTTGGGTCACGATTTTATTGTTGGATCACCACTTTTTATTGCTGGGTCACCACTTGTTTGGGTGGGTCACCACAGTTTATTGCTGGGTCACCACAGTTTATTGCTGGGTCACTACGTTTTATTGTTGGGTCACCACTTTTTAATGTTGGGTCATTACGTTTTATGGTTGAGTCACTACGTTTGATGGTTGGGTCACTACGTTTTATTGCTGGCTCACCACTTTTTTATTGTTAGGTCACGATTTTATTGTTGGGTCACCACTTTTATGGTTGGGTCACCACGTTTTATAGCTGGGTCACAACTTTTATCGTTGAGTGACCACGTTTTATTGATGGGTCATCACTTTTTATTATTGGGTCACTACGTTTTATGTGGGGTAACTACGTTTTATTGTTAGGTCACCACTTTATTGTTGGGTCACCACTTTTTATTGTTGGGTCACTACTTTTTAATGTTTGGTCACCACGTTTTGTTGCTTGGTCACTACGTTTTATTGTTGGGTCACCACTTATTATGGTTGGTCACTACGTTTTATGGTTGGGTAACCACTTTTTATTGTTGGGTCACCACTTTTTTATGTTGGGTCATCACTTTTTATTGCTGGGTCACTACGATTTATTGTAGAAATATTGGTGCTTCTGAAGTATAATGGTCCCCAGGAATGTTGGTGCTACTAAAGTATAACGGTCTACAGGAATGTTGGTGCTTCTAAAGTATAAGTCCCTAGAAATATAGGTGCTTCTAAAGTTTGACGCCTTCTCAGGAATGTTGGTGCTTTTTAAGTATAACGGTCCCTAGAAATATTGGTGTTCTGGGCCAATTTTGTTTTCTTTTTTTGGACTTGAAATATTTCTCAGGGTTATGGGAGAGTGAAAAATGAGTTAGGATGAGGGGCTAGAGAGATTGAGAGGTCAGGGAAAATTTTAGGGGCCAGGCCGTACATTTTAGGGGCTGGCCTGATTTTTTTCTTTGTTTTTTGTTTTGAACTCAAATAATTTCTCAGGGTTGGGGAGACTGAAAACTTAGTTGGGATAGGGAGCTGGAGAGATTGAGGGGTCGGGAAAATTTTAGGGGTCAGGCCGAACTTTTTAGGGGTCAGGCCAAATTTTTTTGTTTTTTTTGTTCCGAAGTCAAAATATTTCTCAGGGTTGGGGGAGAGTAAAAGATTAGGGGGCTGGAAAGATTGAGAGGTCGTGGAAAATTTTAGGGGTCAGGCCGAACTTTTTAGGGGTCAGTTCCAATTTTTTGTTTTTTTTTTGTTTCGAAGTCAAAATATTTCTCAGGGTTGGGGGAGAGTGAAAAATTAGGGGGCTGGAGAGATTGAGGGGTCACTACGTTTTATGGTTGGGTCACTACGTTTTATTGTTGAGGCCCTACGATTTATGGTTAGGTCACTACGTTTTATTGTTGGGTCACCACTTTTTATTGTTGGGTCACCACTTTTTATGGTTTAATCATTATGTTTTATCGTTAGGTCACCACTTATTATTTTGGGGTCACCACTTTTATTTTGGGGTCACATCTTTTATTGTTGGGTCACCACTTTTTATTGCTGGGTCACCACTTTTTATGGTTGGGTCACTACGTTTTATGGTTGGGTCATTACATTTTTTGGTTGGGTCACTACATTTTATTGTTTGGTCACTACTTTTTATAGTTAGGTCACTACGTTTTATTGTTGGGTCACCACTTTTTATAGTTGGGTCACCGCGTTTTATTGTTGGGTCACTACGTTTTATTGCTGGGTCACCACTTTTTATTGTTGGGTCACGATTTTATTGTTGGGTCACCACTTTTTATTGTTGGGTCACTACGTTTTAATGCTGGGTCACCACGTTTTATTGTTGGGTCACCTCTTTTTATGGTTGGGTCACTACGTTTTATGGTTGGGTCACTACGATTTATGGTTAGGTCACTACGTTTTATAGTTGGGTCACCACTTTTTATTGTTGGGTCACCCCTTTTTAAGGTGTTATCACTATGTTTTATCGTTGGGTCACCACTTTTTATTGCTTGGGCACTACTTTTATTTTTGGGTCACTACGTTTTATTTTTGGGTCACCACATTTTTTGGTTGGGTCACTACGTTTTATCGTTTGGTCACTACGTTTTGTGGTGTGGTTTCGTTTTATTGTTGGCTCACCACTTTTTATGGTTTAATCACTATGTTTTATCGTTGGCTCACCACTTTTTATTGCTGGGTAACGACTTTTCTTGTTGGGTCACCAATTTTTATGGTTGGGTCACTACGTTTTATTTTTGGGTCACTACGTTTTATGCTGGGTCACCACTTTTTATGGTTGGTTCACTACGTTTTATTGTTGGGTCACAACGTTTTATTGCTGGGTCACCACTTTTCATTGTTGGGTCACGATTTTATTGTAGGGTCACCACTTTTTATTGCTGGGTCACCACTTTTTTGGTTGGGTCCCCTACGTTTTATTGCTGGGTCACCACGTTTTATTGCTGGGTCACTACGTTTTATTGTTGGGTCACCACTTTTTAATGGTGGGACATTACGTTTTATGGTTGGGTCACTACGTTTTATTGTTGGGTCACCACATTTTTTGGTTGGGTCAGTAAGTTTTATTGTTTAGGTCACCACTTTTTATGGTTGGGTCACTACGTTTTATTGCTGGCTCACCACTTTTTATTGTTGGGTCACGATTTTATTGTTGGGTCACCACTTTTTTGGTTGGGTCACCACGTTTTATAGCTGGGTCACAACTTTTATCGTTGAGTCACCACGTTTTATTGATGGGTTATCACTTTTTATTGTTGGGTCACTACGTTTTATGGTTGGGTCACTACGGTTTATTGTTGGGTCACTACGGTTTATTGTTGGGTCACCACTTTATTGTTGGGTCACCACTTTTTATTGTTTGGTCACCACTTTTTAATGTTTGGTCACCACGTTTTATTGCTGGGTCACTACGTTTTATTGTTGGGTCACCACTTATTATGGTTTGTCACTACGTTTTATGGTTGGGTCACAACGTTTCGTTGTTGGGTCACTACGATTTATGGTACGGTCACTACGTTTTATTGTTGGGTCACCACTTCTTATTACTGGGTCACCACTGTTTATTGCTAAGTCACCACTTTTTATTGCTGGGTAACCACTTTTATTGTTGGCTCACTACTTTTTAATGTTGTTCACTACGTTTTATTGCTGGGTCACCACTTTTATCGTTGAGTCACCACTTTTTATTGCTGGGTCAATACGTTTTATTGTTGGGTCACTAAGTTTTATTGTTGGTCACCACTGTATTGTTGGTCACCACTTCATATTGTTGGGTCAGCACTTTTTTATGTTGGGTCATCACATTTATTGCTGAGTCACTACGATTTATTGTTGGGTCACCACTTTTGATGGTTGGGTCACTACGTTTTGTTCTTGGGTCACTACGATTTATGGTTAGATCACCACGTTTTATTGTTGGGTCACCACTTTTTATTGTTGGGTCACCACTTTATTGTTTGGTCACCACTTTTTATTGTTGGGTCACCCCGTTTTAATGTTGGGCCACCTCTTTTTATTGTTGAGTAACCACTTTTTATTGTTCAGTCACTACGTTTTATTGTTGGGTCACTACTTTTTATGGTTGGGTCACCACTTTTTATCGTTGGGTCACTACGTTTTATGGGTGGGTCCCCAATTTTTATGGTTGGCTCACTACGTTTTATTGTTGGGTCACTACGTTTTATGGTTAGGTCACTACGTTTTATGGTTAGGTCACTACGTTTCATTGTTGGGTGACCACGTGTTATTGTTGGGTCACCACTTTGTATGGTTTGGTCACTACGTTTTATGGTTGGGTCACTACGTTTTATGGTTAGGTCACTACGTTTTATTGTTGGATCACCACTGTTTATGGTTGAGTCACTACGTTTTATGGTTAAGTCACTACGTTTTATTGTTGGGTCACCACTTTTTATGGTGTAATCATATTAAATAACGTGGACATAAGTTAAGTAAGAAGAGAAATTATTATGCTTTGCCATTGTTTTCACTTATAGTTGTATACATGTTTAATTACATGTCAATAAGTAAAGTAAGAAGAGAAATAATTATGCTCCGCCATTGTTTTAACTAATATTTGTATACATGTTAAATAATGTCTCAATAAGTAAAGTAAGAACAGAAATAATTATGCTCCGCCATTGTTTTCACTGATATTTGTATACATGTTAAATAACGTCTCAATAAGTGAGAAGAGAAATAATTATGCTCCCCCACTGTTTCACTAATATTGTTATACATATTAAATAACGTCTCAATAAGAATAGTAAGAAGAGAAATAATTATGCTCCGCCATTGTTTTCACTAATATTTGTATACATATTAAATAACGTCTCAATAAGTAAAGTTCTTCTTAAGTATAACGGTCCTTAGAAATATTAGTGCTTCTAAAGTATAATGGTCCTCAGGAATGTTGGTGCTTCTAAAGTATAACGGTCACAAGAATGTTGGTGCTTCTAAAGTATAAGTCCCTAGAAATATAGGTGCTTCTAAAGTTTGACGCCCCCCCAGGAATGTTGGTGCGTTTTAAGTATAACGGTCTCTAGAAATATTGGTGTTCTGGGCCAATTTTTTTCTTTTTTTGAACTTAAAATATTTCTCAGGGTTATGGGAGAGTGAAAAATGAGTTAGGATGAGGGGCTGGAGAGATTGAGGGGTCAGGGAAAATTTTAGGGGCCAGGCCGAACATTTTAGGGGTCAGGCCTGATTTTTTTCTTTGTTTTTTGTTTTGAACTCAAAATATTTCTCAGGGTTGGGGAGAGTGAAAACTTAGTGGGGATGGGGAGCTGGAGAGATTGAGGGGTATGGAAAATTTTAGGGGTCAGGCCAAATTTTTTAGGGGTCGGTCAATTTTTTTTTTTTTTGTTTTGAAGTCAAAATATATCTCAGGGTTGGGGGAGAGTGAAAAATTAGGGGTCTGGAGAGATTGAGGGGTCGGGGAAAATTTTAAGGGTAGGCCGAACTTTTTAGGGGTCAGGCCAATTTTTTTCTTTTTTTTGTTGTTTTGAACTCAAAATATTTCTCAGGGTTGAGGGAGAGTTAAAAATTGGTTGGGATGGGGGGGGGCTGGAGAGAATGAGGGGTCGGGGTAAATTTTAGGTGTCAGGCCAAGCTTTTTAGGGGTCAGGCAAACTTTTTAGTATTTTTTTTGTTTTGAAGTCAAAATATTTCTCAGAATTGGGGGAGAGTTAAAAATTAGGGGGCTGGAGGGATTAAAGGGTCGGGGAAAATTTTACGGGTCAGGCCGAACTTTTTAGGGGTCAGGTCAAAATTTTTTGTTTTTTTTGTTTTGAAGTCAAAATATTTCTCAGGGTTGGGGGACAGTTAAAAATTAGTTGGGATGGGGGGCTGGAAAGAATGAGGGGTCGGGGTAAATTTTAGGGGTCAGGCCAAGCTTTTTAGGGGTCAGGCCAATTTTTTTAGTATTTTTTTTGTTTTGAAGTCAAAATATATATCAGGGTTGGGGGAGAGTGAAAAATTAGGGGGCTGGAGAGATTGAGGGGTCGGGGAAAATTTTAGGGGTCAGGCCGAACTTTGTAGGGGTCAGGCCAATTTTTTTCTTTTTGTTGTTGTTTTGAACTCAAAATATTTCTCAGGGTTGAGGGAGAGTGAAAAATTAGGGGGCTGGAGAGATTGAAGGGTCGAGGAAAATTTTAGGGGGCAGGCCGAACTTTTTAGGGGTCAGGTCAAATTTTTTTTTTTTTGTTTTTTTTTTGTTTTGAAGTCAAAATATTTCTCATGGTTGGGGGAGAGTTAAAATTAGTTGGGATGGGGGGCTGGAGAGATTGAGGGGTCGGAGAAAATTTTAGGGGTCAAGCGGAACTTTTTAGGGGTCAGGCCAATTTTTTTTTTTTTGTTTTGAAGTCAAAATATTACTCAGGGGCGGGGAGAGTCAGAAATTAGGGGGCTGGAGAGATTGAGGGGTCGGGGAAAATTTTAGGGGTCAGGCCAAACTTTTTTTTTTTTTTTGGTTTTGTAAGTCTAAATATTTCTCAGGATTGGGGAGAGTTAAAAATTAGGGGGCTGGAGAGATTGAGGGGTCGGGGAAAATTTTAAGGGTCAGGCCGAACCTTTTAAGGGTCAGGCTAAATTTTTTAATTTTTTTATGTTTTGAACTCAAAATATTTCTCAGGGTTTGGGAGAGTGAAAAACAAGTTAGGATGTGGGTGACTGGAGAGGTAGAGGGTCACGGAAAATTTTAGGGGCCAGACAGAACTTTTTAGGGGTCAAGTTAGATTTTTAAATTTTTTTTGTTTTGAACTCAAAATATTTCTCAGGGTTTGGGGAAAGTAAAACAAAATTGGAGGGTGCGGCTTAAGATATTAGGGGTCGAGGAATATTGTAGGGGTCGTGCCAAACTTTTTAGGGGGTCGGGCGAAAGTTTTTTTGTTTTTTTTAACTTAAAATGTTTCGTAGGAAAATATATAGTATGCACACCGAGGCGGCGATAGATACGAATATAGTATGCGCACCGGGCCGGCGATAGGTATATATATAGTATGTGAACCAGGGTGGCAATAGGTACGTGTATAGTAGTGCATAGAGGTGGCGATAGGTACTATATAGCATGTGCACAGGAATGGCAGTAAGTATGTATATAGAATGCGCACCAGGGCGGTTATAGGTATATATTTAGCATGCGCTCCGGGGCGGCGATCAGTACGTGTATAGCACGCACACCAGGGCGACGATAGGTACGTATTTAGCACGCGCACAGGAGCGGCGATAGGAACATATTTAGCATTCGCATCAGGCCGGCAATAGTGACGTATTTAGCATTTGCACCGAGGTGGCGATAGGTACGTATGTATCATTCGCGACGGGGCGGCGATAGGTACGTATGCAGCATTCGCACTGGGGCGGTGATAGGTACTTATTTAGTATGCATATAGGGGCGGCAATAGGTACTTATATAGTATCTGCCTGGGGCGGCGATAGGTACGTATATTGTATGTGCACCGGGGTGGCGATAGATATGTATAAAGTATGAACACCGGGGCGGACATAAGTACCTATATAGAAGGCGCAGATAGATGTGGTACTTTTTATAGAAATATGTCATGCTATTGCCCTGCGCAACGTAGGAGAAATGGTGAGGAAGAATCAGCTTTCGCAAAAGGCAAAATTAGAAAGTAGCGGTGAAATGGGGCGACCAGGGAAGAGAAAGGTAGAAAGATGAAGAGACGGCTACAGAGGAGGGGGAGAAATAGAAGTTTGAATATAAAGATGTTACACACGCGATTTTTCTTCAATTATGTCTTTATGACTCCGAGCAACACCGGGTAGCCCCGCTAGTTACATATAATACTTAAACGTCATCAAACAATGAATATTCTATTTAAAACGCGTGACAGACATATACATTTCTAATTGAAACTATAGCGTGATACGACATCTTATACATAGTAGCAGGAGTATCCGGCGTTGTCCGGGACTCTCTCTTTCTCGGTCGCCCCTTTTCACCCCCTCTCCACGTTGCTTGGAGCAAAATTGTCTCTTTCATGATCGCCTGTCTCTCCCGGCACCCACCTTTCTCAACTGTCTATCCCACCACTTGTTCCTTTCTTCCCTGACCCCCCTTCTGTATCAAATAAACTACTCCATACCTTCTTATCGTGAAAGTAATTGTCAGCCTTATATCCTTTAAATAATTAAATAAATCTCCGGCGATCGGGCGATCGGGCGATCGGGCGATCCCATCTTTTAAAAAAAGGGTAGGCCAGAGCGGGACATAGGTAGGTAGGTGGGTAGGTAGGTAGATAGACGCTATCGTAGTAATGTATAAGTACTTTGACTCATCGGTGATACTATGAGCACAAAAGATTTGCGCGTTAAGCATGTCTACCGACCGACGAAGCCCACCGTTGAGATCTGAGGACGCATTGAAAAAAATATATTGTGGTCGAAACCACGCGAAGAAGACGGGGATGAATAATTGGAGGCTAATCGAACAGACAAGCTAATCTAGTGGAACGTAGAATCCTCGGAAGTTGGTACGTGTAAAGACTCTGATCTGATGCGGCTAACAAAACCGTGTGCTTTAATCTTCCAAGGACGCCACAATTGGTAAAGCATTAGACGAAGATGAGAAGACAGAAATACGCGAGGCTTGAAGACGGCGGCCAACAAGCGAGAGTATAGATGTCTATTGGAGTACACCTGTTACGTCACAAAAAATGACGGAGAGAACAATTTACAATTCTTGTGCGATTTGCAATATTTTGGTGTCACAAAAATGTATTCATGTTCAAAGCGTCATTTGTATTACAATTTAGTACTCATATAGAATGGGACCCAATTTCCGCCAACTTTGCGTCGGCAACTTCCGGAAGTTTACATAAGCCACCGAAAAAAGCCGACGCTAAAACTGACAGTTGCTAATACAAGATTAGCCAATCAGCTTTCAGATGTCAGCAGACGACCAATTTTTAAGAAATTTAGATATTGAGTAAACCAAGAAAAAATTGTCTAATGAAGATGCACACGTTTTTTTTCTCTAGCAAAAATGGAGCTGGCTAAGACACCGAGGATCGAACCTTCAACCTTCAAATGACTATCACTCAGAATTGAATTTAACTAAGTGTTATACTTACAGAACTATGGGTCTTTGCGGATAGTTCTAACATGAATTTGGGACCCTTACACCTATTCTTGTTTTCTTATGTGTATTCTTACTACTTATCACTATATATCAGTACTTTTATTACTACACACACACACGCACACACACACACGCACACACACACATATATACATATATATATATATATGTATATATATATATAGTATAACCTTATCTATTACTTATAATTAATCGTTCCTATATTATATTAAATGTTTACTAGCTCTGCTTAGTAAGTCAGGGTTGCCCAACATATGCGCTGTTTCTATGAGTTGCCTTAATCTCCACCGTTCTTCTCTATCTATACTGTTTCCTTCGTCCCATAAAGGTAGATGGTTTCCCTTTTCCCTCCATATATGAGAGAGAGAGAGAGAGAGAGAGAGAGATAGAGAGAGAGAGAGAGTACTAAGTATAATTCAGTTCTAAGTGACAGTCATCTGAAGGTTGAAGGTTCAATCCTCGGTGCGGGCGATACGAAGAATTGCGAATTACTGAAGACTTCTTCCCAATCATGGCAGACGGAACAAGAGCATGCTATCCCCGTTGATTACATAAAGGGTTCCGTTCGAAATTCCGTCCAGATTCCCGAGTTCGACAGAAAGATTCCCGAGTTGGACAAAGTAAACCTGAAGAAGGTCAGAGGTTACATCGGCCGAAACGTTGTGATAAAAAAACCCAAGATGAGAACAGTAGTCTGAATATACCAAATTCTACGAATATATATACATATATATATATATATATATATATATATATATATATATATATATATATATATAAATTACAAATAATTCAGAATTATTAATCGGGTTATATATCTTTTATAG
>OY744545.1:63515400-63517900 GCA_963556195.1 Sepiola atlantica | reverse complement strand
CTGGACCAGTTTTCGTTAGGGGGTCGGCTTATCAGGCATTTTCAATTGTATTATGTAGTAAATTTTGAAAAAAAATGCCGACTCATTCCTCAACAAACAAAATGCAATAACGGAAGCTATGTTCATTACTTTTGAAATGACGTCCGTAAAGATTATTTCTTCATAACTTAATTGCATATCTATATCTTTGAAAGTGTTCGTTTTATTCTATATGCCTCTCTGTATACGCAATATTTTTTATCGCTAATTAAATCGTAATTAATTCAGATTATTTTCAAATAATCGCCTAAAAAGCAAAATCTCATTTTTGGTGGGGTGGGGGATTAAGTAGAGGGTAATAATCTGCAAATTTAACCCAAATTTTATTTTTTCATTCTAATTTTTAGCAATAGAATGCATTTTGTTCTGTTTTCCTTTACCGTAAAAATTAAATAAATAACTCATTTAAAATCAGCTATCACATTTAGTATTTTTTTTTAAAGTTTGGATATTATTGAAGATTAACACCCTGTGAACCTCCACACACACAAAAAAATGATATTCTACTAATACTTAGCCAATTACGTGTATACTGCACAAGACTCCGGTCGGATATTTTTGCTAGTTGGAAGCAGAAAAGATACTACATTACCTCCACATCTCTCAAAAAGGAGGAGGCAATGCCTGGGGAAAACATGGCTGGAAGAAACAAAACAACAACGACAACAAAAAAAAACTATTTTTACTTTAGAGTAAGGTATGAGTTTTGCATATAACTATCACGTAAACTTATTCTCCATTTAAGCATGTTATTTCAGTTAATCATTTTCTTTTGCTATGGGAGATAAATTTTGTGCGTTATTTCTCGGAGTGTTCACTTCCTAGGCGATTACATGCAGCTTTACGACCTTGCCAGTTGGACTTAGAGTTAGCTGTAAAACAACTATAGTTAACTACTCTAATAAGTTAGAATGGTCTGGAAATGGGGGATACTTTTACGTTAAATTTATATACAAAACTGATCCCTTCACTCGGAATTTTCAAATTATTGTATTTTTGTGTCTTTTCCCCCTCATTTCGCCAAGTCAGTCAGTGTGCTCACATGTAATCGCCTAAATAGTAGAATGTCCTTTTTTAAAGGGTAGGGTCATTTAGCTGAGGGTGTTAATGTACAGACTTACCAGACAAAGTATATATTTTCACTTTTATCTCATTTTACTTTACTTTAGGGAGGGCCTGTGGACGAGTGGTTATAGCACTTGTCTTTGGGCTAGACGACCCGGGTTCGATCCCACTTACGGCATGCGAATTTTCGCGTCTGAAAATTCCCTCTGTCCACCCAGCAGTAAATGGGTAAAACTCAGCGGAAGGAGAGGGATGGGCTCCGCCTGCCATATGCTGTGCCCTAGACACGGTGATTCTTAACAAATCACCGCCGCTACGGCCATGGGCACTGTGCGATGTCGGCAACGACACTCGTGCGCGTTCAGGCTATGCGACCTTTACCTTTTTTACTTCAGTCAAAGTTCTCAGAAATCAAGGACACCTTCTTGCGGCTAACACTTGATATCTATATGAGATACATAGATATTCAATTAATGTTCTCGTTTACATGTCAAATGTTGAGTTAGTAAAGAAGTTAAGAACATTAATTTTCCTCTCCCTAATTGACCAATTAACTATGTTATAGTATATCTTTCTTGCGGTCTTTTTATCTTACCGGATTCTAGGACAAGAATTCATCTAGTCTGGTGGAGTATCTAGCTAAGTACTGTTACTTTAGGTAACATTACTTGAAGAATATGGACCATTCCCCGTATGAACCAGTGTATGGCCGTGTCGAAGAGATTTTATGTAGGTTTTGAATACTATGTTATTTTAGAATATTTGGTCAGGGTTTGCTTGTAGGGTGAAGTATCCACATGTCAGGTGATACTGACACACCCTTGTACAAAGGGACCTAGCACATTCGAGGGGGGGTGTCTAGTAGGTAGTGTATCTCTTGAACTAATGAACGAACCATTATGCATTTTGGAATATATATTTTTCAAATACTGTGAGTAACATGGGCCCCATTATTTTTTTGTTAAGGTTAACATTTAAGGCGTGCATGTATATGAACACATTGTGATAATTTATTATTTTCTGGTATAGATTTTGTGAATTTTAGAATATATATTATCCTCGACCCGGTGAGTAACATGGGCACATTCTTTCTTTAGTAATCTTTATCATTTATAGATTGCGTCCACAAATACTTAAACGCGTCCCCTCAAACTGTTACATCTCCTAAATAAATTAAACGGATCATTATAAATTTCGGAATATTTATTCTAAAAAATACCGTAGCATTGGTACATTATTTAAATTCTAAATGTTTACATTACGGTGGCGGAATTTATATAACGTTTCTTTTTATTTTATTATTTTTATGAACCGATCATTATGAATTCTGGAACATATATTCTCGGCAACACGGTGAGTATAATGGGCACATTATTTTTCTTTTTAAAACTCGCTC
>OY744545.1:63510400-63512900 GCA_963556195.1 Sepiola atlantica | reverse complement strand
ATATATATATATATATATATATATATATATATATATATATATACAGGGTGGGCAAAAATAAGGGTCCTATTTTTAAAAATTCATAACTTTTTTATTTATTGATTTTTTAAATTTTTTTTTTTAGAATAAGTAAAGGACCCCTTCCGAAGCAAGCATGAGCCGTATTAGCCCTAAGGAACGTACCCTCATTTAGAAAACATTATTTTTGCTTAAAAAACTCAAAACAGTGTAAAAAACAATACTTTAGTTTTTGTAAGTTTTAAGAAGTGTTTTTCGGCTAAAATTTGTTTTGTTTATTTCAAAAAATCTCGGAAGGGTCAGTCTACACACACATAAAGTTTGGTGAGTTTAACTTTTATTTTGTGGAAGTTATTCAAATTCAAGTTATTCAAATTTAAAGATAGGACCCTTATTTTGGCCCACCCTGTATATATATATATATATATATATATATATTATTATTAGATATATAATTTAAAGTTAATATATATATATATATATATATATATATATATATATATATAGTATTACAAAATACAGATATCAATTAAGCAACACAGAGGTTACCATATTTCATCATCGCAGGAAATCATCAGGCTTAATCCGCAGATTTATTTTAACGATTTTTTTTGTTAGATTCGTGATTATTTCTTTTGCATCGATAACTGTTTTCATTAGGCTATGGCGGCCGAACTCTCTCAAAGAAATGACTGGTTTTCTTTTGTATAACATCATACTCTTTTGTTTGGGGATCGGCTGAACGAACCTCGCTTATACGTGTGTCAAATTTAGAGGTTACCTTTTTTTTAGTACATGATGACTGAAATAATCTATCTTTGCTATTCATTTTGTTACTCCTTGCAACTTTTAACTTGATTTAATTTAGTTTGTTCTTATTTTATTTATTCATAATATATATAGTTATCCTAAATTGAGGTTTATTCTTATGTCTATTACTTATGAATAGGGTGAATATCTATATATATAGGTAATATATTTTATTTTGAAGTATTATAAATGCACGAAATATTAAAATAATCCTCCCAGGTGCACCCTCACAGACCTTAGAGGAGAGCCTCTTTGGGGTGGAGTAAGTTCATTACTTACTGCCTGGAGCACATTGGCCGGGGAATGCCGACAGGGCTGCCCAGGCTAGTTTTGCAAGGTCAGAGTGCTCTTTCTTTAGGGGGGCTTCCTTGAATATTCTCCACTTTCTGGCCTTGTGCCACCTATTGCTACAGTAGGAAGAATTAAATACAGGTCTTTAAACTCAGTGAATGGCGGACCGTACATCTTGCTCCAGCTTAGAACCCTGTTCTCGACATAGAACATATTATTACCGGACTCTGTTGGGTGACTCGCCAAAGAGCATTTCTTTTTAGCAACCTTTCCCCTTCCGACTGCTGCCTCGACCCCCTTCAGGGTACAACAGGAAAAGATACTTTATGTTTGAAATATTTCACATATATTTTATATTTTTCCAACAATGGATAACATGCGTCGCAGGACGCGGGAGTTTGTAAGTCTAATTAGACTCAAAGTGAAGTGTGACGAAAATATTTCTTTTAAATGAAAGAGTTATGATGATCTTATGTTTAATCAATGTCGTAGTGCAACCAATGTATGTAAGATATTGTTATTGTTATTATTGTTATTATTGTTATTTCTATTAATACTAATTTTAATATTGTTAGAAGCTAGTACTGCTCTTGCTAATTCGGTTAGATAAGTTATTAGAGAAAATATGAATGGAATCTCAAATCAATTTATTAATATTTCACGGTTTAAATACCAAAACAGTAAATAGAAAAGTTTACTGTTTACTGTTTACTATTTATTTATCTATTTTCTATTTACTGTTTTGGTGTTTAAACCGTAAAATATTAATAAATTGCTTTGAGATTCCATTCATATTTTCTCTTTTCATTTATTTTTGTTCATCTGTTCCACCTTCCGGTACCTATATCGCATTGCTTCTGTTTCAGATTACGAACTTACATTTCTATTTACGAGCAATGCTTCAAGCAAACTACAATTTCCATAAATATATATATATATATATATATATATATATATATATATATATATATATATATATATATATATATATATATATATAGTGTGTGCAAAGTTGAGTAATTTCAGTAGGGCATCTGTTTATGAGAGCTCAATATCAAACAGAGCAGAAATGCATTTTAAAAGAAAAAAACTAACCATAAACATCACAATTTATTTCGACTCGCTAGATCTCATGAACTAGCTACATTTGGAAACTGAAAGAACGAAAGCATTTAACACAGTCTTACAATAGAGGAAGAAGAGGGAGAGGTTGGGCTTTAAAAAATAAACGAAATTAAGGAGTTAGTGAGGAAGTGAAAAGGAGGGGAAAGTTAAGATGGAACTAACAACTAATTCAAATCCTCGAATATTTTACCGTACGCGTTTATTGAGCTAGCTTGAAGTCAAGTCATCGCTAATAATTGACCACTATAAGGGAGGG
>OY744545.1:63495400-63505400 GCA_963556195.1 Sepiola atlantica | reverse complement strand
ATAAAATAAGAAACAAATATATTACACTGATCCATTTGGTGAAAAAGTAAACTATAAGATTAATAATTCAATAAATAATTAATAAATCCCTTATTCGTCACTTGGATATTGTTTAGTTCAATATCGAGAAATCCCGATTCCTTATATATAATCGTATAACAGTCAATAGTTTTCTTCGAATGTTCGGCTGGCTTGACAGGCCGAGAGCAGACTCAAGGCGTTTCCACGAATAATGGCGATAGAGAGGCGCTCGTAAAGCAAAGAGAATTCGCGATTGTCTCCGGTGTTGTGTGTCATTAATAGACCAAGGTTGCCGAGGAAGTCGCGTGTGGCAGAGCCAATCACTCGTCTCCAAAGCGATCGGTTGAAATATAAATTTGTCGAGAAGATCGGCATATTTTGACCGATTACGGTTTCTTGCTGACGTTGCTGCATGTTCAGAGTTTGTTGCCGATTCTATCACTGACGAGGGCGCAAAAATGTCGACACAAGTCGCATCCCATATCAGTGACTTACCGTTTGTAAAGGGAAACACTGTCAGGCCATCAGGTCGTTTGCCATCCCCTCTGTCAAGGCCAACTGGTTCAAAGATCGACAAGAAGCCAGCGATGTCTAGTGTTCGTCGGGCGACATCATTGAAAGCGCTGTTCCTCGGAAATCTGCCGATGGATACTGCACCCCATAGACTGGTATTGTCTTGTCCTTCGGGGCTTGATTTACGCCGGTCTATGGGTCTGCCCTGGTCAGTTCTAGGAGGTCCACCCTCCCAGGCTTTGCATCCCCTCTTACGGGAGGAGTAAGTTTATTGCTTACTGTCTGAGGCGCTCCTACCAGGGGCTGCCCAGGCAATTTTTAATGGCCAGAGTGCTCACCTTCTCGGGCGCTGGCTTTTCAAACCCCACTTTCCCGACCCGACCTTAGGTCACATCTTACTTGTGGGAGTAAGATAAAACGGCCTTGTGCCTAACTCCTGGGAAGGAGTAAATAATATCTGCCAGCGCTCCTTCTACACGAAAGGGTGTGGAGTCCCACATATGTCGACCGGCTGGCCGCAACGGCACCGGTGATTGTTGCAAACTCTAGAACCAGTACGTAGAGCACAGCGAATCTCAGGCAATAAATTGATCAGTCGTCCGATACGGTTTTGCATGAACTAGTATTTTTGTTGTCATTCTCGTCCCGTTTGACCTACCATTTCTGTTAATCTGTCACGTTGGCGTTTAAAATGACGTTTATTTCGCTGAAAGTTCAACTTGAATCGATGCTTATTGTAGATGCATTCAATATCTCAATACGATGTTTTAAAAGATACGTCCTCGATTTGTTGCGTTTAAGTTTTAAAAACTATTTGTGTAGGTCTGTCACATATGAGTTTGATATAGAATCGTTGTCGGTTCCTCAGGATTGTTTTTAACATATATTTTTTCTGGCTCTGTCAGGCTTGTCAGTTTTGTTGGTCTGTCGCTTTTAAATAGCATTCTTTTCGTTTTTTAACGGTTAATTAAAAAAAAATCCAGTCTGTCAAACTTGAGTTCAAAAAGCAGTTTTTGTTATTCGCTGACGTGTTAGTAGGTAATTGCATTTTTGTCAGTTCATCACGAATTAAACATATCATTTTTTGTCGGTCCGTCACACTAAAGTTTCAAATATCATTTTTGTCGGTCCGTCACACTAAAATTTCAAATAGCATTTTTGTCGGTCCGTCACACTAAAATTTCAAATATCATTTTTGTCGGTCCGTCACACTAAAATTTCAAATATCATTTTTGTCGGTCCGTCACACTAAAATTTCAAATAGCATTTTTTGTTGATCTGTCTCGTTTACAGTTTAAATAGCATTTTTATCGGTCTGTCATGCTTAACTTTGTAATAGCATCTTTGTCGTTTTCTCGTGCTTTCCATTTGATATAGTATTTTCGTTGGTCTGTCACGGTTAAGTTGTAAATAGCATTTTTTTCGATGGCACATATTAAATTATTACATATGAGCCCGGACTGTCCGTCACGCGTAAGTTAGAATAATAATTTTTGTCGGTCTGTCACGCTTCAGTATTTAATAGCACATGTGTCGGTCTGAAACTTTTAGATTAACTTATCATTTTGTTGGTCTGTCACGCTTTAGATTAAATTATCATTTATAAAACGGATTTGATTTGGGGCAGGGGGGGGGGGGCAATTATTATAGACCAAAACTCACAAACCGTTTTTTTGTTGTTGTTGGGAAGGGGTGCAACTTCCGGCTTTCGGACTAGGATCAGAGTGTAGAAACTGTTCTGTCCTCAGTCGAATGAAGAGAAATCCTCCTCAGCTGAGGTAATTGGTCCCCCGATTTATAAAATCGGGAGACCTATGTTTTGAGGCATTTCCGTCCGTCCGTCCGTCCGTCCAGATTTTTCTCCGCAACCATCCATTGAATTTCTCTGAAATTTTGCATGAAGTTGTAACTTTGGTCAGGTTAGAAAGTGACCTTCTTCGATTTTTGAAAAAAAAACTGATTAGCCCTTCAGGGGGTCAAAAGGCCCCGAAATGGCAAAAAATGACATTTTTTGCCCCATAACTTTTCATCCATCCATTCAGTTTCTCTGAAACTTGGCCAAAATGTGGAGGCAATTGTTCCTAATAGAAAATAAGTATCGCTGACCTTGGAAAAAACTGATTCGCGTCCCCAGAGGGTCAAAAGCCCCCAAAATGGCAAAAAATGACCCTTTTCTCCCATAACGTTTGATCCATCCATTCAATTTCTCTGAAACTTGGCCAAAATGTGGAGGCTATTGTTCCTAATAGAAAATGCGTATCGCTGACCTTGGAAAAAATCTGATTCGCGTCCCCAGGGGGTCAAAAGCCCCCCAAATGGCAAAAAAATACCCTTTTCTCCTATAACGTTTGATCCATCCATTCAATTTTTCTGAAACTTGGCCAAAATGTAGAGGCAATTGTTCTGGATATAAAATGAGCATCCTTGACCTCAGAAAAGTTCTAGTTCGCGCTCTCAGGGGGTCAAAAGGGGATCAAAAATGCCCCAAATTGCCCAAATTTATTGCATTTTACACTCGCCACATCGAGTCACATACAGAGGGGGACCACGCATGCGCGGCTTGTTTCTATTGATTGTTTACAGTACTCGTTCGAAGAATCCGGATAAAAATCCCCAGATTAAAAATGAGCTTTTTTGTCCAGTTTGGCCCACGTGCGAAGGTAGAAAAATAAATAAGTAAATTGATATCTGAGAACCTTAGGTTAGGGTTAGGGTTAATAATAATAAGGATGCTAGGGTTAGGGTTTGAGTTAGTGTTAAGGTTAATAATAATAAGGGGGCCGTTTCCTCTACTTAACGTATCTTTACGATATGTGCTTCTCTTCTTTTTTTTTAAGCTGGAGTAGCGTGCTTTCAAACTAAAAACCTTTCATCGCTATTTTTAAAAGGTGTATTCGTTTCGAATGAATTAGTAGCAATTGAATTAATTCTGTTCGATGTTATTAAAAACCGAACAGGATGATATTTTTAAATTGAGTTTTCATGCGTTCACATCACGAGGCTTCAACGAAGATATTTTATTTTTACATGAACAAAAATGAAAGTAAAATAAACTATTTTCATCTGACACATTTTTTATTTATAATTCAGAGTAATTTTCGCATCGCTTTGCAGTTTTCAAATATTCAAAAGTAGGATGAGACAACATATACCACTTATAATATAACGAACACTTTCTCTGTCATTCTGTCAGGATGTCTGTCTGTCCGTCCTGGAGAAATTTTGTAAACGAGAGGCGGGGAGAGGGGGGGGGAGATAATTACCATTTAATTAATTTCAAAATCGGAAACATAAACAAATACATTGGCCCACATATTAACGACTAAATAAACAATAAGTAATTTTCGGCGTCAACGTCGCGCGATTCGAACTCGCAACCTTGACGTTAACTGCCAAACGCTCTACCGAAACCCCCACTGAGACATAGTTAAAATCTAAATTTAATTTTCTAACTTGAACAATTCGCTTTTTTTCACATCTCTCATTTAGCAATAAATGATCGCATATTCAACCAGGGGTATTTTTACTGGTATTGTCCTGGCCTTTGGGTCTGGATTTTTATATATATTTGCTAAATGAACACGCTACAGAAACAGAAGAAGAGCCGTCTCGAATTGCAAAATACATAGCAGGCTTACACAATACCAACATGTTCTATATTGAACAAGTACCCGCCCCAGGATGGGTAAAATCGGTTGTCCGAACAGAAGAGTTTTACACCACTTTTCCGAAGAGTAAATTCAATATATAATTTTAGTTAAACCTTATCCTTAGAATACTTATGCCAATGTTGATCAAAATCTATTACATGATTGCTATTCTATAACATTTCAGTCTTAAGCTACAAAGTTCTTAAGAAAAAAATTTAAATTCACAGAACTTTATTTAATTGAGATCTGTCCGATGGCTACGGATCAAATTTCATGCAAATCTGAAGTATTTGAATTTTAAAATATGAGGTTGTGTCCATATTATGACCCCTAAGTTTAAAGAAAAATCAATCTAAAGAAAGTGAATATTTAGAAATATTTATTAATCAATAATTTTTAAATTCACAGAACTTTATTTAATTGATGGCTACGGATCAAATTTCATGCAAATCTGAAATATTTGAATTTTAAAATATGAAGTTGTGTCCATATTATGACCCCTAAGTTTTAAAAAAATAATCTAAAGAAACTTAATATTTAGAAATATTTATTAATCAAATAAATTGAAATTCCAAGAACTTTATTCAATTAAGGGTCGTCCGATGGCTACGGATCAAATTTCATGTAAATCTGAAATATTTGAATTTTCAAATATGAGATTGTGTCCATATTATAACCCCTAAGTTTTTTAAAAATAATCTAAAGAAACTTAATATTTAGAAATATTTATTAATTAATATTTTTGAAATTCAAAGAACTTTATTTAAGTGAAGTCCGATAGGATCGGATAAAATTTCATAGAAAACTGAAATATTTGAATTTGAAAATATGAGCTTGTGTCAATATTATTACCCCTAAGTTTGAAAAAAATAATCTAAAGAAAGTGAATATTTAGAAATATTTATTAATCATTAATTTTGAAATTACCAGAAGTTTATTTAATTAATGGCTACAGATCAAATTTCATGCAAATCTGAAATATTTGAATTTTCAAATATGAGGTTGTGTCCATATTATGCCCCCTAAGTTTTTTTTAATAATCTAAAGAAACTGAGTATTTAGAAATATTCATTAATTAATGTATAATACCTATTGTTAAAATTTCACAAAAAATCAGAGATATCTAAATTTTTACGACAGACTTAAACTTCCCGCCACTTTTGCTGAATTTAAATTGAACAAAGCTTCCGCCATATTAACCACTAACGAATGGTCTATCATATCAACACCTTGGGCACAAGCCATCGGTAAATCAGGATCATGACGTGCACCACCCCTGCGTTGGTATACCATGTCACACTCTAGCACTCTCACTGATACACTCCCGCCTAAAATCACTAACTAATTAATGTGTAATTCCTGCAATCATAACCACGGGCTAAATAAGTTTTCCCTTTTTCTCTCTATAGACGTGTAACGTTATTTGGGGTTGCTATTTTATTTCAAGAACAGTCCAGTAATAAAATCCGTAAGCTATTCCCTAGGTGACAAGCGAGTAAAATATATTAAACAAGCTTAAACAAAATCAAAATTAAAAATTCTATAAATTGTATTTTAAAATAAAAATGTCTGCAGCCTGTTTGTTCATCTTCTGCTTTCTTTTTTATTCATCGTCATGTAAAATTATGTTTTTCTTTCAACAAGTTAGCAAGTTAGTTTTTTCTTTTTTCTGTCAGTGCATATTCACTTAACGGTTGCGTGTGTGCGCGTGTATGTTTATTTTATCAGTGAGTGTTTTTATTCTCTTTGTTTGAGTATTGATTTACTCCTCTCCAGGAGTTAGGCACAAGGCCAGTTTTTATCTTACTCCCACAAGTAAGATGTGACCCAAGGTAGGGTCGGGTAAGTGGGGTTTGAAAAGCCAGCGCGCGAGAAAGTGAGCACTCTGTCCATTAAAAATTGCCTGGACAGCCCCGTCGGCATTCCCCGGTAGGGGCGCCTCAGGCAGTAAGCAATAAACTTACTCCTCCCCAAAGAGGGAAGGGGAAGCCTAGGAGGGTGGATCTCCTAGAACTGCACAGGACAGACCCATAGACCGGCGTAAATCAAGCCCCGAAGTCAAGACAATACCAGTCTATGGTGTGCGATATCCATCGGAACAGATACTACACTTTGATCTTAGACACGAGTACATGTTCTCATAAACAGTGTGTGTATTTTTTCTTTTAAGCAGTGACTGTTTTTTTTCTCTTTTCCTGTCAGTGCATTGTGTGTGTGCGTGTGTATTTTCTTTTTTATCAGTGAGTGTTTTTCTTCTTTTTTTCTGTGGGTGCGTGTGCTCTTAACAATTGTTTGTGTGAGTGTATATTTTCTTTTCTTTCAATTAGTGAGTGTTTTTCTTTTCCTGTTCTCATAACCATTGTGTGCGTGTGTATTCTCTTTTCTTTTAATCAGTGATGTTCTTTTCTGTGATTGCGTGTTCTCTTAACCATTGTGTATGTGCGTGCTTATTTATTTTCTTTCTTTTCTCAAAAGTCATTTAACCTTTCTTTTTCTATTTCTCTCTCGCCTTCTGCCTCGCTCGATCCGCGTTATTTACATCCATTTTCTCCCTTACTTCTGTCCTTTTTTGTCGCCGTGTGACTAAAACTGTTTTTTTTTCTTGTAATACAGACGCATTTTGTGTTGTGTCTCATCTTTTTTTATCTTTCTTTTTCCTTATCCTCTTGTTGAAAAGTCCTGATAATAAATGTCTTCTGAATATACGTTCCCTTCTGACGAGAGACCCAATCTCTCGTAAGTCAAAATCAACCAAAATATGTTTATTTTATAAATCAAAATAACAAATCATAATAGCATAATAAAAGCATCATTTATTAAGATGTGTATGTCGCCTTCTCTTTTGCTAAAAGGTCGTCCCAGGCTACGTAGATCTGGTAGCCTAGGCCCCTTGATTTAGTGTAGATATTAAGTCATTCTGTATACGTGCTGTTCGCTCCGAGACTTCAAACGAACTGGCCTACTTCCTCACTCCGTTTTTCTTGAGCCATGCGATGTCACTTCCGCTTCTGACTACGTATGTTAAGGTGAGATTTGAATGAATACACGCTTGCCAGATGACAACGATTCACCGAGTACGTGTCAACGTTTGCCAGCGAATCCAAATCACCAGACAAATAATAGAAAACGTACATTCAACTATTTAACAGTACGTATCAAAAGGAATAGCGTTATTAAGGAAGAAAAAATAGAAATGCTTAGTAAACATTTTTGAGAGTATGCAGATGTGGTCTCAAGCAAAATTAGCCAAAGTGTTTTTTTTATGTGAGACTCAATTAGAATGCAAAACTGTCTAGAATTATTCGTCTTGAATTTCGATTCAATCAAAAAGACCTTACATCGATGATTTTTATAGTTTAGCTTTTACAGCAGTTCAGCCTCACCCACAACATAAAAATAATTCATACATGTTTAATGTTTCTGCTCCTTCGCTGATAGATTGCACTGGGAGTTGTACAAAGCAGACAACAAATTGAGAAATATTGATAGTTTATAAGTGTCTAAGTTAATAATGTTTAAGTCTTTTTTACATTGAGGTCGTGATGTAAAATTTTTGTGTAGTTAACTAAGAAGTGTCTGAACTGTAAATGATCTTCCAAGTGCTGGTTGATTAAGCTAGAGTCAGAGAAATGCCATGTGAGCCTACGGGAAAGTGTAGTAGTGGTGTGACCAATGTTAACATAAGTTTTAGTATTGTTGCAGATACATTCTTTCAAATGGTATTGGAACTGATATATTAAGTTGGTTTGTTCTACTAAGTGTGTGTCTGAAAGTAAAGATCGGTTTTGTAAAGATGGTTAATAGAAAATTATATATATATATATATATATATATATATATATATATATATATATATATATTAATCACAGTGCAGTATTTGTTCCGATGGATACTACACCCCATAGACAAGTATCATCTTGGCCCTCGGTCTTGATTCCGCTGGTTTGTGCGTTTGTCCTGTGCAGTTCTAGGAGGTCCACCTTCCCAGGCTTTGCCTTCCCTCTTTAGGGAGGAATAAATTTTTTGCTTACTGCCTGAGGCTCCCCTGCCGGGGAAGGAGGTTATTAGAAGGGGTTTTTATATATATATATATATATATATATATATATATATATATATATATATATATATAGTGCCTTTCAATCGGTTTTTAACGAAATCATTAAATTTACTTCTTTTAATCGCTCCATCGTAAATTTTGGCACACTCAATTCCCCGTTTGCTCTTTCTTTCGACGATATTATTGATTAAAAAAAACTATCGAGTTTCTCCTGACGAGATTATAGTCGAAAGGGCCTTTGAGATATTTCCGCGCATCCTTTTTAAATGCATTTATAAGTTTTGTACCTCAAAACATTTATATATATATATATATATATATATATATACCGAACTCTATAAATAAAGAGCTAGTTTTATATATATATATATATATAAATATATATATACACATATTGAACTATATAACATATATATATATATATACATATTGAACTATATAATATATATATATATATATATATACATATTGAACTATATAATATATATATATATATATATATACATATTGAACTATATAATATATATATATATATATACACATATTGAACTATATAATATATATATATATATATATACACATATTGAACTATATAATATATATATATATATATATATGTATATATATATATATATATATAGTTCAATATGTGTGTATATATATATATATATATTATATAGTTCAATATGTGTATATATATATATATATATATATATATTATATAGTTCAATATGTGTATATATATATATATTATATAGTTCAATATGTGTGTATATATATATATATATTATATAGTTCAATATGTGTATATATATATATATTATATATTTCAATATGTGTATATATATATATATATATATATATATTATATAGTTCAATATGTGTATATATATATATATATATACACATATTGAACTATATAATATATATATATATATACACACATATTGAACTATATAATATATATATATATACACATATTGAACTATATAATATATATATATATATATATATATATACACATATTGAACTATATAATATATATATATATATATATATATATATACACACATATTGAACTATATATATATATATATATATATATACATATATAATATATATATATATATATATATATTGAACTTTATAAATAGAGAGATAGTTTAATTTTCTCGTATACTTTTAGTTGACTTGTTCTGTTATATTACTATACTTTTAATACCAGATCAAAACCGTCAATGGAGAAAGTATGAAACTTAACACATTTACTAAACGCATTTACAGATTGGAGAATAACTTAGACTCCGCTTGATGCGAAGTGATGATGTGAGTGATTGCGAGACTGACTCCAAGGGCAGATAACTCTCCAATTTTCGGTTAAAGGGAGATAACACGTCTTTTTCTTATTATTTTTAGCTGAGAGCCGGACACATATTAGAATATTTAGTGTAAGTACATCTACTCTTAAAAAAAACAAACTTTCTCACAGAAAAAGAGAACACTCGTTTTCGTGCTGCGTATTTGGGTGGTCGCTTTTCTGCAAGAATTCTTGTTAGATTTCTGATAACCGAAAACTGGTCATTCGACACCGGAATTCGTTTTGTCTACAGCAAGTAGAATCGCGAAAATTGGGTAAGAATGTGTCGGTAATTATGTGAGAGAAAAACTTCTAGTCCATCGTTAGAAAAGAATGAATTCAATTAGCCATATGCACCTAGGGCGTATGCAACACAGATACATTCAAATGTCGGGAATA
>OY744545.1:63455400-63482900 GCA_963556195.1 Sepiola atlantica | reverse complement strand
AGTGTTTCTTTAGCCTCATTTACAACGTAAGAGAGGGGTGTACCCCTTTTACAACTGTGTTTTTGAAATCGTCCAGCATAAAAAAGAATCTGATTTTTCCAGGTTCGAAGTCCTCTGCAATAGATTTGAGCGGTAATTTTAGTTTGGTCTTTATTTGGTATATAGTGCTATGATTGACAATCCTGAAGGCATCCCCAGGCATTTGCCGTGTATCGAGTTTGCTTCTATTACCCTAACTGTACACTTCTGATTTCGGCTGATCGAACAGATTTATTGCATATTGATATGATTTTTGAACGAACCGATCATGCTATGTACTTCGTCTCAGTCGTTTGTTGATGCGTTCTGCCCTTTGACGTCAGTTCTGTGTTTGTCTTCGAGATCTTTTCATATCTTTAATAAAACTGCTTCTCATAGTGATTGGAGACGTAACGCTGTCTTTTTTAATGCCTCTTCTCAGTTTTCCCGTCTTTTTATGTCGTCTGTCTTTTTTGACTGGTGGAACCGTTGATTTACCATACAATGTCATGCAAATCCGGTATATAACATGACCGGGTTCTTGGAACCGTTGATTATATTTAGTTTTACCAAATTATGTATTTAATGCATTGATTATTGTGTGGTCAGGCATACACCATTTTTTCGAACTGCTTGCCAGTGGACATTTCACCTACTTGGATATCTTCAAGACTGTGGGTTGCATCCTGGCCTTAGTTTTCCGAAGTCTAGTCTGTGATAACATAGCGCTGCTTATAGTTATTCGATGAGTATTGATTTACTCCTCTCCAGGAGTTAGGCACAAGGCCAGGTTTTATCTTACTCCCACAAGTAAGATGTGACCCAAAGTCGGGTCGCGAAAGTGGGGTTTGAAAATCCAGCGCCCGAGAAAGTGAGCACTCTAGCCATTAAAAATTGCCTGGGCAGCCCCGTCGGCATTCACCGGTAGGAGCGCCTCAGGCAAGAAGCAATAAACTTACTCCTCCCTAAAAAGGGAAGGCGAAGCCTGGGAGAGTGGACCTCCTAGAACTGCACGGGACAGACCCATAGACCGGCGTAAATCAAGCCCCGAAGGCCAAGACAATACCAGTCTATGGGGTGCAGTATCCATCGGAACAGATACTACACTTTGATCTTAGTCAAAAGGCCAAGAAGTATATTTTTTATTTACCTCCCCAGGAGGTTAGGCACAACGCCAGTTTTATATTACTCCCACAAGGTAAGATGTGAGCCAAGGTCGGGTCGGGAAAGTGGGGTTTGAAAAGCCAGCACCCAAGAAGGTGAGCACTCTGGCCATTAAAAATTGCCTGGGCAGCCCCGTCGGCATTCCCCGGTAGGGGCGCCTCAGCCAGTAAGCAATAAACTTACTCCTCCCCAAAGAGGGGAGGGTGAACCTCCTAGAACTGCACATGACAGTACTTCAGACCGGCGGAATCAAGACCCGAAGGCCAAGACAATACCGGTCTACAGAGTGAGCATCCATCGGAACAGATACTACACTCTGATCTTAGCCAAAAGGTCAAGAAGTATATTTTGGTTCGGTGAATCTTCATTCCTATTGGGGAGAATTTTCGTCTACAAACGCATCGGAATTCCGTATATTGTTTCTTAACTCGTTATTCCTACGTCTGCCTCAGTAGTTTTCCAATATTTTCTTTGTGATCTATCATCCGCCTTTCATTTTGGGTGGATCTTGATGGCATTTTCTTGTATTTTCATCTGTAGCGTATATTATATGAACTCTGGATTGATGGCATGATGAGTTCATGTTTGTCTTTACCAACGTCTCTTGTCTTTACAGATGTCGCTTGTCTATTTCCAGTCGCCATTTAGTCTATTCAGGAAAGTAAACTCACGAACCATGTATTTATGGAATGGGACTTGCTACCGAAACAGTAGAAAAAACTATCCATCAAGAAAGCGGGCAACAGAAGATATTGTTGTTTGGAAGAAACAGCTTACTTTGCGAACTTGTATATAACAATGTTTTATCAGCTGTTTTCACTTGTGAAATATTTTATTTTAGATCATGTCGGGTCATCAAGAAAGAACACGCACCGTTTCGCAGCCTGTCTCCTGGCGGCTTTAATGCGTATCGTTGCGCTTCCGCTAATGTGAGGCCTCATTATCTGAATTGCATTTCAATCAAATCAAAACAACTGAAAGTTTAACTGGTTTGCGCCTTACGTTTTAATGTAACGGCTAAGCGTCGCACGGCTTTCGTTTCGTAAAAAAAACCTTTATCGAGTTTTTTTTCTCTCTCTCACAGATATAACTACAAAGTGCACACTAGCTAGTATAGGGTGGGCCAAAATAAGGGTCCTATTTTTCAAAATTCATAACTTTTTTATTTATTGATTTTTTTCTTTTTTTTTTTAGAATAAGTAAAGGACCCCTTCCGAAGCAAGCATGAGCCGTATTAGCCCTAAAGAACGTACCCTCATTTAGAAAACATTATTTTTGCTTAAAAAACTCAAAACAGTGTAAAAAACAATACTTTAGTTTTTGTAAGTTTTAAGAAGTGTTTTTCGGCTAAAATTTGTTTTGTTTATTTCAAAAAATCTCGGAAGGGTCAGTCTACACACACATAAAGTTTGGTGAGTTTAACTTTTATTTTGTGGAAGTTATTCAAATTCAAGTTATTCAAATTTAAAGATAGGACCCTTATTTTGGCCCACCCTGTATATCAGTATGTAACACTTTTGGGCACCACATTGCACATTTTTTCGGCAATCTCTATGAGGCGTTTGGTGGTTGCGACTTTTTCGGTCTTTAATTCCAAGCTGGCCTATAGGCTGATATAGAGAGACTTAGTAAAAAAAAAACTTGCTCCAATTCACCAGCTCGAAGTATTACATTATAACCTTCACGGGTTAGTTCTCTCTGTAGGTCTAAGTATTTCTCTATCTTGTATATAAGGTACTTACAGTTAAACCAATATTAGTCTTTGACTTGTTCTTGACGATAGAATAATGTCTGGTCGATTCTGTTTTTCACTTGTAATCTAGAGATAATTAATGCGCCATCCGGGGTGTTCTGTGGTTATAATCTAATAACCATCCGTTCCATTAATATTAGTCGGGTACTAATAATTGGTTAGCTGTACGCTTGACCCCATCCACATTCTAGCTGATACGGGTTTCATATAACTGCTTAATTTTTGTGGTCAGTTCATCTAGTACTCCTGGTGATACCAGATCAGGCTGCCCTGTGGCTCCCTGAGACGAAATTCACCTACATTGACGTTTTTTTTTTTTTTTTTTTTTTTTGTAAAACTTAATTATGTTCTACAAAACCAAAAACAAAAACAACAGCCCCTCTCCCTTTCTCCCTCCCCGTTTTTATTTTTATTTTTCCTACCCTACTCCCGGTCCTGGATATAACCTTAAACTACATCCGATGGTGAGATCCAGCTTACGGACTTTGGGGAATGTGGACCCTCTTCTTAATTACCATTGCTCCCAGGTCCACCCTGACCCAGAGTGGTAGTACCTGTTAGGGTCCCAACTATGGGTTAAATAGAAACAGATATTAAAAGGGGAAAGAAACAAAAAAGAGAAGAAAACAAGACCAGATTCGGCATTAAATAACCCAAAAAGGGTTGATATGCCGTAAAACAAAACTACCAAACCAAACCATCTAGTACTCTGTTGTGTCACTACGTCTATCGCTCATTAGAAAGGGTCACTCTGCAAGAACTAAGAACATGTTCGATTGGATATATCTATATTCATATGATAGCATCTATTTGCATACGTTTAGACGCTCTTCTATAAGCAGTAACCGATCTGTGGGAGATAACTATTTTTCTTAGCCGCCGCTATTCCGAATTTGCTTATACTTTGGCAAGGGAGATAACTTGGTTTATTAATAAAAAACATGTTACGGTTTTGAAATGCGTTAAAAACCCTAAAACCTAACCCTAAAACCTAACCCTAACCCTAAAACCTAACTCTAAACTCTAACCCTAACCGTAAACCCTAAACTCTAACCCTAACCCTAACCCTAACCCTAACCCGTTCAAAATAACTTTTAAGCACTTTTATTTACATTCCACAAATTGTATACACTTTATATAAACATAAAAAGAAAAGTTATTTTCTTTCATGCTGCGATAAACAAAGTTGTCTCCCTTGCCAAAGTATAAGTGAATTCGGAATAGCGGCGGCTGAGAAAAATAGAGTTATCTCCCTCAAATCGGTTACTGGTTAGACAAGAGTGCCTACGTTTATATATTTATATGTATAGAAATTACTCCTAAAATAATTAACCGTTCATTATAGATTTTAGAACACAGATGCTAGACGTAAGTGTTGATAATGTGAGGTATATTTAGGTAATTGGGAGGTGATGGTGGCTAAGTGGATAACAACACGGACTGAAGACCGGGATGTGCCGAGTTCGAATCCAGTCTGTTCCATAGAATCACTTTCACTTAGAGATATAGGCAACCATGACGCAAAAATGCCAACAACAGTTTTATGAGGAAACTATACCAGAACGACCTCAACTGCTTATCATATTTGTCTGCAAATCTAAAAGTGGCCTATCAAGACAGTGGAAGATTCATAATGAAGTGAACCTGACATAGTGATATGGGGCAAGAGGGAGAAAGTAGCAACCCTTGTTAAAGTCAGTGTCTCCACTGATACTGGCTTAAACAGAACTGAGACGGAGAAGGTAATGAAATATCGTGATCTTATGTACGACACGAAAAAAATGTTGATTCCACTTTTAGTTTAGGATGTTGGCAACCCTCCCGCAGAATCAAGCTGGTCGACAAAGTTGTATCGTGTTGATTCATATTGTTACACCGGCCGTTCTAACAGAGGGGAAACTACACCGGTTCTCACTATAAATAGTGCGAGTAGACAATCACCAGGGAGAAAAAGGACAGTATTGTAACTGTCTAGCCGAGTGCCAGTCAGTTTCCTTACCTTTGTACCTGTTATGTTAATAAACTTGTTATCTTAACCCAACCTCGACTTGACTTCTTCTTTTTACTGTTGGACAACTTCACAACACATATACATTTACTTTACTTTACTGTTTAATTATTTTTATCAGATAAATTTTATTTTTATTTTTCACGTGTTGCGTACCGCCAACAAACTGCCTAAACCTCTCTCTCTCTCTCTTACTTTGAGCCATTTGATGTCACATCCGTTTCTATAAATTTCCACGGGCGAGTAAAAATTAACCTCTAGATCAGTAAGTTTACCTCATCTGAACTGTCATTTCGTTATTTTCAACTAAACAATTGATATACTAGTGGGTTCAGTCGCCCGATATTAAACACAAATACAGAGAGAGAAAGAAAAATTACTTTCAAAGAATAAAGCGATGTCAGGATGAACTATTTTGATTAGAGTAACCAGCTATTACGCAGGTATTAATAGTCGTGTTGAAAAGAAGATAGGGACGTTAGAGGTTAAGATAAGTTCGATTATTTCATCGGTGAATATGTAACATATCCCTTCTATACTTTTTCGCCTCTCTTTCTAAATTGTCGGGCACAATCTTTATCGCATCATACGCATAGAGTGAAAAAAAAAAAATAGGCCAATACATGGAAATTGTCTGATTTAGCGGTGGATACGTAGTTTTTAGGAGCTTTTTTTTCCCCCAACTGAATTACCTGCGTCAAAGATAATCGGATTCGACTTATAGTGGAAGTAAAATAGACGCCGCAAAATGGCTGTGTGATATTATTTTAAGATTATCAGGCCATGGTTCTTTTTTTTACGCTCAGTGTAATGCCGCAGATGGAAATGAAAGAGGAAGAATCCACAATGAAAATGAAGAAATGCTCATTGGAAATTGCGTACGACGTTGTTGCTTGAGTTGGTCTTTAGATAAGTACAGTTGAAGATAAAAGAATTGCTCGTTCGACTGTAAAAAAGATTGAAGAAAAGAAAAGTAAATAAGAAACTGATTATATATATATATATATATATATATATATATATATATATATATATATATATATATATATACAGGGTGGTGCAAAAGTCGCGCATTGGTTTGTTTAGGTGATAGAAACTACAACATTTCAAGTAATTTACTAGGCTCTTCTGATAAATAATACATTTACTTGGTAATGCAAAGTACCGAATACGTTCGTCGAACACTCTCGACTAGTCTTCTATCTGTGCCCGCTTCTAGGTACATATAGGCCTTAAATTCCCTAAATTACGTGACAGTTTCCGTGGGCCGAGTGGATATGGCTGACTCTGTGTACCGGGTTCGCGTCTCTCGACCGTCTGAAATTGTTACTTCCCTGCACTGATTGAGCAATAAGCTTGAAACGCTAGCGTCTGTAGGTATAAATAATTTAATATTTATTTATAAATATTATATATATATATATATATATATATATATATATATATATATATATATATATATATATATATATATATATATATATATATATATATATATATATATATAAGTTAATCCAACAAAAGATATAAGAGGCAACTAATATCTTTTAATTCGTGAAACATCCGGATAAAGACTGAAGCTCAATATACTGGATATAGCATTAATAGCGTAATATGAAATGAAATAATAAAATAAGGTGCGAATCAAATTTTATTAGAATTCAAAATTCAGGCAAAGTATCTCAACCTCCTTAACTCATGGGTTTTCAAAGATAATACTTCTCCTCAGAGGACCATTACCGCAGTGACGTTGAATTCTAATAAAATTTGATTCGCACCTTATTTTATTATCTCATTTTATATTATGCTATATAAATAAATATATATATATATATATATATATATATATATATATATATATATATATATATATATATATATCTTCTTTGTAATATAGCTGGAAGAATCCCAGCAGAGTGCTCGATTAATTAAGAATTAAAGTTAACAATTAAAGATCAACAATTAATAACGTAATATTTATTTATTTTGGTACAGAAAAATTAGTACAACATTCGTACCGTCGGTTTCAAGCACAGAAGGACTTAGCCATCCGGCTCTCTTCAGCTTCTGTTGCCATCTGTTTCGGAAATGTCAAGTGTCACTCTCGTTTGGACGCGTTATTTGCTTAGAGTCTTATTTATGTTTGTTTAAATTTAGTGTAAGGAAGGTTTAATAAGGTTTGATATATATATATATATATATATATATATATATATATATATATATATATATATATATATATATATATATATATTGAAGAGACAATATTTATTATTCAAAATGAATTTAAGAAATTAAAAAGATGAAAGGGCAGCTGACCGGTTTCGTACCTCGCTCAACAGAGCCAAATATCGAGGTAATGTTTTTTTTTTATTTTTATTTTTTTACCCCTTTCCCTCGCTATAATTCTCATAGCATCTTTTTATATTTTTTATACATTACCTCGATATTTGGCTCTGTTGAGCGAGGTACGAAACCGGACAGCTGCCCCTTCATCTTTTTAATTTCTTAAATTCATTATGAATAATAAATATTGTCTCTTCAATGCTATTTTAAAGTTTTGTACGACAAAGAAAATATTTAAATATATATATATATATATATATATATATATATATATATATATATATATATATATATATATGTGTGTGTGTATATATATATAGAGAGAGAAATTGAAAAAAAGAAAAGCAAAACATTATTATTTATGTATTCATAAACATTTCGTCTTTATTTTAAGACTTCCTCAGGATGATTGTTTGAAGAGAAAACTAAAATCATCCCGAGGAAGTTTCCAAATAAAAACGAAACCTTGATAAATACATAAATAATATCGGTTTTTAAAAAAAATTTCCATTACGTCGGAACACTATTTCAATTCTTTATCATATATATATATATATATATATATATATATATATATATATATATATATATATACAACCTTTCAATGTTGAAGTAAGCAAATATTACCAGCAGTACAATTATTGCTAAAAACAATAACAACAAAAATAACGACATAAATTCATAAACGATAAATTATTACTAAATTTAAGGCAGAGTTAGGCTAATGGTTAACGCACTCGCGTACAGTCCTAGTGGTCGTTGTTTCGAACCCTGTCATAGTCAGCCACCCAGTAACGTGGATAACTATTATATATATATATATATATATATATATATATATATGGTGTGTAGGGAAGACAGAAAGAGCGTGATATCACTGGAGGTGTTTGTTTAGTTTTTTATATTAATAAATCGCTAACCGGTTCTCTGCAGTCATATTCGATCCACCTTGATATTTGATAGATATGTCATATCGATATTTAGATAGATAAATATGGCCGAAGAGAGCCGGTGAGCGGCTTTAAACATAAATTAAACTCAAAATAACACTGTTTTTTAAATTTGATCCGCCAGCCGCAGCTCAGTGTCAAAGCTGTGATACGGTCCTTTTTTTACGGACCGTATCGTTCACAGAAGAACATACGTCAATTAGTATGTCAACCCCGAATCTTTCATCTATGGACCCCATCATGAACGAAAATGTCTTCTTTCACAAAACAATAGAAAGCGAGGCAACAAGAAAAAACACACAAAACACGAAAATCTCACACTGATTACATTTTCTCGAGAGAGAAGACATAAAAAATCGCTAACCATCTTGTTTTACGTAGTTAGCTATGAAAAATACGCACAAGAAAAACTTTTAGAGGATTTCATAGCTAATTGGTTAAAATTGAACAAAATATTAATATTTTGTTGCTTTTTTTTAAAATAAAAGATCCAGGATTGACATACTAATTGACGGATGTTCTTCTGTGAACGAAATGGTCCGTAAAATGTACCGAAGTCTTTGTTTGAAAAAGATGATCTACAAAATGAATAAAATATTAGTCTCTCGAATGTAGCCTAATATTCTCTTTCTCTCTCGCTTCTCTCTTTCTCTCTCTCTTTCTTTCTCTCTCTCTCTCTCTCTCTCTCTATATATATATATATATATATATATATATATATATACATATATATATATATATATATATATATATATATATATATATATATATACATATATATATATATATATATATATATATATATACATATATATATATATATATATATATATATATATATATACATATATATATATATATATATATATATATATATAGATATATATATTGAAATGAAAAAGGAAAAAACAAGAGATATTTTTTTATATATATATTCATCAACGTTTCGTCTTTATTGTAAGATTTTCTCAGGATGATAATTTGAAGAAAAATATATATACATTGGTGCGTGTGTGGCAATCTTGTGCATATATATATATATATATATATATATATATATATATATATATATATATAAGCATATCTAATTTTATAACATACGTGTGTATGTTTGTGTTTGCCATTTTAAATGTTTCTCTCGCTTATGTCATTTGATTAATCTGAAAATGCAAACTGAAATCCTATTTATGTCTAACGTACTTGAAACTGTAAAAACAAAATATCCATCTAATAAACAATACAATGAAAAGTACATCCACTGTACTGCATACCTACTTTTAGACGACCATGTGATCTCCATTGGTTTGACGTAGGCACGAATAGTGCTACTCACTGGAAAACAATTTCTTGGCCTTTTGGCTAAGATCAAAGTGTAGTATCTGTTCCGATGGATACTGCACCCCATACTGGTTTGACTTACGCCGGTCAATGGGTCTGTTCTGTGCAGTTCTAGGAGGTCCACCCTCCCAGGCTTTGCCTCCCCTCTTTGGGGAGGAGTAAGTTTATTGCTTACTGTCTGAGGCGCCCCTACCGGGGAATGCCGACGGGGCTTCCCAGGAAATTTTTAAATGACCAGAGTGCTCACCTCTCGGGCGCTGGCTTTTCAAACCCCACTTTCCGACCCGACCGTGGATCACATCTTACTTGTGGGAGTATGGTAAAAACTGGCCTTGTGCCTAACTCCTGGAGAGGAGTAAATCAATACTCACTGGAGCATGGACTTGCATAAGACGATAATAACGTTGGAACTCGGAGGATCGAAGCAGCGAGACCCGCGATCTTTTTACTTCGACAAATCTGATAATGATCGCACTGTGATAGATGCCCACTCTGACCGCGTGTCGCATGTGTTTCCCGCGTCACGTGCACAAGCCTAGTGTATAACTTCATCCGATGCACAAGTAAGAAAGATTCGAGGCTAATAAATCCTTGTCGGCATTCGGCTGTATTAATCACATCTAAATGATTTATTAGTATTACACGGAGGCAGGTGCGTTCTCACGAAACGCCAAGGATATGAAAAATGTCTGCTTTCCCATTCTCTAACACTTCCACTCGTTTTGGGTTTTTTTTTTTTTTTGGTACTTGACGCTCGGCCGATTTCGTTTTCGACTTATAGTCACGAATGCCAGAGATCAAACCGTTCGGTTGTAAGACGAATGGTAATTGCCTGAATATACAGCGTATAAATTTATAAAAAAATAGCTGTACAGTTTCATATAACACTGGTTGCAAAAGAACATGTACGAAAACATTTTGAAAAATGGTCTAACCAGATTTGGGGGTGACGATTGCAGATGCATTTCCCCACGTCGTTGTTATTCTAACATATATCCATGCACAAAAATCGCGTAAAAAGTCAAAAGATGTAATGTTCCATGATAAATTATATACATAGAAAATTAAGACACATTGAGGGATGCTTAATTCAAAGGAATACCTTAACAACATGGCGAGATGTATTTTGCCTTAATTGCTATCTCTTATTTTTATCATTCATTTAATGCCCCTACCTTACACATATAAACATAAATATACATGTACACATTATTATTAGGTTGTACTCACTAGGAGTTCTCACACCGGTAGTATTCCCTGGAGTCTGAGTGACAACAAGTCTCCCCAGATTTCCAGTATTCTCCACCTTTTTTCGAAATAAACTTGCAGTATCACAACAGCCGTTTAACATTGATTTCTCGCTGGTAAGGACCATTGATTTCTCTGGGATTTGGGTGGCAATAAGCCTCCCCAAGGTCCCACCAGTCTCTGCCCTTCCAGTGGTGGTCTGGGTTGTGCTGCCTCTCCTCGGTCTTCTCATCCTCCTTGACCCTCTACAAATATTTTCTGTGGTGTCAGCCTAGGCTTGTACCATTTTTTATGGGGAAGGAGTAGCTGATGGTGTTTCTTGCTATTTCTGTTCATTGGTTCATTTTTGTGTCGTGTCAGTTGAGGCCGGTGTAATTTATTGGGGAGGGGGGAGCTTATAAAGTGATGTTTCTTGCATTTTCTGTTCCTTTGTTTATCATTGTTATTATTATTATTATTATTATTATTATTATTATTATTATTATTATTATTATTATTATTATTATTATTATTTTCTGTTACTTTGTTTTTTTTAATTATTATTATTATTATTATTATTATTATTATTATTATTATTATTATTATTATTATTATTATTATTATTATTTTCTGTTCCTTTGTGTATCATTATTATTATTATTATTATTATTATTATTATTATTATTATTTTCTGTTACTTTGTTTTTTTTAATTATTATTATTATTATTATTATTATTATTATTATTATTATTATTATTATTATTATTATTTTCTATTACTTTGTTAATTATTATTATTATTATTATTATTATTATTATTATTATTTTCTGTTACTTTGTTTATTATTATTATTTTTTTTTATTATTATTTTTATTATTATTATTATTATTATTATTATTATTATTATTATTATTATTATTATTATTATTATTATTATCATCCCTATATTATTATTATTATTATTATTATTATTATTATTATTATTATTATTATTATTATTATTATTATTATTATTATTATTATTATTATTATTATCCCTTTATTATTATTATTATTATTATTATTGTTATTATTATTATTATTATTATTATCCCTATATTATTATTATTATTATTATTATTATCCCTATATTATTATTATTATTATTATTATTATTATTATTATTATTATTATTATTATTATTATTATTATTATTATCCCTTTATTATTATTATTATTATTATTATTATTATTATTATTATTATCCCTATATTATTATTATTATTATTATTATTATTATTATTATTATTATTATTATTATTATTATTATTATTATCCCTATATTATTATTATTATTATTATTATTATTATTATCATTATTATTATTATTATTATTATTATTATTATTATTATTATTATTATTATTATTATTATTATTATTATTATTATTATTATATGTATCCACTAGAAGTTTTAACACAAGTCACCGCCCGTGATTGCTCACTGAGAATAACGTGTAGTGTTCTCTGTTATCTGAGTGACAACAAGCCTCCCCAGATTTTCAGTACTCTCCACCTCTTTCAGATAACCATTGCACACCACTTTGCGGTATCGCAACAGCCGCTTACCATTGATTTCTCACTGGTAATGACCATTGGTCTCTTCTGGGACTTGGGTGACAATAAGCTATTCCAAGGCCATAGTACTCTCCGCACTCTTCCAGTAGAGGTCTGGTCAGTGATCCCCCTCTTCGGTCTTCTCGTCTTCCCTGATTCTTCACGACTATTTTCTGTGATATCAGGTGAAGCTGGTGGGGGGTCGGGATGGCAGTTTATGAGATTTCTTGCAATTTCTGTTCTTTGGTTCGTGCAATAGTGTTCTACATGTTGTTTTCTTTTCTTCCTATTGTAACTTCCACGTGACTGGTTACCGTTCGTAGCATATGCGGGTTTGTATCCACGTTATTATTATCATTTTTATTACTATTATTATAATCATTATTGTTATTATTATTATTAGTAGTAGTAGTAGTTGTAGAAATAGTAGTAGTAGAATGTAGTAGTATTTGTAGTAGTAGTAGTATTATAAACAATAACACTTATATATTTATTATTTTTATTTCTATTATTATAAACATTACTATCAGTAGTAGGAATAGTAGTAGTTGTAGTAGTAGTAATAATAGTAGTAGAATGTAGTAGCATTTATAGTAGTAGTAGTAGTAGTAGTAGTAGTATTATAATCATGAATAGTATTATCAGTATTACTCTTACTATTTTAAGTACAAAGTCGCTCAGTAGTATATATATATATATATATATATATATATATATATATATATATATATATATATATATATATATATATATATATATAATTATTTTTATTTACACAGACATGTACAAAATCTGAAACACTGGCACGTCGATGTTATCGATCAACAGCTATTACAAACTGAGATCTCATCAGGGAGTTTGTAATAGCTGTTGATCGATAACATCGACATGCCAGTGTCGCAGATTTTGTACATGTCTGTGTAAATAAAAATAATTATATATAAAAGCTCTATTAGATATTGAGCACTTTTTATAAACCCGGTTAAAATTCTTTGGATTACTACCCTGTGGATGTTTTACGTGGATTATTATATATATATATATATATATATATATATATATATATATATATATATATATATATATATATATATACAAATAATTTATTTGACAACTATGTGTCCCGTATTTCAGAATCGTATCGCGGTTTTATCAAGATGGGTTGACTTCATACATTTTAAAAAGTCTATACCCAAGTGACTCGTCAGCGTCAACACACAATGAGAAATGGCGTTATATCGATAAAAAAAACGGTGCATTCCTAAAATGACTCCTTAGAGAAAATATATTTCTCGGGAATTAATTGAGTTTTATTCATTATTTATAGTTTTGTGTCTTAAGAAAATTTAAATTCCTTTTACTAAGTGTTTTATTTAATTATTCATTTGCAGTTTTGTATTTTTATTTAAAAGTGTTGTGTTTGGGAAGTCGTTTATAGATCGTAGATTTTCGGTGTCTTTAAAAATGAAAAACAACAAAGAGGGGCGTTTGAATTTGTCGTTTAAAAGATTGTAATACTGAAGTCTCCATTTCGGGTTCAATTTCGGATATATTATTTATTTATTTATCGTTTTGTGTTCTAAATGTTTTTTTTTTATTTTGTTAGGTGTTGTATTTATTTATTTATTTGTAGTTATTATTATCGATTCTGAAACTCCTAGTGCAACTACGCTAGTGTGAACACGTGTTAAGAAACGAAGGCACACACGATGGAAATATATTAGCGGAGCAACTGGCAGTTCAAACGAATGAGGAACGTGAATAGGCGCTATTAAAGGAAACAGAATGATTTGAATTTTTATTGCATATAAATTCAATTGTTGCCTGTGCAATAAATGATACATTGGCACATCATGATAATAGATGCAACACTTTACTATTTAAGACTATTAAATTTAGAAAATCAGTATATTTCTGCGAGCGTGCACCCTCTGTCCCATATGACGGAGAAGAATTATGCTTCGTTAATCTTCTAGCATATATGATTCTTTTCTTGGCCTTTTGGCTAAGATCAAAGTGTAGTATCTGTTCCGATGCATACTGCACCCCATACTGGTATTGTCTTGTCCTTCGGGGCTTGACTTACACCGGTCAATGGGTCTGTCCTGTGCAGTTCTAGGAGGTCCACCCTCCCAGGCTTCGCCTCCCCTCTTTGGGGAGGAGTAAGTTTATTGCTTACTGCCTGAGGCGCCCCTACCGGGGAATGCCGATGGGGCTGCCCAGGCAATTTTTAAATGGCCAGAGTGCTCATCTTCTCGGACGCTGGCTTTTCAAGTCCCACTTTCCCGACCCGACCGTGGGTCACATCTTACCTTGTGGGAGTAAGATAAATAGGCAATGATTCTTTCTTGGCCTTTTGGCCAAGATCAAAGTGTAGTATCTGTTTAGTGTAGGCCTTGGGGGCTTTATTCCGCCGGTCTGTGGGTTAGTCTTGTGCAGTTCTAGGAGGTCCACCCTCCCAGGTTTTGCCTTCTGACCCTTTGAGAAGGGGTTAGTTCATTGCTCATCGCCTGAGGCGCCCCTATCGGAGAATGCCGACGGGGCTGCCAATGCAATTTTTAAAGGTCATAAGTGCTCTTCCTCTAGGGTGCTGACTTACTAACCCCCACTTTCCGACCTTGTGTCACACCTTGCCGCTGTGGAAGGTAGATAAATACCTGATTTCATATGAATATTATTGCGAACTATAGCGAAGCATATTTGTTCCTACTTTATGACGGATGATTTTCACGAGTATATTTCGGGTAACTCATTGTGTCTGGATTAGATACTTTGAATTTAAGAAAAAGTGTGTGTGCAAAGCCAGTTAAATGTTTGAAGCAAAAAAAAAAAAGACAAAATCCTATTTTTTTTAAAATTCTGCTCCTTATACGCTCTCTCTATCATTTCCATCTGCAGCCAAACTTTAAATAGTATTACTACATGTGCTTATATGTCTATTTCTTTATAATTTATTATTATAATATTTGTTCTTTTCTTTTATTACATAGAGCATATACAATAATATTGACTACCAACAGTGGAGGAGGATTCGAGTAATAGAGAGAAACGCAGTAATATATGCGTCACCTTGTGAGTTAATTGCAAATTACGGCTAATTAGAACAATTAGAACGGAGTCACAATGTATTTTTTTGAGATTCAATTAAACAGAAATATAGCCTTATGTAAAATAATCCACGTTAATCCAGCATAAGTATCAAAGATTGTCATATGTAGTTTTCGCCGAGACTAATGGTAGAATGACGTAAGTTTCCCGAAACTTCCCATAAAATACGCATTTGTCGGTTGTTTTAAAAGAGTGACTTGGACAGTTAGTTACTTATTTAGAATAATCTAAAGATAAATAAATCAAAGAACTAAGGTATATTAACATACATTTTCTGTGATTAAAGTTTATATTTCATAAACGCAGATTTTTTTTTATTCTAGCAAACATGTTTCCTACTGTCATATATTGCTAGTATGGGGTAAGGTACACGATCATTCATGAAAATGAAATGTCGTAATGGACAGAATGTGTGAAAAAATGACAAACGGAAAACAAGTTAGAGTGCAGGAGAAAAACAAAAACAAGAGATTTTTTGACCGGTTTCGTTCGTGGCGAACGTCTTCAGAAAATCTCTTGTTTTTGTTTTTGCTCATGCAATCTAACTTGTTTTCCGTTTGTCATTTTTTCACACATTGTAGTATATATGACCAAATAGCATACTAAAAAGTGACGGTGCATTGTCTTGAAATAGTGTTCCTTGATGACGGGAAATATACTGAACTAATTTCATAAAAAATACATTTCGGGGAAGACATTAAATACAAGTTAATTAAAGATAAGATTTTTTTACTTTCATCATTTAACATAATTAGAGATTAAAAAAATAAACAATATAAAATAAAGAGTAATGAAGATTATTATCACATTTTCGCATGATAGTCGAAAACACGTGTCCATGGATTAATTTTATGTACGTAAAATTAATAAAGATAAAATTATAAAAAAACACGGTATAGCTTCAGACTACAGGCAATTTAATCAAGTGTTCGAACCTTGTCTTAGTAAGTCACGCTGATGACGTCTGATAGCAAGAAACACGTGTCTGTGGATTACTTTAATGTACGTAAAAGTTAATGAATATATACATAATAAAAACACGTCATATTAAGGGCGGCAATTCAATATTAGGAATCGAAAAATACAAACGCTGTTACAATCGCCAGTAAAAACAATAACAAATACGTAAACTTAATACAAAATTGTACATAGTCTGAGGGTTCGATCCTTATCTAAGTTAGCCATGCTGATGAAGGCTGATATCCATAAACACGTTTACATGGATTACTTTTATATACGTAAAAACTAATAAAGACTACGCGACCATGGGTTTTCTTCCCCTGAACCAAAATCTAGTCATTTTGCTCCATTTCATCTAGCTTAGTAAGATCAGGAGGGACTGGATAATCCTCCTCAGATGGCTCCGGTGTGGGGGATCGTATAGACCTTTTGGCCAACCCTTGTTTTTGTAATAGGGGACCTGGTCATCGCGAGCTTCCGTAGTGGACATTAAAAAGTAAGGTGTCCGACTCTCTCACATGCCCAACAATCAGGATTCCTTCCGGCCACAATTATGGGGAGTTTTTCTTGTCCAATTTCGATGTAATATAGAATTTTCTCGAATGCTGCCTTGTCCAACAGAGTTTCGAATGTCCATATCCCTGGGTATTCGTCCCAGGTTACAGACGTGATGTCCTCATATTTCAAAAGGAAAGCTCAAAAGTGCTCCCCATCCACATGGAATAGTACGTTGAATATCGATACTGCAGTCCTTCGTTTTTCCATTGATTCCATTTCATATATATAGTGTAAACAAGCTTTGAGTCATTTTAAACAAAATTAAAAAAAAAAAATGCAGTTTAAATTCCCAGAGAAACTAACTAAATCCAAGATATCGCAGACTTAGCATTCGTTGGAAAATTTATAAATAAAAGAGGGGATTCAAGTATCTAACAATGAAACAAAAACAGGGGACTTTAACTTAAGCGTGACATATTAAAACGGGGATCATCAGCTGTTTACCATGTAACTGTTTCGGAGATTTAAAAACAGGACAGTTATGATATTCATGGCTCTCTAATGGTACTGATCAAACGACCATTTCCCCAATAGTCTAGTGTAGAAACAATTCAGCTTAAATTTCACTAATATATACATAAATAAATAAATAAATAAATAAATAATAATAATAATAATAATAATAATAATATATTACCCTTAAGACTACCGTGTGATATGGTAATTTGCATATCAAATAACATTAATTATAATAAAAATAATAATAATAATAATAATAGTAATACTATCTAAACACTACACCCAAGAACTATTCTGCGATATGGTAGTTAGCTATTAAATTATATAGGAATAACAGCTGTATTGAAAAAAAAAGCTTGGGTACCTTAGTCTATATATATATATAGAGAGAGATAAGTATATATATATATATATATATATATATATATATATATATATATATATATATATATATATATTGTTGAATATAAGAGACAACGCATGTCTAGATATCCTTTGGTAGATCCTTTCAATAGTCCGAATCAGGATCTTAGTTTCGGAGGGGAATTGGCTGATGAATTTGCCATAGTATGGATTTGTCTCCCAAGTACTTTCAGACCCATCTGGGTCCATCTTCAGGGGAATGAGGTTAATCAGGTATAGCTCTAAATATAGTTTCGTACTTAGTACATAATCTCCGCCAAAACCTTCTATAATACTAACACATGGTCTGTACCTTATTAAGCTCATTCCCCTGAAGATGGACCTGGATGGGTCTTAAAGTATTTGGGACACAAATCTAAACTATGGCAAATTCATCAGCCAATCTCCCTCCGAAACTCGACATCGCGTCGGGTGGAGGGGTGTCGCCTAGTGGTTTAGTTCTCTCTTCGTTTCTGTACTGCTGTGAACATCGCCGTCCGTCGTGTCTGCAACAAAACATTTATAACAAAAAATTCACAAGGCAACAATCTTTTAGTTTTCATTAGTTTATTTCAGGCGTTAGGTTTCTCTCGGCCACGGAGATGCTTCACTAACGTTGAGGGAGCGTCCAAATTACTGCTTTATCGTAGTTAATTCCTTACTTAAGTCCTTATCCATTCGAGGAGGGGGAAGAAGAAATCCCATGCCTGTATTCTCTTAGGGAATTTAATTCCCCTAATCATGTTGAAGATTACATTGAGAAACACGTCTGTTCGATTTGCTTCCACTAACCAGACTGGCAAAACTCTGCGTCCCACACAAAAGCCCGTGACGTCACAGAACCCGCATGCGCAGGTGCACTTTGACCCTTGATCTGAGGTCTCGTCAACGTAGGGACCATGTCAACGTCTGTGAGCTCCGACTGTGAGAACCATGGTATTTTGCACTCAACTGTACGGGTCGACCCGCACTAAATGGTGCAAGCCAAACCAAACGATCTCTCTCACATGCGTCCACTTCAAGATGCGTCCGACCCCACATGGCCATTATCCAACATGGCCAGCTTTGATTTGGGAGCGACAAATAATTATAAATATTTGTTGTTATCTACATACGTATACGTTTCATCCTTGCGGGAATCTTCAGTGTAGAGATGATTATTCATATCGGTGGCAAGACTCGCCCCCTGTTGGCTGCAAGTTACTTCAGCCGATGATAAAAGACATGAGATATCGAAGAGTCTTTGGGGTAACATTACATATTTGCTATGATGTATGCGTCATTTAGGAAGAAGATTGATAGATATTGTTATTGTGTGTCATTTTTATGCGCCACTGTTGTCGCGTTGTTTTGTTTTTTTATTATCTATGCATATTTACATATTTTCTAATAAAGGCGTAACTTAATTATGTTACTCTGCATTACAACATGTTTTTTTATTATCTATGCATATTTACATATTTTCTAATAACGGCGTGACGTAATTATGTTACTCTGCATTACAACATGTTTTTTTTATTATCTATGCATATTTACATATTTTCTAATAATGGCGTGACTTAATTATGTTACTCTGCATTACAACATGTTTTTTTTATTATCTATGCATATTTACATATTTTCTAATAACGGCATGACTTAATTATGTTACTCTGCATCACAACATGTTTTTTTAATTATCTATGCATATTTACATATTTTCTAATAAAGGCGTGACTTAATTACGTTACTCTGCATTACAACATGTTTTTTTATTATCTATGCATATTTACATATTTTCTAATAACGGCGTGACTTACTTATGTTTCTCTGCATTACAACATGTTTTTTTTATTATCTATACATATTTACATATTTTCTAATAAAGGCGTGACTTAATTATGTTACTCTGCATTACAACATGTTTTTTTATTATCTATACATATTTAAATATTTTCTAATAACGGCGTGACTTACTTATGTTACTCTGCATTACAACATGTTTTTTTATTATCTATGCATATTTACATATTTTTTAATAAAGGCGTGACTTAATTATGTTACTCTGCATTACAACATGTTTTTTATTATCTATGCATATTTACATATTTTCTAATAACGGCGTGACTTACTTATGTTTCTCTGCATTACAACATGTTTTTTTTATTATCTATACATATTTACATATTTTCTAATAAAAGCGTGACTTAATTATGTTACTCTGCATTACAACATGTTTTTTTATTATCTATACATATTTACATATTTTCTAATAACGGCGTGACTTACTTATGTTACTCTGCATTACAACATGTTTTTTTTATTACCTATGCATATTTACATATTTTCTAATAAAGGCGTGACTTAATTATGTTACTCTGCATTACAACATGTTTTTTTTATTATCTATGCATATTTACATATTTTCTAATAACGGCGTGACTTAATTATGTTACTCTGCATCACAACATGTTTTTTTATTATCTATGCATATTTACATATTTTCTAATAAAGGCGTGACTTAATTATGTTACTCTGCATTACAACATGTTTTTTTATTATCTATGCATATTAACATATTTTCTAATAAAGGCGTGACTTAATTATGTCACTCTGCATTACAACATGTTTTTTTTATTATCTATGCATATTTACATATTTTCTAATAACGGCATGACTTAATTATGTTACTCTGCATCACAACATGTTTTTTTATTATCTATGCATATTTACATATTTTCTAATAAAGGCGTGACTTTATTATGTTACTCTGCATCACAACATGTTTTTTTTATTATCTATGCATATTTACATATTTTCTAATAACGGCGTGACTTAATTATGTTACTCTGCATCACAACATGTTTTTTTATTATCTATGCATATTTACATATTTTTTAATAACGGCGTGACTTAATTATGTTACTCTGCATCACAACATGTTTTTTTTATTATCTATGGATATTTACATATTTTCTAATAACGGCGTGACTTAATTATGTTACTTTGCATCACAACATGTTTTTTTATTATCTATGCATATTTACATATTTTCTAATAACGGCGTGATTTAATTATGTTACTCTGCATCACAACATGTTTTTTTTATTATCTATGCATATTTACATATTTTCTAAGAAAAGCGTGACTTAATTATGTTACTCTGCATTACAACATGTTTTTTTATTATCTATGCATATTTACATATTTTCTAATAAAGGCGTGACTTAATTATGTTACTCTGCATTACAATATGTTTTTTTATTATCTATGCATATTTACATATTTTCTAATAAAGGCGTGACTTAATTATGTTACTCTGCATCACAACATGTTTTTTTTTATTATCTATGCATATTTACATATTTTCTAATAAAAGCGTGACTTAATTATGTTACTCTGCATCACAACATGTGTTTGTATTATCTATGCATATTTACATATTTTCTAATAAAGGCGTGACTTAATTATGTTACTCTGCATCACAACATGTTTTTTTTATTATCTATGCATATTTACATATTTTCTAATAAAAGCGTGACTTAATTATGTTACTCTGCATCACAACATGTGTTTGTATTATCTATGCATATTTATATATTTTCTAATAACGGCGTGACTTAATTATGTTACTCTGCATTACAACATGTTTTTTTATTATCTATGCATATTTACATATTTTCTAATAAAGGCGTGACTTAATTATGTTACTCTGCATCACAACATGCGTGGTTTTAACGGATTCTATATGTAAATGAAACGAATTTAAATAAATTTTCAATTGTTATATTCTAAATAAAGTGTTTTGAATCCTCTACGTAAGTAATTGTTCGGGTATATGCAAACCTGTCTTATTAATTTTACACTTTTCAGGATCTCTGGAATTCTAATTATGTGAATGTTCTCTTCGGGAACAACTCGTTGTAATATTTATTTCTAAATCAAATTACTGAACGCTAAATTCTAAAAAAAAGTATTCTTTCATTTAGTTCGACTTCCTCAGCATCACAAGTAGAACAATGAAGATAAAGATGTAAAGAAAAAAACACACGTGTGTTCCGCCGATTATTTATCAAATTAAATCGTCCATACCATTCGTTGCTATCTGCCGGCACCATACGTGCATCTGGCCATTTGCTGTTATCTAACTAAGGATCTGTTCGTCTTTCACTTTGTTTCTTGTTTTTGGAGCTGAAACAAAGGCGTTGTGGCATATAAGTATTCAATTAATTACTAAAACCACTTTTCACTTATGAAATATTTCTTTAAAAAAAGAATAATCGTCTAGTGGCTGAAAGGTCAAGGGGGAGAGAGAAAGTGAGGGAGAGAATTAATTATGTGTTAAGCGCATTGCTTTATTATATCATCGTTTTGTTAGATTATTTTTAAAAGTGTGCTCTTTGTTCGACTGCTGCTTTCTTTTTTCACTTCACTCAGGGAGACAGATATCAATATATTTGCCAGTCTATCATAGTTGTTTGTATTAATAAGTCACCGCTTATGAAGAAAGTCCAAAGGCTACTTGAGGATAAGTGTTAATGAGTTTGTCAAGTAGATAATAAGGACACTCCTTGAAGATGATGGTGGAAACTGGACAAAATTCGATTATTAAACAGGAGGGCTTGGCAAAAAATATTAACATCGGATTTAAAAAGAACCAAAAATGTTTTCGTCATAATTATAAAGATCACACATTAATAAAATTGGAGAGAGAGGTCACAAATTGTTTTTCCTAACTTAATTCTACTTCGTTACGGGGTCAGGAAGGAAGAGGTATACCAGCTGTTGTCAACTGTTTGAGGAATTAAATTCCCATTTTCCTTTTTTTCAATTACATCTCGATTTTGCATCCGTGCACCACGCTCCCAAAAGATGAACTGACTTTATCTTTATTTTTTCGTGTCTACGATTGTAACGTAATTGCTTCAAAGGGGGACACTGAGCCTGTCAGTACGCACCTGTTAGATCAGAGATTAGGGAAGGGTCAGAATTCAGATATGTTTATATCTTTAGTTCGAGAGCGAACTTTTTTTATCAGATTTGCGGGTCAAGATTTGCACTGGCCCACCTAGATATCAAATCCATACTTACTGATATAATCGTTCTTCACACCATCCATCCATCCAGTATGTAACATAACAAACTGTTTGTAAAAAAGACTAGAGTGATTCCTCACTAGATTTCGAAATAGATTTTTATTCAGGTTTATTAGAAGAAAAAGTTTCTTTTTTCCATTGCACAACTTGATAAATGGCAGAAGAAAGAGAATCAGAAATTTATTGACCATTAATGTTCTTCAAAGTGCTCCCATAGATGATTGTGCCATCTGAAAATATGTAAACAAATGATCTGAGAATGTAATTTGAGAGATAATTGATGAAGACGCTTGAAGATGACAATCTTGTAGTCAGCTGGGAAGTAGCCCATAGTATTATGTTCCGCAGACAGGTAGTTCTTGGAAAGAAACTTTGCTCATGGAATCTGTGTTCAGTTTTAGGTACAGAGAGAGACAAAGGGAAATTATTGACAGTGGTTGTAACTAGACGGGCTTTTGCTGCGATTTATTGCGATTGTTTTACATGGTGTTGAGCTCTGTTTAGCACATACCATGAAAGTTTTTAAAAGGGCTAGCAATATCTATTCTGTGAGAACGTTGATGTAGGGAAGAGAAGAAGACATCACTCCCTAGATTACGAAGTCGGTTTTGCACTATGTCAAGGCAAGAAAATACTCTTTGAACAACTGTACACACTGTGCACTCTACAGCAATGCAGAAAGACGAAATAAGCCAAGAAAAATTGTTGACGTGTTTCGTATGGTCTCATAACGCCTTACACTTTCGTTGTGGCGATTCTCATCAATCCAGGGAGGCGCGATAGCGCTCTATTACTTAATAGACTTCAAAAACTACCTATGCTACAAATCTCATTTCTTTGATCAGTCATAACTCAAAAACCAATAAACCAAATTAGTTAAAACTTTGCACAGAATTTTCATTTAGTAGGTTCTATAAGTGTGTAGAATTTCAGCATCATTAGTCAAGGCAACCCAGAGATCCAGAAAGGTCAGGAGTGATTTTGTGTTATCCGTGTGTACGTACGTATGTACGTACGTACGTACGTACGTACGTGTGTTCCACCCTGTATCTCATGAACTATTTGATGGATTCAGCTGATTTTTGGCAGAGATAGAGGTTCTAGGGTCTACTTGATGGCATTTTAATTTCAGTTTACCATATACATTAATTTTCCAGAAAATTCAAAAAAACCTTAAAAATTACCATTGTCTTGAGGCATAGCCTTTACAAAAGTAGTGACATTCCATGAAAAATGCCAGTATACTGAAATCATATGCCTTTGATAGGGTTAAGATGAAAATTCATATACACTAAATGTACAAAAGCAAGGAAATTCCCAAATTTTGACACTTTTATTGTCATTAAGGGTATGACTACATATCAACCAAACCATTTCATTATCACATCACCACAGTATAAATCTCTATACATGAGTGGATGAAGTGTGTGAGGTGCGCTCGAGAAAAATCCTACAAGTAAAATACATAGCCCTGTTATGCTCGCATACCCGTAATGACAATAAAAGTGTAAAATTTGGGAATTTCCTTGCTTTTGTACATTTAGTGTATATGAATTTTCATCTTAACCCTATTAAGGGCATATGATTTCAGTATACTGGCATTTATCATGGAATATATACTAGAATTGAATAAACGATTCATTTACAAATGGCCCTAAAAGTAGAAATCTAAAGGGGTAAGACCAGGTAAGCGTTTATAAAACATATATGTTTGCCTTTTTCCCTCTGTATGTACACTTGAATAGAAAGCAGTTGTTATTCTATGTAATATATAACATTTGAACACTACTTTCAACACCTCGTAGCCACCATCGCCGTCATCGCGATTGTCTAGGTCTGTAATTAAAACTTTGAATGCAGAGAGGAAAAAGGCGAGTCCGACAAAGAATTTAACTGGTCTTTATTTTCATGAGAGATTTTCTAGTTATACGAATAAAAGTCACACATCATCATCGTCCGTGTATGAAATCAAGTATCCTTATAGGCACAGAAAGAAAACAGAGCAAGACGCCTGGGAGTCCAAAAATGGGTCCTTATTTTTATTCTACGTAATATGTAACATTTGAACGCTACTGTCCTACCTGCATCGACGTGATTAATAAGCATAGTAGGTATGCGCAGGTACACAAGTATTGGTGCATCATCATCGATTTTCTATTCAGGCCCACAATTAAAACGCGATCGACCGACTGAGATAAGTAGTCCAATATATTTAGCACTATTTGCTCTCCAATGTAGTTATATATATATATATATATATATATATATATATATATATATATATATATATTAATTATGTGTTCTTGCGTTCTTTTATTTATTTTCATTTTTACACTTCGATTAAATTCACTTTCCTTTATGCAGAGAAGCATGAAGCCAAAAAAAGTGGAAAGATAAAAAGAGGCAAATATATTCTACCTTCGAAGATGAAAGGTTGGCCAATTCAAAGTTTGTCTTAAAAATATACACCTCGAGCGTTTTGTACGTGTCCTCTTCTCATAAACGTTGCCGCCATCTTGGGTTGTCAGAATTCTGCTTGAATTCAAGTAATATTTCGGAAAAAAGCAAATAAATGTATTTAATATTGCAAGAAAGTGATGTCGATTAATTTGAAGATGGAATTAATTGAATAGAAATATGAAAGTGGGGTAAATGGGAAGACAGGTAACTACTAGGAATACAATATGTCACCGTAGATTCATGAATGTTTTAAAGACTCGATTGTCACAGAAAAAAAAAACGATCATTGTTTACTTTTAGGAGTATTATCTTTGCTCCATCCTTCCCACAAAAGAGACGTGTCTAGTTTCTCACCAGCTTGGTAGTTGTGTTGTCTCTTTTTAGGGCATCTATTATTCTAAGCAATAATCCTATTTGAATGTTTTAAGAAAAAACAAAATACATACATGCAGGTGCTGCGGAGGGTGCACTCTTTGTCCCTATTTACTTGCCTCCTCATGAGGGCAGAGTTAAACACAAGGTCGGTTTTCAATCCGAGGAAAATTCAGCTCCCCCAAAAGGAGCACTCTGCGTTGGGACAAAAATTAAAATTGCCTCAATCTAGAAAGATTTCTCTTTCACTGACTGATGGACAGAGAAAAATGAAGTGTAATATCAGAACAGATAACAACAAAAAGAATAAATATTTGGTCAGTATCTCGACTAAAATGGTCTGCATTCTTCAAAATCTGAACAAAAGAACCAGGCAAAAAATGCACAATGCACTGCACTCGTAGGATGATACTGGCCAACTATATGTAAAAAGGGAAGAGGACTGGTAAGTATTGAAGACTGTGTGAGGGATGTGATAAATTGACTAGCGAAATATATAACACAAAATATAGAGAGGTTGATTACTACCGCCAAGGTAAAACATACAGAGAGCAGCTAAACGGGTAATTTAATAAAAGTCCTCATAGCCAACCTACATAGTCGGGAGACACTGTCCAACCGCAGGAAAGTTGAAAGTTGAGAATAATGTTGCGTAAACACAATTAGAAATCTAAAAAGAACATTATCGTTATTATCATGCTAAGTGCTCGACTGAGCTCTAACCGTTGGTTCCTCCCTGTAAGACATTCAGAACAAGAACTCGTTTTACAACCACAACGGTAAATAACTTTCTTTCCTCCCTCTATGTGTCTAGCGTCATGCGGAATGTTCATAGACAGAACTTCTGTGCAAGGAATTCCATTCTGCGGAACACAATGCCACGGGACTGCTTGTCTTCTGATGACAACTTGGTTGTCTTCAAGTCCAATATAAATATTTTTTTTAAAACGACCACACAAGTAATAAGTTCATACCAATGATAACTGCTAGTGCTCCAATCTTATATTTCAGCCGATAATCTTTTCAGTCGCATCAACTTTTATCCTCAAGAGGCTCTTTGCTTTGATAAGCTGTGACTCAATAGTAAAAAAAAACGAGTTTTCATAAATCATTGATAATGAAGATCTATATCCAATTTTTTTCTTATGATTGCTGGAAAAATGATTGGATCATTCTACCGGTCTGGAAAGTACGTTACTCCTGATAGAATCCTCTACCCGTCTAATAGTCAGATACTACTTGAGATAAGTGTTATTGCTATATCTGGAAAGGTGCGGTTCAGATAACTCTTTTTCTCCTTGGTAAAGTACAAAATCGACTACACAATCTAGTGGAAAATGATCTCTTCTCTTCTCTACATCCCCTTTCTCACAAAAGAGACGTTGCTAGTGTGTCTCTACTCTATCGTATATTTCCATGAAAGATGGTCCACTGATCTCCAGTCTCAAGTTCCTTCTTGAAAGACATTCACAGCAAGAACTTAGCATACTACCACATCTGACATAAACATTACTTTCTTCTTCGGTGCCCATAGCGCTAAGTGGAATTTACATGAATGCAGTTTCTTTCCGTGTACTATCCAACTGTAACACACATTACAACGAGATTTATCTCCCGCAGACAACAATATAGCTCTTTTGAAGTTCACTATCAAAAGATATTTGGGATAATCCGTCCACATAAGCAACCAATCTTTGTTTATTCTA
>OY744545.1:63450400-63452900 GCA_963556195.1 Sepiola atlantica | reverse complement strand
TTTACATAAAAACGTTGTTTGGCACAAGACAAATGAAACGGACCGTAAAAAGTATATCTCACAGAAATCTTATGTGTTTTGGAAATGTGAAAAATAAAAATAAAAATAATAAAATAAAAATATGGTTATTGGAATATAATATGAACCTGACTTTATATATATATATATATATATATATATATATATATATATATATATATATATATATATATATATATATATATATATGTGTGTAATGAATTTTCTTATTACTTTCATAAATCAAGGTAAGTATATTGAGTTACTTTGTAGTATACAGTGTGCAGGCATTTTGACCTCGATTTGGTATTTTTCTACGCTGGCTTTTTCTATTTGCCTATTTTCCTACCTGCGCCATAATTAAGTTCCCCGTGTGTTCCTCCACGTTTTTCTTCAATATCTTTAGGCATTCCATTATCCAGGAACTGGGAACCGTGTCGTAAGGATTTCTATAATCTAACAACTCTTTCTCACATTCTAATCTTCAATGAGTTACTTTTATTTTTCTTGTTCCGAATTTTACCTGTTTATTTGATCATTGCATAGCCGATCAGCATACATATTTTTTTCTCGATGTTTAGCTTCCGGCACCCATTCTCTTATCCAAGCACACAGAACAACTTTCTGACGGGGAGCTCATCGCCATCTCTTCTCCATTACTCATCTTTTTTCTTTATGTGTTTGTCTCAATGTAAGTTCTGATTCTGTTTATGTTGTCAAGCTTATCCTTCAATTTAGCATTATTAGTAGTACTAGTGTGACCTGTGGAAATTCCACGGAGTTTCTACATCAATCTGTATAAATTATTGTTACTAATAATGTCACTTTTGAAATAATATCTGTAGATACTATTTTTAAATTACCCTTTTTTTTACATAAATAAAACAAATATGTCGTTGACTTTTTTAATTTCATACGAGGAAAAAATTGCAAACATGACGGTATTTGAAATTATTTTTTCAAACACATCTTTTGACCGTCAATGAATCTTAACCCAGTCAACGCCGAGTGAATACAGCTAATATATATATATATATATATATATATATATATATATATATATATATATATATAGTCTCGGAAGTTTTTTTAACCTTCAAAATTGAAAAATAAAAGATTTTATTTCGTTGAAAAATTTGTGTCTAGTAAGGCAATCAATCTACTGTAATCACTATATTAGTTAACTTCCAAGAATTTGCTCCAATATAAATATATTTTTATATATGTTTTTTTTATATAAGGGATCGTCAGTTGTTTACCATGAAAACTGTTTCAAGAATTTTAAAAACAAAACAGTATTTCTTTACTATGGCATCCCAGCAGTGTTGATCAGACACCACCTCCCTATTTAATAATTATTTTTTAATTAAAAAGTTTACAAATATTTGATTTAGTTTTACCTCCAGATTATAGTATATAGTATATTTATTTATTAATACAAACATTTTCATAACATATTTACATTGATGTTTAAGCTCCGACTTTATTCAAACTTATCTTCCCCATGCAACAGTGAACATATCCTAGTATATTAATTTTCACCAATGGCCTGAGTAAGCCAGACTTAAAATAAGGTTGAAGCTGAAATATGTATGCACATATGTAGCCAAAAATGTTTGTATAAATAATAATTTATACTAAAATACAGGTGTCATTAACACAAAGTAACATACACCGGATTTCACAAGATGAACAGCTGTGAACTTCGAACACACGCACCCACTATATATATATATATATATATATATATATATATTCATGACTTGGATAGACCGTATAAGTTTAGCAAAAAAGTATGTGTTGGCTCGATATATTTGATGTTTTATATAATTTTATGTATTTTTATGTATAATTTTTGCAATATACTTTCAAAGTTTAATTGTATTACCTGCAGTAATCTCATCGCGGTAATAGTCCTCTTGGGAGAAGATTTTCTTTGAAAACTCATGAGTTAAGGACTTTAAATGACTTTGCTTGAACATTGAATGCAAATAAAATTTGAGTCGTACCTTATTTTATTCTTTTACTTTATCTAGTGCTATATATATATATATATATATATATATATATATATTTATATATATATATATATATATATATATTTATATATATATATATATATATAAGTCAGGTTCATTTTATATTCCAATAGCCATGTTTTTATCTATTTATTCTATTTTTTTCACATTTCTAAAAAAACATTACATTTCTGTGAGATGTATTTTTACGGTCCGTTTCATTTACCGTGAGCTAAACCACATTGTTATGTCAATATCGTCTGTGCAACACTACAAAATCATCAGAAAAATTACCAAAGAGTTAAAGGTTCATGGATTAAAATGTCTTGAATATATATATATATATTAATATATGTATATATATATATATCGTGAATATAAATAAGTTGTCTATGTGAGCTAGTGCGTGTCTGTTATCTGACGCTCTTATATCTTTTAAGTAAAGCCATTTGTTTTTAACGTAT
>OY744545.1:63420400-63445400 GCA_963556195.1 Sepiola atlantica | reverse complement strand
ATTCTTGTATAAACTCGAACACAACTAAACAACGTAACGGTTTCTACAATGATCTCCTTCAATCAGAAAACTCATAATTACCGAACACAACTTTAATTTAGAACGTGATTAGCTATTTTACACCACCTTCTCAACAAAACTTAGTTCATAATATCGATAATAAAATAATAATTATAATAATAATAATAATAATAAAAATAATAATAATAATAATAATAATAATAATAATAATAATAATAATAATAATAATAATAATAATAATAATAATAATAATAATAAAAATAATAATAAAACTAAAACGAAAACACTCATTCCATTTCATTATCACATCACACATTTTGAATTCACACTAACAAATTACATTTACCACTAACCTGAAGTCCGTGTGGCAAGACCCTCTCCAAACAAAACATGGTTACATAAAATATAATTACAACGGTTAGATGTCGTTAAAACGCAATCTGGTAGGAAAGTTAGTTATAATTTTTCGTTAAATTTATATGAGAAACTGATCGCACTCTATAAATAATGATAAAAAAATTCCCCAATATTTTGAAAGGCATTAACACGTAATTGCCTAGAATAAGTATGATCTCTTTTTTTGGGGAGGTGGGGGTGGAGGGGGGTATTTATCACCTAAGTGTTTCTAAAAATCTTAATATTTGGAATACAACGCTTTTGATTTCTAAAAATGCGATTTAATTTCGTCCCTCACGCTCCTAATTGAAATAGAATCTATATCGCTGAACGCGCAGATTGAGCGAATTTAGGGTTATATTTTCCCTCTCTCTCTCTCTCTCTCTCTCTCTCTCTCTCTCTCTATATATATATATATATATATATATATATATATATATATATATATTTATTTATTTTGGTACAGCATTCGTACCGTCGGTTTCAATGACAACAGAAGCTGAAGAGAGCCGGATGACTAAGACTTTCCGAGCTTGAAACCGACGGTACGAATGCTGTACTAATTTTTCTGTACCAAAATAAATAACTATTATGCTCTTAATTTTTAACTTTAATTTAATCGAGCACTCTGCTGGGATTTTCCTACTATATTACAAAGAAGTACAGAATCTGCGACACTGGCATGTCGATGATATCGATCAACAGTTACTATAAACTGAGATCTCATCAGGGAGAGTTAGAATCCGATCTTAACCTCAGATCATATTTGGAGAGAACCTCCAATATCTATATATATATATATATATATATATATATATATATATATATATATATATATATATATATATATATATATATCACCCTTTCTTTCTCTCTGGACATGGTCACCAGAAATTAAATCATTTGCTGACATTTATATTTAATACACTTAAATACGTGTACATAGCTTCGAAATTCACAACTAAAATACGCGAATGGATGCTAAATTAGAATAAACTTGAAAAAATATTCAATATATGTTCGACAGTATCACATCATACGGGGTTGGCGTCCGAAATTACAGTTTCACTCTTGTAATACGTATTTAAATTGCACCTTAAAAACATAGCTCCATCCGAAACACACACACACCTAAAGTTATTTCTTTAGTTTTCGGTTCTGTTTTACATTAACATAGTGTGGTATGCGTTTGTGCCGGACAACCATGAATAGCAAATTATTCAATAGTTCTTCGTTAGGGTTAGGGTTCAAATTTCTGGAGTGGATCTACACTCCCGGGCAATACACACATACATAAAAACACACTTTAAATATACGCTTTATTTTGGATTATAATGTAAATAAAATTCACATTTTAATATATATATATTGTTATTTATTTATTTCTATTATTTCAGGAAACACTCATTTTTTACGGAAGAGCATTACCGCAATCCCAAATAGAAATACTTACTTTCTTTTATCATCGTTTTGTACCTATAGAAGAGGATATATATATATATATATATATATATATATATATATATATATATATATATATATATACATAGGTCTAATTCTTTGTTGTTTTGCTTAGTAGCAACAATACCGCGAAAATCTTACGAGCTAGTTTTTAAGACATTTTTTCTTTTTTCTTTTTTTCTTCTGTCCTCTTCTTAAGTGACCTCAATTAAGGCAACACCACATTGTGTATTGTCAGTTGTTGAAACTCTTACTCCAGGTAATTCCCCTGATAATCTGCCAAGCAAGGACCTGCCTGGTAGTGAAACACGTGTAGGAAAAAAAACTCTTTAATTTGGATATATATGATAAATAAATAAACTTTGAAAAAAAAGTATTTTGTGGTGATGAATTATCTCCTGAACGGAATTGTTTGGTAAGCCTTAAAAAAATCACAAACAGACACACAGACATATATATATATATATATATATATATATATATATATATATATATATATATATATATATATATATATATATATGTATATATTAAAATATTAATTAAATAAAAGATAAGCGATTTATCGTGTTATAAAAATAATCTATCGTGATAATATAACATTCACTATATTGAATAGATTCAAACGTTACCAGATACTTTTAGTATTCTTTTTCAAGCATTTATTTGCAATATTTTGTTTTTTGACGTGTTTTTGACAGTGACTACTCTAACTTTACGTTTTCTCCTCAACAAAAATGCTTGATCTTTTGTTTTGTGTGTATACACTTTTCAATGTTGCCGATAATATTCACAGTTACATGCCGGGTTTTTCATCCTCTGATGAAAATCGTTTGTTTTTCAAAATCCATGGATTAAAGATATGAAACTCCTTGCTTTGAACTTCTGATGTTTTAATAAATATTGTATCTGTACAATTTTTATTCGTGTCTTTAATTTCTTGTATATATATATATATATATATATATACACACACATATATATATATATATATATGTGTGTGTATATATATATATATATATATATATATAGTGTGTGTGTGTCAAGTCATATTTAAAATAAATCAATGAAGTGCTCGATCTCAAAAGAGTGAAAGCTGATACAAATAATTTATTTGAAAACTATGTTATCTTAGAATCGTACTGTGGATTGATCCAAAGGAATGGGCTTTTTAAATGTTTACAAAGTCTATACCCAAACTGTACTGAACTTAGATGAAAATAATAAAAAAACATTGTGTTTTTTTATCTGATTTAAGTACGCTGACGATTTCCTTTAGGTATAGACTTTTTTAAATTTAAAAAGTCAACCCATCTGGACGAAACCGCGAAACGATACGTAAATATGTTACATATAGTCTTCATATAAATTATTTATATATATATATATATATATATAATATATATACCTGATTATCCTCATTCCCCTGAAGATGACCTAGATGGGTCTGAAAATATTTGGGACACAAATCAAAACTATGGCAAATTCATCAGCTAATTCCCCCCCGAAACTAACATTCCGATTCGGACTATTGAAAGGATATCCAGACATAAGTTGTCTCTTATATTCAACAACACTTGCCTGCAAGAGAAGATGCTGCTTATATATATATATATATATATATATATATATATATATATATATATATATATATATATATATATATATTTATATATATATATATTTATATATATATATATTTATATATATATATATATTTATATATATATATATATTTATATATATATATATATTTATATATATATATATTTATATATATATATTTATATTTATATATCATATACAATTCATATATATATATATATATATATATATATATATGTTTGTGTGTGTGTATGTGGCTTTGAGTACATCTTTGAAAATACTATTCGTTCTTTGTTCCTGATGTGAATTGATTTTGCAAATCGCACCCCCTCCTATCTCGCATTTGGATACATATTTCCATTAATGTATAGTTAAGCTTGGGGCGTCCTTCACATTCGATTACAATATCGATTAATCAAGCTCGGAAATAAATATTGCTATTTGCGGGAATGCGTAGCATTCTGTACACCAACTTGAAATCCTTCCTGCGCCAATAATATTTACATGTCTTTGAACCTGTACACGCACACCTCACGTCGAAAGACTTCCAGGGAAAGACGCCTTCGACCAGGCACTTTTAACTCATAAATATAAATGCGTCGAATCTCGGAACTTCAGACAAATTAAATAAACGGAACAAGTCTCCTTTTCTCTCCAGCAAAGGAAATAATAATTGCTTTTTATCATGACTTTTAAACAGCCAGACTTATCATACGACCTTCTTAATACACATTTAGCGAATAGTAAATCATTGAAATGTCACCTTGGAACGCAAATCTCTTTTTATATAAAAAAAAATGCGGGTATTGTCTGTCTGTATACACATTTTACACGCAATACAAATCTAAAGGCTACACAGATTATAAATTACGATGAATTACGTTTACAAATAAAAAGCAAACCTTGGTTAAATCTAACAAAATAGTCAATCTAGTTAAGACCAACCAACAAAAACGGCTGGAAATGGTCTAATGACACTGATTTACAAAGAAATTGAGGCAAGCACAAAAAATACCCGTTTTTACCTAATTTAGGGATGCTGAATTCAAAATTGAAATCTGTTTTTACTCATCACCTCTAGTTTTTTAGATATGCATAGTGTGCATTTTGTGCATATACGGTACATAAAGGCGTATATCTATTCAGGGCTAATTCTAATATTGTGAAGCCTTATGACTTTTTTTAGTTATTATGCACTAAATGTAAGTAATAGCATTACATTATATATATATATATATATATATATATATATATATATATATATATATATATATATATATATAGTTATATATAAAGACAGATTTTGGCAGTTAAGAAGTTGCTAAAGTCTTACGAGGATATGGAGTGCCGAATGTCACTCAAGATTTATTTACTCCATTCCCACCTGAACGTCTTCCCGCCAAACCTTGGAGCAGTAAGTGATGAGCATTGAGAAAGATTCTACCATGACATTACGAAAATGGAGAGCAACTATCAAGGCAAATGGAACCCTGGCATGAGAGACTTCTGCTGGATGCTTTTGCGTGACATCCCGCAGGCAAAATACACCAGATCTTCTAAAAAAACACACTTTTGACTGTGTGTGGTACTATTAGTTGTGTAATTGTGTCATCCAAGTATATTTATTCAATCAGTGTTCTTTATCTATCCCGTTTCATCTGTTATAAGCTGCTGCAACTCTTGAAATATGAACATTTATTCTCTGTTTATACTAATATGAGACTATTCAAAAGCCAGAAAACTAAGGGTGATAGAGCAAAACTATTTATAGATTTGAATTCAGCACACACTAATTAGCCAAAAAACATCTATCCCCATTCTTGCCTCAGACCAAATTTTTTTTTTGTAAACCAGTGTAATTAGAGTTTATTTTTTATAATTTCAGAAATATTTGATTTTTGATGTTACAATTTACTGAGAAAGAATACATCTTTGAAAAAACTTACATTTCATATACCTTGCATATTACTGATATAAAGCCCCCCCCCCTAAAAAAAAAAATTCTGAGTATTACCTTGGAATGCAAATAACAGAATATGTATAAGAATCGAGACCCAGACCGTGGCGTTACCCGCTAAAATTGAAGAAACCACGAATCGCAACTCCCAGGACGAAATTGAACAGAACTAATAGATCGAGGCGTTTTATAGATAGTAGTGCAAAGGCTGGCGAAGCATATTTTTGACATCGTTTTTCATGTAGTGTCTTATCCCTTATGATGTATGCGCATATAAGGTACATTTTAGTATGAAGACAATCTACACGGTTGGACAGCACTAAACATTGGGTCGGTGCGTAGTTTACCGATACAAAATGAGGTTAAAAACATCGGAGTAATTTGATTACGTCTTTATTATAATTCTGCTCCGATAGAAACGTCAAGCTGTAAATATTTAACGATGTTCTGAACATAGCAGCCTCGAGAGGCGTCAGTTAAATTGGTCGCTAATCCGTACGTTACTATTTATGTTCATGACGTAAACGCACCGGTCCCAGAAACCTTTTAAATAGATAAGTAGATAAGAATCTTCGTAAATGACAAAAAAAAAACAGCTATATAAACAACCACACACACACACACACACACACACACACACACACACACACACATATATATATATATATATATATATATATATATATATACGAGACTTGTCTAAAAAGTATCCGACCTTAGGCCAGAAAAAATATTTCAAATACGTGACGGGTTTGGGACCTTAATCCCCTTCAAAGTAGGCCCCTTTGTGTTTGCACACACTTAGCCCACCGATCCATCCACTGACGGAAACACCTCTGGAAGTCTTCTTTTGGAATGCTGTTCATCTCTGCCCTATTAAGGGCATATGATTTCAGTATACTGGCATTTATCATGGAATATATATATATATATATATATATATATATGTGTGTGTGTGTGTGTGTGTGTGTGTGTGTGTGTGTGTGTGTGTGTGTCTTAATATAAATGTGGTGGGCCTGTAAGGGTTTCGCAAAGAAAACACGAACTCTGGATTAAGTGAAACGAAGTATATTGAAGGAAATATAAAATAAAGAGAATGGTTGAACATCTGTCTTGACTGGCAGTATTAGACTGGGGTAGTTCAAATTATTTACTTCCTCCCCATCGCAGGAGGAGTTGGCGCAAGGCCAGAAGGTGGGGAGAGTCAAGTAAGCGCCCCGAAAGAAGGAGCACACTGGCCTCTAAAAAATGCCTGGGCATCTCTGTCGGCATTCCGTGATCGGGATACTTCAGGCAGTCAGCAATAAACTTACTACATCCCAAAGAGGGGAGGCAAGGCCTGTGAAAGTGGACCTCCTAGGACTACTCAGGACTAATCATTCAGCCCGACTGGTTAAAGGCCACCGAAATGGCCAAGTTCCTGTCGGAGTGGGGTGGATCCAGGTATTGAATTGCTTCCCAATATGTGACACAAGGTCGGAAAATGGGGAAGAGTCAAGACAGCGCCCCTAAAGAAGGAGCACTCTTGCCTAGCGAAAATAGCCTGTACAGCCCCATCGGCATTCCCTGGTCAGAGCGCCTCAGGCAGTAAGCAATGAACTTACTCTATCTCAAAGATGTAAGGCAAGGCCTGTGGGAGTGCACCTGCTAGGACAACAGGGTAGTATACCTCAGCCCGACAGGTAAAAAGCCACCGAATGGTCCGGTTCCCGTCGGAGTGGGGTAGTTCCAGGTATTTAATCGCTTCCCACAAAGCAATATGTGACACAAGGTCGGAAAGTGGGGAGATCAAGCCAGCCAGCGCCCCTAAAGGAGGAGCACTCTGGCCTATCAAAAAATAGCCTGGGCAACCCCGTCGGCATTCCCCGGTAAGGGCGCATCAGGCAGCAAGCAATAAACTTACCCCTCCCCAAAGAGGGAAAGCAAGGCCTGGGAGGGTGCACCTCCTAGGAAAACCCAGGACAATATACCTCAGCCCGGCAGATAAAAGGCCAACTAAATGGCTCAGTTCCTGCCGGACTGATTGTCGAGAACGAATCCTCGACTGGTATTACCCCATCCCGACGTCCTCAATCAACCGAAGTTAATGAAAGACTGACCGGGTTGGGGTAGTTCCAGGTATTTAATCGCTTCCCACAAAGCAATATGTGACACAAGGTCGGAAAGTGGGGAGATCAAGCCAGCCAGCGCCCCTAAAGAAGGAGCACTCTGGCCTATCAAAAATAGCCTGGGCAACCCCGTCGGCATTCCCCGGTAAGGGCGCCTCAGGCAGCAAGCAATAAACTTACTCCTCCCCAAAGATGGAAGGCAAGGCCTGGGAGGGTGCACCGGTATTTATAGTTAAGCGGAAGAGTTCATTTGAGTCCTTAAGGTAGGTACCATAGCAATAAGCATCCCGTGTTCATATACTGTAATAAGCGTTTGCTTATCACGTAACGATTAAGATGTCCACCTGTTGTTAAAACAGTTTCATTTCGATGTCAGCTTGATGTACGTGCTTGTCTAGCAAGATTTACGAGCTGTCACACAACGAAACAGCCTCTCTATCGATGGCTATATATCTAAATATATGCACACGTATACTTTCATTGCTTGAATCGATCTGATGTTTTATGGGCATGTAAAAGCGATGCAAATTAACTTGTGCCAAGATAAATCCGAAAGAATATTTTGCCTCTTTCCAACGAATACATTATTCCTCGGAGGTGAAATTATTTTAGCACATGTGTGTGTTTTTTTTTCATAAACACTACAAGATTCACATTGTTTAGTCTGTATATACTAACCGCAATCAGCTCTCCTGTGCAGAATATTCTACTAAAATAACAAATCTAAGACCTAAAGCAAACACACCTGTTCCAATAGCAGAACACTTACGCTAAAGTTCCGATTGTATCATTAAACCATATAGTCGATTCCATTACTTGTCTGCGTACATACGTTGGCGAAACGTAAATTAATGCTTTAACAAATATATATTAAAAAATATATACATTTAAAATATATATGTATTTAACAAATATATATATTTAAAAAAAAATGTTTTATAAATATATATATTTAAAAAATATATATATTTAAAAAATAAATATTTAAAACATATACATATATACATTAAAAATATATATGTATATTTAAAAAAATACATATATTTAAAAAATATATATATTTAAACAAATATATATTAAAAAATATATATTTTAAAAATATATACATTTAAAATATATTTATATTTAACAAATATATATATTTAAAAAAAATGTTTCATAAATATATATTTTTTTTAAATATATATATTTATAAAACATTTTTTAATAAATATTAATATATATATATACATTTAATATATATATATATTTAAAAAATATATATATATTAAAATAATCTATATTTAAAAAGATATATATATATATATATTAATATTTAAAAAAAAAATAATAAAAAAAGGAAATCAAGTCGAGGGTTGGTTTAACAAGTGTATTAACAAAGTAAGAAAGTGACTAGCACTTGGCTAGACAGTTACAAGACTGTGCTTTGTCTTCTCTGTGTCTCTGGTGACTCGCACTATTTATAGTGACAACCGGTGTAGTTTCTCCTCTGTAAGAACGGCCGGTGTAACAATATATATTTTTTAAATATATATATATTTAAAAATATATATATTAAAAAATATATATTTAAAAAAGATATACATTTAAAATATATATATATATATATATTTAACAAATATGTATATTTAAAAAAAAATGTTTTATAAATATATATATTTAAAATATATATATAAATAAAAAATAAATATTAAAAATATATATATATATACATTTAAAATATATTGACTTCCTTAATTTATTATTTACTGTTGGACAACTTCACAACATATATTTAAAAAGATATATATATATATATATATATATATATATATATATATATATATATATTAATAATTAAAAAAATATATATTTAAAAATATATATATTAAAAAATATATATATTTAATATATATATATATATATATATATATATATATATATATATATATATATATATATATATATATATATATATATATTAAAATCTATCAATCATAAATATATAGGAGAAAAACTGGCTCTATTTTACATAAAAAATATATGCACTTTATTTCTGAAGAAATCCTATGTGAGCCAAAGTCCTCCCTTAAACGATCGTGTATCTTTAATTACCATAGAATATTAACTGCATTTAATTGCACAGACTAATAAAAATTGCTAACGGTCTCATCTCTAAAAATAAATTAAAGTACTACTAGCCACAGTTTGCTAATAAAGCAACCATGCTTTGAATAATACTCGCAACGTCTCGCCACACTGAAAATACTTGATCCTGTCAAATAGCTATCCATAAATCACATAATGTGGTTCTTTAGTCGTGGGGCCGCAACCGGTTGCCACTTTGATCTTCGTAGAAAAGAGATAGAGCGTTCTCAGATAGATGTGGCGAGTGTTAGTACACAGTCCACTCTCTCCACATGATATAGTCTTCTAGTACTGCTGACCACAGTTGGCCAATGAAGCAGTCGAACTTATAATCTAAGCGTGCAACACTCAGCAAGTCTTGAGAAACGCAATACAACGAAACAGCTGTCTATGGATCAATTAGTCGGAGATTGATCTCTCTCGTACGGAAATGAAGCGTTGTCATTTTTTGCCTCGTAGAAAGGAGATACAGAATTCTCGGTAGTCGATAATGTAAATCTGACAATATATATAGACACACACACACACATATATATATATATATATATATATATATATATATAAAACTATTTTTTTAAATATTAAAAATAATTTAATATCATATATATATATATATATATATATATACAATAATATTTTAATAAATAAATATTAATTATTTAAAATACCTAGAGACATCGATGTTTCATGCTAACGCAATCTTCAGTCTAGGAACTAATTCCCGACGGTCGGTAGGCGCGAACCCCGAACACAAATCGCCACTGATTCGTAATCGGTGATCTTAACCAAAGGGCCATCGTCAATTAGTTAGTAAATATAGAGTAACTTTAACTGTAAATAGCGACACGTGGCCGCCATTTACCAGGCAGCTAGAGTGATCTTACGAAACGGTGTTCGGATCGCGCATATAGCTATCAGCACTGCTTGTTATTAAAGCTACTCGAAAGTGCCCAGCCCTTGTGGGGAGGGGGGCTGATAAACAATTCACTTATAAAATAGATCATTCAGTGAAGACCGGGGTTGTTCCAATAAAAACAAGCTCGATGATACTCGATTACAGAGTACAGAGCATTTAAATGTGATTTTATGAAGGCTTACCAAAGCATTCTTTTCAGGACACCAATGGTCACCATTAAATATATTTTTTCTTACAAATATTATTTATTCAAATTAAATGTTTTTTCCTACACGTGTTTCACTACCAAGCAGGTACTTGCTTGGCAGATCATCAGGGAAATTAAATGTCTGCAATAAGGGGTTAAACTGCCGACAATACACAATGTGGCGTTGCAATAGTTGAGGTCACTTAAGAAGAGAAGAGGAAAAAAATAAAAATAAAAGTCAAAATAAAAAAACAAGAAAGAACAACGATAAAAAAGAAAGTCCTAGAAAATGTCTTAGAAAAGTAGCTCGTGCATTATTTCTGCCACCAAGCCAACAAGCAAATAATCGGTCCCAAATGCATTAAAAAAACACAAAAAAAACACAAAAAAAACATAAAAAAACATTTTTTTAATGGACGGGGTGTCCATTAAAAAAATGTTTTTTTTAAATAGAAAATAGATTTCTGATAACGATATTCCGTAGTTATATTTATTATGGAATATAGAATAATATTCTCCCCAGAGAGTTGCAAACAGACACAACCGTTAAGGAAATATTTTAAATTATTTAAAATAATAACTAGATTTTTGTAGAAAACTTTTTTATAATTACATTTTATTTTTGATATATGAATACATTTTTAAAAAATAATTTCTGCGGGATAGGATTTTTTCGCTTCGTTAAACAACAACACGATAATAATTCGGCAGTTAATTAAATGAAGGATATTTTCCCAAAATGTAAAATGACGTCCCAGACACCAGATAATTAATTTCTATAAAGAATAATTTTAATAATAGATATTTTTAGAAACAGTATTTTGAATAAATAGTTCCTATCTACTAATTAAGATTTTTTCTTAAAATAAAGGAGAGTTTCTGCGAGATTGACGTTCAACTCGTCGTGTGTTTATTTCGAAAGGGAACAAGTCAGCCCTTGTTAGCTGTTTGTGTGATGTCCGGATGATTATAAAAATTATTTTAAAACCTTTTAAAAACATACTACTAATACATATATATATATATATATATATATATATATATATATATATATATATATATATATATATATATATATATATATATATATGAAGGAGAATGGAAAGGAATTAGAGAAAGCAAAAGCCAAATCAAAATTCAATTCAAAAGTTCAAAGCAAGGTATATTCCGCAAAAAGGCAATTTATTCAAGTTAAATTTTCCTTTATATATATATATATATATATATATATATATATATATATATATATATATATATATATACATTATCAATTATTTACTTTCTGAAGGAGCGCAATCAAGTAGAAGTTAAATGGCCAACTTCTGATAATAGTTACCTGATCATGTAGTCGCGTTGTGAATTCCAACGCGAAAACCCTCGCCATATCTACTTACACTTAAAAGAATCGGAATATTACGAAACGTATGCGGCTGTATGACGACACTTGCTCTTCCCTTTTGGGGTAAGTCATAAAAATGTACGAACAGTTGAATTTCGCCATTTTCGGGAACAGCGTAACATCGTAGTGGTAAAATGCCCTACTTCTGCACAGAGTTGAATATTTAGCAAATTGTTGGATGTAAATAGCGTCCGAATACTTTCTTTTTTTTTAACTTTTAATCAAATACAGATTTAGTTTGCATTTTAAAGTCAGTTAAATGCTTTCATATGCGTCAATTTTCCTAACTTTTTTTATCAATTTCGAAGTTAAACAATAGATTTCCAAGTTAAACAATGAATTTCGAAAAAAAAGTGTACCAAAAACAAAACCAAAACCAAACCAAAAACCAAGTAAAAGACAAAATAAGTAGGATTATTATATTAAATATAAATTAAATTTATTAAGTATAAATTTAACATAAATTAAATATAAATTAAATATAAATTAAATTTATTAAGTATAAATCTAACATGAATGAAACATAAATTAAAAATAAATTAAATTGATTAAATATAAATTAAAGTAATTAAATATCAATTAAACAAATTAAATATAAATTAAACATAAAATACATTTATTAAATAGAAATTTAATTAATTAAATATAAATTAAACATAAATAAAATATAAATTAAATATAAATTAAATTTATTAAGTATAAATTAATTCATTAAATATAAATTAAATTTATAAATTATAAATTAAACATAAATAAAAAATAAATTAAATATAAATCAAATTAATTAAATATTAATTAAACATAAATTAAATATAAATTAAATATGAATTAAATTTATTAAGTATAAATTAAAGTTATTAAATATACATTAAATATCAATTAAATATAAATTAAATATAAATTAAATTTATTAAATCTAAATCAAATAAATTAAATATCAATTAAACAAATCAAATATGAATTAAATATATTCTACATTTAATAAATATAAATTACAATCATTAAATATAAATTAAATAAATTAAATATCAATTAAACAAATTAAAGATGAATTAAATATAAATTACATTTATTAAATATCAATTAAATTGATCAAATATAAATTAAACATAAATTAAATATAAATTAAATATAAATTAAATTTATTCAGTATAAATTGAATTTATTAAGTATAAATTAAATTTATTAAATATAAATTTAAATTATTAAATATAAACAAATTAAGTATAAATTATATATACATTAAATTTATTAAATATTAATTAAATTTATTAAATATAAATTAAACATAACTAAAATATAAATTAAATATAAATAAAATGTATTAAGTATAAAGTAAATTAATTAAATATCAATTAAACAAATTAAATATAAATTAAATATAAATTACATTCATTAAATATAAATTAAATTAATTAAATACTAATGAAACAAACTAGCAATAAATTAAATATAAATTAGATTTAATAAATATAAATTACATTCATTAAATATAAATTAAATTAATTAAATATCAATTAAACAAATTAAATATAAATTAAATATAAATTGAATTTATTAAATATAAATTAAATTTATTAAATATAAATAATACATAAATTTAATATAAATTACATTCATTAAATATAAATTAAACATAAATTAAATATAAATTAAATATCAATTAAATTTATAAAATATAAATTAAATTTATAAAATATAAATTAAATATAAATTAAATTTATTAAGTATAAATTAAATTTATTAAATATAAATTAAACATAAATTGAATATAACTTAAATATAACTTAAATATATATAAAATTTATTAAATCTAAATTAAATTTATTAAATATCAATTAAACAAATCAAATATAAATTAAATATAAATTACATTTAATAAATATAAATTACATTCATTAAATATAAATTAAATTGATTAAATATCAATTAAACACATTAAATACTAATTAAATAAAATTAAATTTATTAAATATAATTAGATTTATTAAATATAAATTAAACATAAATTAAATATAAATTCAATATAAATTAAATTTATTAGATCTAAATTTAATTTATTAAATATAAATTAAACATAAATTAAATATAAATTAAATATAAATTAAATTTATTAAGTATAAATTAAATTTATTAAATATTAATTAAAGATAAATTTAATATACATTAATATAAATATAATATATATAATAATAATTAATATATTAATATAAATTAAATTTATTAAATATTAATTAAATTTATTATATGAAGGTTATTATATTATTATTATAAGTAGGGTTACAAATAAAACAAAAACAAAAAACAAAACAATAAATTAAACAATAAACTATAGATTTCCAAGTAATACAATACATTTCGAAGTTAAACAATAAATTGATTCCTGATGGAATTAATTTGGTTGGTCTTTTTTTTAATATGATTTTCGAAATGTTATTTTTATTTAAAGCTATTGTGTTCCATTAATATTAAGTAAATAAATGGAAAATTAATACAATTTTGGAAGTTGGGAGAAAACCACACGCATGTGAAATCGTGTGAAAATCTATACTTATTTTAATTTATTCCCAGGCAAGGCAGAGTTTCTACTCGATTCCCCTTAATAATTTAATGAAACCTATATTTATTTTAGTGTATTACCGGGTAACGCCGAGTTTCTTGTCTTCCCTCTTCTGAATAAAGAATATACCACATGAAAATGTACTACTGTATTATTGCATACGGCTGCCATTTCTAAGATATTGAGCACTGACTCCCGGGCAACACGAGTTCTACCTACGCTTTTCTAAAAACATAATGAAATCTATACTTAATTTAATTTATTCCCGGGCAACGTCGAGTTTCTTGTCTTCCCTCTTCTGGCTGAGTTTCTTCTCTCTCCCCTTAATAATATAATGACACCCATATTTATTTTAGTGTATCTCCGGGCAACGCAGAGTTTCTTTTCTTCCTCTTCTGAATCAAGAATATACAACATAAACATATACTACTGTATGATTGCACACGCATGCGCTTTCAAGGATATTGAACACTGATTCCAGGGAACCACGAATTTCACACCCTAACCCTAATCCCCAAAAGTATTCAAAATACACCCTTACCCAAACCCTTACCCTAACCCTAACCTCCAGAATTAATCAAACTTAACCCTTACCCCAACCCTTACTTTAACCCTAACCCCAGAATTAATAACAGAAAACCCTAATCCTAACTCACAGAAGTAATCTAACTTAAGCCTCACCAAAACCCTTACTGTAAATCTATCCTCCAGAATTAATAAAACTTAACCCTAATCCTTGCCCCCAGAAGTAATTAAACTTAACCTCAATCCTAACCCCAAGAATTAATCAAACTTAACCCTTACCCAAACCCTTACCCTAACTCTAACCCCCAGAATTAATCAAACTTAACCTTTTCCCCAACCCCCAGAAGTAATACAAAATTAACCTCAATCCTTACCCTAACCCTTACCGTAGCCCTCAGAATTAATAAAACTTAACCCTAACACTAACCCCGAGAAGTAATAACACTTAACCTCAACCCTAACCCTTACCCTTACCCTAACCCCCAGAATTAATCAAGCTCAACCCTAACCGTAACCCCCAGAATTAGTCAAACTTAACCCTAACCCTAACCCCGAGAAGTAATCACACTTAACCCCAACCCTAACTCTGACCTCCAGAAGTAATTAAACTTAACCTTAACCCTAACTCTAACCCTCCATTTTCTATAAAACACTATTAGAAAGGAAAAATACAGAACTGTTTTTCAAAATGCGGAGTTGTATGTTGTCATAAATACCTCCAGCTCTACTTTTTTGGCTAAATATTGTAAACACATTTGAAAGTATACATTTAAACCAAAAAGAAGAAAGAAAACACGCAAGAGTTTTGCTTATTTTTCTTCGAGTCGTTATTAATGAAGTTCTTAAAGAGAAGGAAGATAACCAAATTGTCCGACGCTTACCATTCCAAACACCATCGCCGCAAAAAAAAAGAAGATAGAAAATAAAAACTACAAAAAAAACCCCAGAAAAACAGAAGAATATTCGAATTGTTTTCTATTTAAGCTACTGTACAAGAAAATTTACTAATTGGGAAATCGTAGTTGCTTTTCTTGTTTTCGCCAAAAGATAAAGACATTCGTACAAAAATGGCTTCTGCCGATGGCTGCGAAAATGTCGAAATTGAATTATTTTTTTGCTATTTACAATTAAGAATTATTCGCTGTTTATATGGTTCATATTTTCTTGTTTGGAAATAAAAATGAAATTGGGCTTTACTATTGCCATATGCAACGAAAGAATCCAACATATAGTAGCGGATGTACCCGTTCCCTTCCTTACATACTCATTTCTCACAAAAAAGGCGTTGCACGTCTGTCTTTTTTATCACTATTTTTAATAGAAGTTGCTCGACTCAGCTCGAAGATCTATTTCCTCTCTTGTAAGTGATTCATTTCTTTCTCCATGTGCCTATTATGAAGCGGAATTAAACTGGGGAGAACTTATTTTGCGAGGGCTTTCCGTTGGTGGAACTAAATAACAACTTTCCAGTACCGTACAAAAGGGGCGTCTTCAAATAGAATGTCACCAATTATTTTTCATAACAACACACAGAAATAATTAAATTTAACCCTAACTCTAACCCTAACCCCAGAAGTAATCAAACTTAATCCTAACCCAAACCTCAGAAATAATCAAACTTAATTCTAACCTTAACCCAAACCCTAACTCTCAGAAGTAATCAAACTTAATCCTCACCCTACACCCCAGAATGAATCAAACTTAACCCTAACCCTAATCCTCAGAACTAATCAAACTTAACTCTAACCTCAACCCCAATCCCCAGAAGTAATCGAACTTAACCCTTACCCTAACCCCCAGAAGAAATCAAACTTAACTCTAATCTCCTGAACTAATCACACTTAACCCCTACCCTAACTCTAACTCTTACTCTAATCCCTAGAATTAATCAAACTTAACCCTAACCCTAACCCCAGAAGTAATTAAACTTAACCCTAACTCTAACCCTACCCCCAGAATTAATCAAACCTAACCTTAACCCCCAGAAGTAATCAAACTTTACCCTAACCCTAACCATAATGATAAGCTCTAGAAGTAATCAAACTTAACCCTAACCCTAACCCCAGAAGTAATCAAACTTAACCCTAACTCTAACCCTACCCCCAGAATTAATACAAACTTAACCCTAACCCCTAGAAGTAATCAAACTTTACCCTAACCCTAACTCTAATGATAAGCTCTAGAAGTAATCAAACTTAACCCTAACCCTAATCATCAAAATTAATCAAACCAAGTTCAACCTTTTTTGTTAATTATTTTTTAGCTGAAAATCATACCACTTAATTAACCGTTATCCTTGAATGGACATTGTCCTTGATAAGTGGTGAGAAAAAATTAACAAATTTCTTTAACTTATTGATTCTTTGAGACAGGTTTCGTCAGAAAGCGGGCGGTTTCCAGGTATTTTCAATCTTATTATGTACAAATTTTGAAAGAAAGTGCCGACTCATTTTAAAATTATTAGACGCAACTCCGGATTTTGTTTATCGTTTCGTAACATTCTATTCAAAAGAGAGGAGTATTGATTTACTCCTCTCCAGGAGTTAGGCACAAGGCCAGTTTTTATCTTACTCCCACAAGTAAGATGTGACCCAAAGTCGGGTCGGGAAAGTGGGGTCTAAAAATTGCCTGGGCAGCCCCGTCGGCATTACCTGGTAGGGGCGCCTCAGGCAGTAAGTAATAAACTTACTCCTCCCAAAGCCTGGGAGGATGGACCTCCTAGAATTGCACAGGGCAGACCCATAGACCGGCGTAAATCAAGCCTCGAAGGCCAAGACAATACGAGTCTATGGGGTGCAGTATCTATCGGAACAGATACTACACTTTGATCTTAGCCAAAATGCCAAGAATATGCTATAAATATTTATCAATCTCCCACAAGGTAAGATGTGACACAAGGTCGAGAAAGTGGGATTAGAAAAACCAGCACTCGAAAAGTTGAGCACTCTGGTCATTAAAAATAGCTTGGGCAGCCCCGTCGGCAATCCCCGGTAGGGTTGCCTCAGGCAGTAAGCAATAAACTTACTCCTCCCCAAAGAGGGGAGGCAAAGCCTGGGAGGGTGGACCTCCTAGAACTGCTCAGGACAAACCCATAGACCGGCGGAATCAAGCCCCGAAGGCCAAGACAACACCGTTCTATAGGGTGTAGTATCCATCGGAACAGATACTACACTTTGATCTTAGCCAAAAGGCCAAGAACAAGAGATATTGATTTACTCCTCTCCAAGAGTTAGGCACAAGGCCAGTTTTTATCTTACTCCTACAAGTAAGATGTGACTCAAGGAAAGTGGTGTTTAAAAATTGCCTGGGCAGCCCCGTCGGCATTCCCTGGTAGGGGCGCCTCAGACAGTAAGCAATAAACTTAATCCTCCCCAAAAAGGGGAGGCGAAGCCTGGGAGGGTGGACCTTCTAGAACTGCACAGGACAGACCCATAGACCGGCGTAAATCAAGCCCCGAAGGCCAAGACAATACGAGTCTATGGGGTGCAGTATCCATCGGAACAGATACTACACTTTGATCTTAGCCAAAAGGCCATGGGAAAAAGTTGGTTTTATTTGTGTCCTAGATGCCCCCTGGATTTAATTTGGGTGGTTCCAGAAGCACTCTAGTGGCCTAAACAGTTTCATTTTTTTTTCATTGTATATCGGCGTAAGAGAAAAGGGGGTGTATCAAAGACAGAGGGTCGAAACGAGAGATGGGGGAAGATAGAAAGAAAGAAGGGCAGATAAAGAAACGTAGAGAGATGGGATGTTTAATAAATGTTACATTTTTAAATGTATTTTTGCAGTGGCCCTAGGCAACGCCAGGTAACCCTGTTTACCGGGAGAAATATAAAAGAATGAGAGAATTGTCTGCATTTATCAATCGCAAACATTAAAAAAAAAGAGAATTGTGTGCATTTAATGTTTTAAAAGTGCAATTCGGTGCTCATTTATGACCCCCTCCTCTGAATACAATATTTTTGTTTTCCGTTTGTTTTTATTTTCATTTCGTTACTTTTCAGAAAAAAAAAATTTACTTTACGGGCCAAACTGAAATAATGACGTTATTATTTACAAACACGTTTCAACATAGGGAGGAGGGGCTGTGTTAACTATTCTGTACTTTCACATAACTATTTAATAAACAAAAAAGAATTGAATTTTACTTGAAAATCCTGTCCACAAAATAATCCGGTCCGTGTCAGTAAACTTCAGAACTACACTTTTCTCTCTTGGGTCAGTAGAGGAGAAATCATTTCATACTGTGATAATTGTAATTTTCGTGCCAATCCGAAGTGTTCGGTTTTGTGGGGAGATGCATTTTCCCCAATTACAACCGACCTTATGTCAAACTATGCCATCGTTAGAGGACAAGTAAATAGGAACAACATGGCAAAAGTGCTGTATAGTTAACAGTGGAGAAATCGTAAACAATTTTTTTAAACTTTATATCAATCGGCTAATATTTATATCGAGGGCATAGTTAGACCAAAGGTCAGTTTTTAATTGGGGAACATCAATAGCCCTGCAGGAAGGATCACTTCCAAAATATAAATTGCTGCAGTCTAGAAAAATTGATCTTTCAATGAGAGAAAAGCATACTTCTGCAGTTTACGGACCGTCTTTGTGGCTTTTAGATCGGATTTGCAAGTTAAAATCCATTTCTTACTGTATCTTATGTTTATTAAATCGTACGGTGAAAGTACAGAATAGTTAAAATATTAAATTGGGGAAACCCATCGCCTGGACAAAAAGGAGCACTTCGTATTGGACCCAAAAGAAAAGTTGGCACAGTCTAGAAGGATTTCTCCTTCACTGTTTGTTAAGAGAACAGGAACATATTGTATGAAAAGGTTGTTTTTTTTTTAACATAGTTCACCCAAAACAAGGCAGGTCACCACTGTAGACGTAAGGGGCTACAGATAAAAATAGAAATGGGGAGAAGTTTTTTTGGGGGGGAGGTCAACCGAAATTGGGATTTGCGCAGCGAGATGTCTGTTTACATTAGTTTTAAATTTCTGCATGTCAGTACTGTCGGGAAACAGGGGGCAGGGAGGGAGTTGCAGAGGCCAGCAGCATGAGGAAAGAAGCTATTTGAGGAGAAGGCTCTCCACAGTGAATGGATGGGATTTAGTTGATTGTCGAGTTGGTCTAGTGAATTTACGTCGAGGGGGCACCAGCTTAGCGAATTCATCGGAGCATAATCCATCCAAGTATTTGTGTTATAAAAGGAAGCTTTAAAAATTGATGTATATTGTAATATGTATTAATGATAATAGAGCGTATCACTAATTGTTATGTAATACTAAACTTGTTCGAAATGTACTTACCTTAACTTATTATACGGCCGAAATCATGTCATTGAATAGTGTCCTCGTGTAATCGTAAGCTTGGTATGGATCGACATAAGCGACACATTTTACTGATAGAATAGAAGGGGTCGATTTGGTTAAATAATATAATAAATACTTTTCTTGGTAGAAGACGTTATTTATGTAGCATAAAGAATGTACTGAAAAGTCGTGAATAGTGAACATTAACAGTGATGTCAAGCTGCGAATTCTAGCAGGTAATCTAATCAAGAAAGTGAGCCTGGAGGCTCCCATATCCGGAATAATGTAAATATTTTAATTATAGCTGACAGCGTCATCAAGAAAATCACTTTACGGGCTACCGTACAAGTCTTGTAAAATATAGAACCGAAGGCTGCACAAGCTTTTACGCTGTTATGTGTGCTAAATTGATTTTGAAGCTTTTTAAATGTCATAAATTTGAGTACCGAAGGTTGTATGAATGAAATGGTAAATTATAATGATAGTTTATATTACGTTTTTGGGAGAGTCAGACATATGGGTCTAATAATATTATTTAATGTTTGAGGATGATATTAGATGAAAGTTTCTCGAAACACGCTAGAGTGAAGTACGTGAATGATGTGGTGAGTTTCGTAGCCTATGATGCATGTGGTTATTTTCTTACTATAGTCAAAGTTACAGGGGAAAACCAGTCTACTTTATATACAAGATATACACACCTAACTTTCTATAAATGGAGATAAATATACACATGTTGCGAGTTTGGTGGCATCCCATTAAATGGTAAAGTTTACAAAAAAAATAATAATGTGCCCACGTTATTCACCATGTTTCCGAGAATATATATTCCATAATTCATGATGATGCATTTGTACTTTTTTAGTGTGGTCAAAGTTACACGTGAAAAACCAGTATACTTTACCTATAAGAAGATAACTAGTCTACGTTCAAGTTTTAGTCGCATCGAAATTTATTAATATAAAATATGTAAGTAAACGAACATTTATAAATATTTTCAATTTAAATTCTACATTTGGAATATATTGTTGGATAATGTCCCTGTGGGGCCGGACGCATGTTAAAGTGGACGTATGATGGGAGATCGTTCGGTTTGGCTTGCGCGATTTAGTGCCGGTTGACCCGTACAGTCGAGTGCATAATAAACTGGTTCTCACAGTTGGAGCTCGTAAACGTTGACTGGGCCACCACGTTGACGAGACCTCAGGTCAAGGGCCAAGGTGCACCTGCGCATAGGGGTTCTGTGACGTCACGGGCTTTTGTGTGGGAAGCTGTGTTTTGTCAGTCTGGGTTTTGGAAGCAGGCTGAACAGACGATTTCTCTATGTAGTCTTTAACATGATTAGGGGAATTAAATTCCCGAAGAGAATACAGGCATGAGATTCCTTCTCCCCTCTCCTCGAATGGCTAAGGACTTAAGCTAGGAATTATCTACGATGAAGTAGTAATTTGGTCTCTCCCTTAGCGTTGATGAAACATATCCAAGATTGACGCTTTAAATAAACAAATCAAAGTAAAAGAATGTTGCCTCGTGAATTTTGTTATGAATGTTTTGTTGTAGAGTGGACGGCGATGTTCACGGCAGTACACAGAATGAAGAACGAATCTCAACCACTAGACGACATCGAGCCCGCACACCCCAGGCAACGAGGAAGGAAGAGAAGGTACGAGAAATGTATGACTATGCAACAGCATAATACATTCATAAAATTAATACTGTAATTATGGAATATGATCTAATCAGTTCTCTGCCAGTCTTTCTCTACTCCACCATTATTTCCATGAAATTTGCTCAGCTGAACCTGCTTCTTTCTATGCATGAATTTCACACCAAGAACCAGATTTCGTGTTCGTAAAATAAAACGCAAACTCCATGAGCAGAGTGTCTTTCACAGAAGTTCGTAACTGTGAAATACGTTGCCACAAGACTGCCTTCCTTAGTAGTACAACATTTCAATACACACTTGTCATAAACCGTCCTCAGAAGTCATTAAGCGTCATCCTCAAGTAGGATTAAGCCTTGATAAGTCGATACTGATCAGTAATAAACAATCAAATATCTTAAGAATTTACCTTAGTTTTACGGGAAATCGCAGACGTCTATTCGTAATATTTTTTTACGTTTTAAAAAATTATCGAATGCATATAGACGTTAAGGCTGTTAATAATACATTTCTTACGATCGAATTTACCGAGAATCAACCGCAAAGTATTAGCGTAAGCAATTTCTGTTGGTTATTATTCTGATGAGGTCTATCTCAAAATATGTCGACTTTTGTGGGTATGCAAGGGTGTGATGTTTTTATTCGGCTTTGAGAATTTCCTCATATATATATATATATATATATATATATATATATATATATATATATATATATATATATATATAGCAAGCTGTGAAAATATATTTATAGCAATTAAGCTACACAGAAGCTCCCGCGTTTCATCCCCGGGGGAATCTTCAGGCTAAAAAAAAATTGATTTTTTTTTAGCCTGAAGATTCCCACCGGGGATGAAACGCGGGAGCCTCTGTGTAGCTTAATTGCCATACATATATTTTCATAGCTTACTACCTAGCTCTGCTTACGTATCGAGCACTGTTGAAGTAAATATTGAAAATTGACACATAAAAAACTTATATCCTCTTTATAAAATGTTATGTGGATACATGAAATAGTAATACATATAGTCGGCGCTCCTAAACATTAGGTGGAAAACACTTGCAGTGAGTAATCGAAATCTCATTGTTTATATGAACATTGTCAGTTGCCGAAATGTATTTAATTTGCTTGCCGAAATAGTTTGCATTTACGCTGTTGACGATTTTATCTACTCAGGTAGGCCTTTTGGCTAAGATCAAAGTGTAGTATCTGTTCCGATGGATACTGCACCCCATAGACTCGTATTGTCTTGACCTTCGGGGCTTGACTTACACCGGTCAATGGGTCTGTCCTGTGCAGTTCTAGTAGGTCTACCCTCCCAGGCTTTGTCTCCCCTCTTTGGGGAGGAGTAAGTTTATTGCTTATGTCTGAGGCAACCCTACGGGGGAATGCCGACGGGGCTGCCCAGGCAATTTTTTAAACCCCACTTTCCCGACCCGACCGTGGGTCACATCTTACTTGTGGGAGTAGAATAAAAACTGGCCTTGTGCCTAACTCCTGGAGAAGAGTAAATCAATACTCTAGTAGGTAAAATCGGCAACTGCAAACTATTCATTTAATAATAATTTCTTTATTTTCTTTTAAATGTTTTTCCTTTCTGTATTTACAATGTATTCCTGCAAGTACATTGAGCATTCTACTCGGATTCCGATCGAAATAACTCAACTCTGCACACACTACATATATATATATATATATATATAATAATGGTAATAATCCAGGTGAAAAATATCCACAGGGTGGTAATCCAGAGAATTTTAACCGGGTTTATAAAAAGTGCTCAATATCAAAATAGAGCTTTATATATGATAGTTTTATTTACACAGACATGTACAATTAATATTTTTAATATTTTTTGGTATTTTTTAGTATTTTTATTATACTTCATTTATTATTATTTTCATTATTTCACTTCAATTATTAATGGTATCTACTATTATTATTATTATTATTATTATTATTATTATTATTATTATTATTATTATTATTATTATTATTATTATTATTATTATTATTATTACTACTACTACTACTATTCCTGTTACATTTAACGAATATACTTATTTATTCAAATTAACTCCAGACAAATTATAAAGACAATATAAAGACCCGGAACCGCGACACATTTTATCACCGCCCTAACCAATATAACAATCAGCCCAATTTGCACGCACGCATACTACAGTTCACTTGGAAAAAGACATTTATAAACTCGACGGTTTTTTGACACCTAATTCGTGCATGTCTACTACCCCCCTCCTTCCCTCCCGACCTAAATCAACAGACGCCCTCTCTCTCTCTCCTTCTTCTTCTTCTTCTTTTTCTTTTTTCCTCTATGTGTCTCTCCCCTCATCATTATTTGTTCCTCTTTCCACCATATATTCTTATTTTTTTATTTATTTATTTATTTATTTATTTATTTATTTGCCCTGTCTGTTTCAGATTCTAGACCTTAGATTTTTAGATTTTTTAATTTTTAATTTTTAATTTTTAATTTTAATTTTAATTTTTTAACGGCTTTAATTTTTGAAATGTTAAATTTCTTTCCTTCTTCTTCTCTGTCTCTACCCTCCACTTCATTCTCTCCAAATATGATCTGAGGTTAAGATCGGATTCTAACTCTGCCTGATGAGATCTCAGTTTATAGTAACTGTTGATCGATAACATCGACATGCCAGTGTCGCAGATTTTGTACATGTCTGTGTAAATAAAACTATCATATATATATATATATATATATATATATACAGTGTGATTCTTAAG
>OY744545.1:63382900-63415400 GCA_963556195.1 Sepiola atlantica | reverse complement strand
TTCCTAGAGATCTATTTGTTGCTTACCATTCCTAGAGATCTATTTGTTGCTTACCATTCCTAGAGATCTATTTGTTGCTTACCATTCCTAGAGATAAATTTGTTGCTTACCATTCCTAGAGATTTATTTGTTGCTTACCATTCCTATAGATCTATTTTTGCTTACCATTCTAAAAGATCTATTTGTTGCTTACCATTCCTATAGATCTATTTGTTGCTTAGAATTACTATAGATCTATTTTTGCTTACAATACCTATAGATCTATTTGTTGCTTAGCATTCCTATAGATCTATTTTTGCTTACCATTCCTAGAGATCTATTTGTTGCTTACCATTCCTAGAGATCTATTTGTTGCTTACCATTCTAAAAGATCTATTTTTTGCTTACCATTCTTATAGATGTATTTGTTACTTAGTATCCTATAGATCTATTTTTTGCTTACCATTCCTATAGATCTATTTGTTGCTTACCATTCTTATAGATGTATTTGTTACTTAGTATCCTATAGATCTATTTTTTGCTTACCATTCCTATAGATCTATTTGTTGCTTACCATTCCTATAGATCTATTTGTTGCTTACCATTCCTATAAAGTTATTTGTTGCTTACCATTCCTATAGATCTATTTTTGCTTACCATTCTTATAGATGTATTTGTTACTTACCATTCCTATAGATCTATTTGTTGCTTACCATTCCTATGGGTCCATTTGTTACTTACTATTTCTATAGATATATTTGTTGCTTACCATTCCTATAGATCAATTTGTAGCTTACCATTCCTATAGATCAATTTGTGGCTTACAATTCCTATAGATCTATTTGTGGCTTACCATTCCTATAAATCTATTTTTGCTTACCATTTTTATAGATGTATGTGTTACTTACTATTCCTATAGATCTATTTTTCTTACTCTTCCTCTAGATCTATTTGTATCTTACCATTTCTATAGATCTAGGTGTCGCTTACCATTCCTATAGATCGATTTGTTGCTTACCATTCCTATAGATGTATTTGTTGCTTACTATTCCTATTGATCTATTTGTTGCTTACCATTCCTATCGGTCTATTTGTTGCTTACCATTCCTATAGATCTATCCGTTGCTTACCATTCCTATAGATCAATTTGTTGCTTACCATTCGTATAAATACATTTGTTGCTTACCATTCCTATAGATCTATTTGTTGCTTACCGTCCTATGAATCTATTTGTTGCTTACCATTTCTATAGATCAATTTGTTGCTTACCATTCTCATAGATTTATTTTTGCTTACCATTTTTATAGATCTATTTGTTGCTTACCATTCCTAGAGATCTATTTGTTGCTTACCATTCCTAGAGATCAATTTGTTGCTTACCATTCTAAAAGATCTATTTGTTGCTTACTATTCCTAGAGATCTATTTGTTGCTTAGCATTACTATAGATCTATTTGTTGCTTACCATTCCTAGAGATCTATTTTTGCTTACTATTCCTATAGATATATTTGTTGCTTACCACTCCTATAGAACTATTTGTTGCTTACCATTCCTATAGCTATATTTTTTGCTTACCATTCTTATAGATCTATTTTTACTTACCATTCTTATAGATATATTTGTTGCTTACCATTCCTATAGATCTATGTGTTGCTTTCAATTGCTATGAATCGATGTGTTGCTTACTATCCCTATATATGTATTTGTTGCTTACCATTCATATAGATCTATTTGTTGCTTACCATTTCTATAGATCTATTTGTTGATTACCATTCGTATATATCTATTTGTTGCTTACCATTTCTATAGATCTATTTGTTGATTACCATTCGTATATATCTATTTGTTGCTTACCATTCTTATAGATATATTTGTTGTTTACCATTCGTATAAGTCTATTTGTTGCTTAGTACATAGTGCTGGTATATATATATATATTGGCGGTTAAGGTACGGGACAAAAAAATATTCTAGACAGGAGGGTACAAAATTAACTATGCGTAGAAAGCCGGATCTTGAGAAGTCTGTGATACAGTTGAACGGACGTGACGCCATATATTCACATGCGAATGAGATGTGGATGTTAAATTTGTCTGAGTCATAAAGAAGTGACTGAGAAGGATATTCCTGCTTAGATTGGCTAAACATTTAACTAATCATGAGACTATAACTACTGGACGTAATTAACCAACTATGAAGTATTTTTTTTAACATAGTTCACCCCAAACAAGGCAGGCCGCCACTGTAGACGTAAGGAGCTACTGAGAAAAATGGGTGAAAGGTGGGGGGGGGGTTAAACCTAAATTTGGAACTGCGCAGCGAGATGTCTGTTTACATTAGTTTTAAATTGCTGCATGTCAGTACCGTTAGGACAACAGGGAACATGCAAGGAATTCCACCGTCCAATAGCACGAGGAAATAAGCTTTTGGAGTAGAAAGCTCTTCAGCATCCGGGGATCTCCACAGTAAATGGATGGGATTTGGCAGATCGTCGGGTTAGTCAAGTGAATTTGCGTCGTGGGGGCACCAGAGCAGCCAGTTCATCAGAACACAATCCATTGAATTACTTGTAAACCAGGCACAAGGAAGCAACATTACGGCGATGTGGCAGGGGCTGGAGTTTGGTGGATAGTGAGAGACCTATTAAGTTGGCGACTCTTTTTTTGGACCTTGTATAAGAGAGAGAGAGAGACTAGTGGATCATGCCCCATCATATGTGTGGCAACAATATTCCACACGTGGGCGGATGGTTGTTTTGTAGCGGTATAGGATTATGTCAGGTGTGAGAAGTTTACTAGCACAGTATGGGGAGCCCACCTTCTTTGCAGCAGCTCTTTGTAACATTATAAGCGAGTGCGACACAATAAACCTAACGTATCCTGTCCTTAAGGTTTATCTTAATAAATTCATATTTTTTTAATAAGAAAAATGTGTCAGTCAATTATTGAATTCAGCTCTATATTTCAGCACAATGTTTTGAACCGACAATTCTACCTTGGTGCAAATCTGACATTATTTACAAATTGGAATCCGTTAAGGGAGACTTTCGTCTTTCTTTTTTAACAATATGGCTAAACAAAAGATGGTTATCATCTTTCGATGTTGCTGGTGTGATTGCACAAGAAATTATGCGCTTGTAAAACACAAGATATCCGCATTTCATAAGAATGGCCATGATAGATCGCGTGATGTCTGATGGGCAAGGGACAAAATGCGATCACCAGATTGGACGTAATTGGATCAATTTTCTTCATGGTTCCCACTCTAAAAACTCTTGTTAATATTCAATTCGTTCACAAAATTCCCCGGGAACAATCCGTTGACAAATGAGAACGTATGGAGCCACAAAAAAGGAAAAAGAGAAATAGGAAAAAACGGGGGGGGTTAAGAAAGGGAAATAAAAAGAGTAACAGAGAAGGAAACAGAGAGACAGAGAGAGAGAGAGAGAGAGAGGGGAGATATACAGAGTGATAGAGAGAGGTAGAGAGAGGGAGAGGAATGAAGAGACGAAAAGTGACATGATGGATATTTACATATTGAGACGATATAGAATGAGAAGTAAATGACGATGCATCACTGGATAGAGTAACAAGGGGAGAGAACTCGTGTGGGGCGGGGGGAAGGAGTCGGAAAAGTAGTAGAAGAAGAAAGAAAATAGGAAATAAAAATAGAAATGAAAATAAAAACAAGAAAGAAAAAAGATGATTAAAAAGAAGGAACGAACTTAAAAGGGAAATAAAAGTGAAAATTTGCAGTAAATAACAAGTAAAGAATAATAATAAAAAAAGAGATAAACTCCAAGAAAATCAAATAGAAAAAAAACTGATGAAGAATTACTGAAAGAGTATATATATAAATAAATTCGAAACCTGTTTTCATTTAACCCTAACCCTAACCCTAACCTATATCGAAATGTCTCACTGTTATTTCATCAGTAAGCTGTTATCAATAGTTTTTAAATAATGCTTCTTCTTTCGTGTGAATCAGATGATTCTGGTGTTGGCATTATTTTCCCCGATGTTTTTTTCTAATTAGAACATTTTCTGGAAAGACATCGCGTACTTACGGGAAGGGCAACTAGAAGGTTGCCAACATCCCTAAATGAAAGTAGTACTGTGTAACCGACTGGATTCGAACTTGGAACACCCAGGTCTTCAGTCTGTGTCTTTTTCTTTCGTGTGAATCAGATGATTCTGGTGTTGCCATTATTTTCTCCGATGTTTTTTTTCTAATTAGAACATTTTCTGGAAAGACATCGGGTACTTACGGGAAGGACAACTAGAAGGTTGCCAACATCCCTAAATGAAAGTAGAACTGTGTAACCGACTGGATTCGAACTTGGAACACCCAGGTCTTCAGTCTGTGTCTTCTTCTTCTTTCGTGTGAATCAGATGATTCTGGTGTTGGCATTATTTTCCCCGATGTTTTTCTAATTAGAAATCTTTCTGGAAAGACATCGTGTATTTACGGGAAAGACCACGAGAACGTTGCATACATCCATAAGTGAAAGTGGTACTGTGAAACCGACTGGATTCGAACTGGGAACACCCAGGTCTTAAGTCCGTGACGATATCCACTTAACCACCGTCACCTCCCTAAATAATGCTGTATATAGTGCAGTGAGCAATGAGTCAAACACTTCTGTGTATATGTCTAATTTGCATAACTATTTATAACAGCTTACAATTAAATAATGTTTTGACTTATTCATTGTAATTTCATGATCATATTTTCATATATATATATATATATATATATATATATATATATATATATATATATGTATATATATATATATATATATATGCAATACTTTTGTCGCTATTAACAGTAATTGATATAAGTGTTCTAAGAAAAAATGACTTAGCAGAACTTTTTTAAGCATTATTTTCATTCATTGAAAATGTGGTAATTTAAACGAAATATATTTATATTAAAGATAAGTAAGGAAATTGACAACATCTTTGAAACACTGATGAGAATGTATTAAAGTGAAATATTTTGAAAATCAACAATCGTGCAATTTAACTGAAAAATGTATTTATTTAATTTTTTTGCAAGCTTTCGTTGTAGAACAACTTTGTCAGGCGAGACTGTCTTATAGTTTTGTTTTTCTTATTTTCTTCCTCCTCATTTTGATAGTATTAACCCTGGGGGGTCGAATCACGATATGAGCAGAAAGAGACGTCAAGTTCTTAAGACGTTAGGATTAATTGTAGTCCTGGCGATGTTATGCGCAGATTGGCGCTTTTCTAAGTAAGGAAATTGACAACATCTTTGAAGCACGGATTAGAATGTATTAAAGTGAAATATTTTGAAAATCAGCAAGCGTATTAACCACGAGGGGTCGAACGTCTTAAGAACTTGACGTCTCTTTCTGCTCATATCGTGTTTGTGTGTATGTATGTTTGTATGTCTGCAAAAGGCTCGCAAGATACTCGACAAAAACCATAAAGTAGACATTTAATGTATCGCTCACTTTTCAGACGCATAAATTAGAAAAAAAAAATTTATTTGTTGAGGGTCAACTGGGCCGGGTTTCGTAAGGGGGGGGGGTGATACATTTCCTTACTAAATTCAACGTTGGTATGTAGTTAATATATAAAGCACAAAAGGATAAAGGAGAAAATAAGGGGAAATACTAACAAAGAGTAAAGGAAGAAGAAGAGTAAAGGGAATAAAGGAAGAAGAAGAGTAAAGGGAATAAATATATTCTTTTATTCTTTTAAAGAAAAACAATGGCGATCAAAACTATTTTGATGGTGGAGGAATTAAAAATAACAACGAAGCATTAACAGAAATTTAAAAAAACCCAAAAGGGTACAGTAATACATGAAATCAAAATAAAGATTAAAAAAAACAATGAAATTTAAACAAACAAAGAGAGAGATAATCATGAATCTTTGTTCTATTTTTACTAACGTGTTATCAAGGTAAAGATGCCACTAGAGGATAAGGGATGAAAAAAATGTCAATTGTCCGACGAACGTCACTATGAGAGAATTGGAAACAATTGATAAAAGGTGCCAAATTTGATTCCCTAAGATGGCGGCTAAACAATATGTGTTAGCACCAAGAAGAAGACCTTGTTGTTCCTATTTACTTACTTCTCAACTAGGGCAAAGTTAGACAAAGATCAGTATTTAATCTGGGGATGTTCCAACTCCCCCAAATGGGGAACTCCGAGGTGGAACAAAAATAAAAATTGTCTCAGCCTTAAACGACTTCTCCTTCATTGTCCGAAGACAGAATAAACTAAATGCAGCATCAAAACAGATACTACACTTGATCCTAGCCAATGATGTCACTTGTGAACTAGCCTCCTAGTATTTTGTTCCACAGATCGGATGTTGATTGAAAGAAACTATGTTCATGGAAGTTCCCTTTAGGTGTTTGTACACAGAAAGAGAGAAAGGAAATTTGTTTTGCTATACGAGTTCTTGCTGTGAATGTTTAAAAGGAAAAGGGAGGGATTGGAGCTCAATCGAGCATCTAATATGAACATACCGATAGAGTAAAGAAGGCTAGCAACGTATCCCTCTGTGTGAAAGAGGCTGTAAAAAAGAGATAATCTTCTACCAGATTTTGATGTCGGAAAGAGTGCTCTAGGCGGCACCTCTATCAGTACTACATTTTAGGGCATATCTAGGCGGCACCTCTATCAGTACTACATTTTAGGGCATATCTAGGCGGCACCTCTATCAGTACTACATTTTAGGGCATATCTAGGCGGCACCTCTATCAGTACTACATTTTAGGGCATATCTAGGCGGCACCACTATCAGTACTACATTTTAGGGCATATCTAGGCGGCACCTCTATCAGTACTACATTTTAGGGCATATCTAGGCGGCACCTCTATCAGTACTATATTTTAGGGCATATCTAGGCGGCACCTCTATCAGTACTACATTTTAGGGCATATCTAGGCGGCACCTCTATCAGTACTACATTTTAGGGCATATCTAGGCGGCACCTCTATCAGTACTACATTTAAGGGCATATCTACCTCTTTTACAGGTAGACGATGTCGCCAGGAGTGAAGAACTTTCGGGAGAGGAAGAATGATGGATAAAATTGAATTCAAAACGGCGTTAAAATAGAAAGTAAAAATTTAAGTGTCTGTGAAAAGAATTTGTTAGTAAAGAGAACGAAAAGCGAAAAAAAATAAGAAGAAAAGGGGAATTGAGAGTGTAGAAATAGGGTGTGATGTGGAAAATAAGAAGAACTTTGAGGAGTGTGAGGTAAAAAGAAGAAATTGAGAGTTAAATAAAATGCAAGTGTGGAAAAATGTATAAGTAATTATTGGTTGGGTAAAACAATTAAAGTGATCGATACTACACCAAGATGAGGGCGCTACTCTTTTCCTAAAATGACTCTATAACTTAACTTTTGTGCTCAGCAAGGGAGCATCAAGTATCATTTTAAATTATTTGGTGAAACTCGACTGGGAATTTAACCCCTGGTCTCTCGACCAATTAGCATCATGCAATATGAGCTGGGCATTGGTTGGGTGCAAAAACAGAAGAAAGAGATGAGGAAATAGGAATAGAAGAGAAAAGAAAAGATAGATAAGAAAGATGGAACTGGAGGTTACAAGAAGATGAAGATAGAAGAAAACGAAGATAAATAAGCCAAAGAGATGAACAAAAAAAAAGAAGGCGAAGAAAGATGGAACTGGAGGTTACAAAAAGATGAAGATAGAAAAAACGAAGACAAATAAGCCAAAGAGATGAACAAAAAAGAAAAGAAGGCGAAGAAAGATGGAACTGGAGGTTACAAGAAGATGAAGATAGAAGAAAACGAAGAAAAATAAGTCAAAGAGATGAACAGAAAAAAAAAGAAGCGAAGAAAAAAGAAAGAACGAAAAAGAAAGCGAAACAGAAGAAGAAATGAGGAAACAAAGGGAGAAGTAAATGAAGAAGAAGAAGAAGAATTAGAAATAGAAGATGAAGAGGAGAAATAGAATTTTTAAAAAGCAGCGATGGATAAATAAATAAAAAAAGAAAAAGAACAGTAGATAAACAAATAAAAATATCGACAGTGTAGGTAAAGATGAAGATTTATTTGAAAAAAAAAATAGAAGACAAAGAAAACGAAAAAAAAAGAGAAAGAATGAAAAAATGGTCAGAATTAATAAAAGAAAGAGGAAAGGAAGAGGGAGAAAAAAAAATAGAAGACAAAGAAAACGAAAGAAAAAGAGAAAAAATGAAATAATCGTCAGAATTAATAAAAGAAAGAGAAAAGGAAGAGAGGAAAAAAAAAGAAAATTCTGAAACCGAAGCAAAAAAAAAAAAGAAAAAACAGAACAAGTGTGCACAGAAAAGAGTAACAATGAACTTTGTTTAAAAAGAAGAATATGAATAGAACAGAGAAGAGAAAAGAAAACTAGACGAAAGGGAAGAGGAAGGACAAACCGACGGATGACTCTAAGTGAAGATGAAGAAAAGTAACTAAAAAAAAAAAAAGAGAGACAAGCAAGAACGCATTCAAAGAAATCGAAAAATAATATTAAAATAAAAGAATTTGCAAATTGGTTCGTTTTCTTTCTTGGAAGCGTTCCAAATGGGATTTGCCCGCAGAGAAGCTTTAGTCCGGAAGTGATTTACAAATGATCGATGCAAAATCTCTCCATGACAAATAATTGGCGACGTCATACATGTCCGAAACTCGCGTGAGCGTGATTGGATCGATTACCGATTGACAGATTATCGTCTCTTGCCCACATTAGAAATTCATGGATGATGGTAGAGTTGACGAAGGCATTCCTACTATATGGCCCATCAGATGGTTTTTCTTTCTTTTTTTTAAACATGCAGTAAGAAACGTTTTGGTCAGATGGTTTTTTATTAGGGTATGCCAATTGCATCGAATATATATATATATATATATATATATATATATATATATATATATACATAATATATAATATATATATATATGTACATAGTATATATAATATATATATAAATATATATATATACATAATATATATAGTATATATATAAATATATATATATACATAATATATATAGTATATATATAAATATATATATATACATAATATATATATAATATATATAAATATAATATATATAATATATACATATATATACATAATATATATACAATATATATAATATACTAGACCACCCGTGACCCGTTGGGTCAGTTTGTTATATTAGCTATGGAATTCATGTATGAGCGTGACACTTGTGGCATAAAGAAAATAGTTTTTTTTTACATAACAGAAGCATTTCTATGAAAGTATATTAAAATGAAAAAAGAATATAGATTTCTATGAGTCGTTCTGTTTATTATAATTGTTTGTTTTTTTTAAATTACAGTTACTGAATTATAAGTGGTTGGTTAGGGCGATTTGAGAAAGGAAGGGGGTACAGCCGTGGCCACCGAGAGACAGCAGGCTTTCTCGCGTACGTAACGAAAACAGACGGAGTAGGAGTGGTGAAATCTATGAGAGGGAAAGTGGGAGGTGGTTTCGTTCACCGACCGCTCGTATGGCTGATATTAATAATGAGTGTTGTTTTTTTGTTCGTTTGTTTTTGTTTTTTGAAAGGGGGGTGTTTTTTGAAACTGCGACAGACTTTACGAAGTCTTCCCGTTGAATGTTTTTAGCCGTGAAGAAAACAAAAAAACTATTTGATGAAATTAAATGAAATTGTTTATATTAAAAGACTAAAACAAACATTGCTAAAACTCTCAGTATTATAAGGTCAGGATCAAGGACAATGAAGCAGTCCTGGGAAAAGAGTGGCGCCCTCCCCTACATCTTGGGTTAGTTGATAATGTAAAGAGATCCTCTACTGTAATCAGGCAATTTAGCCTTTTATAAAGTCTGAAATTAGCGACCACCTCACCTAAAATAAGCGAACGCCATTTTTGTTTGACGAATTTGACAATATAACTAAATAAATATTTGAAATAAAAAAAATTAATTTCTCAGATGTTAACCATACAATATCATTGCCCTTGTCTTATTTTTACGTCTCTATTTGGTACTTTGTTACATGGGGACCCGGGCTAACTTTGACCCTGACCCTAACTTTAACCCTAACCCCCAATGACCCTGAACTTTATAGGTAACCCTACCCCCCTCCCTAACCCTAACGACGGGGTCAAAGTTAGCGCGGGTCCCAATCTAACGAAGCACCATCTATTTGTTAGTAAGTTACGCTTGTTTTATTATGAGCACCCCCCCGGATAAGAGTGAAATATTTTGAAAAAATTAATAATTTGCCTTCCAATAACGCGTGTACGATGGACACTCTACTAAAAAGGGTTGATATACCGTAAAAACTGGTAGGCTTCCGATAGTAAACGAAATTATACTTGTTACTTTTTTTTTCGATTAGATTTTCTTTTTTATTTTGCTTTGAATCACGACTTTCCTCACTTTCGTTTTTGTTAAATATTTTTTTTTTTACTTTTTGCGATTTATTTATTTGTTTTTATTGCGTTTTCACTTTTCAATTACGTTTATTCTCTCTCTCTCTCTCTCTTTATCTTCTCCCTCTATCTCTCTCTTACGAACACAAACTTTCTCTTTCTTTCGTACGCGCTCTCTGTGTTTCACTGAAAAAAAAAGGAATTCCACAGTGTTTTCTACATCAATTTGTATAATTTACTGTTAATAAAATTATCCGGTGGCTAGAAATATGCACATATCTTACTCACCAAAATTTTGCGTGACGGGATGGAAGTATATATATTTATTATATTACTCGGTTGTCGGGGTAAAAGCTGTCTCTTCAGCAATCACTATCGGTCGCGACTCCCCTCCCCCGTTGTCAGGGGCAAAAGTAAATACTAAATCTTATTAAATGAGAGTGTCAGATCGTGACACAAAATAAGAAACTTAACTTCTCAGATGTTAACTATACAATATCATTGTCATTGTCTTATTTTTTACTATCTCTATTTGGTAGTTTGTTACATTGGGACCTGGGCTAACTTTGGCCCTGACCCTAATTTTAACCCTAACCCCCAATGACCCTGAACTTTATAGCTAACCCTAACCCCTCACTGACCCTAACCCTAACGACGGGGTCAAAGTTAGCGCGGGTCCTAATGTAACAAATCACCTTCTATTTGTTAGTAAGAGACTTTTTGCGATTTATTTATTTGTTTTTATTGCGTTTTCACTCTTTCTCTATCCCCCCCTCCATCTCTTACGAACACACACTCTCTCTTTCTTTCGACCACGGTGTTTCACTGAGAAAAAAAAACAAAACAAAACAAACATTGCTTATTGTCCGTTCAAAACATTTAAAAAATAAATACTGGTTCCTTACCATCCAAAAATAATAAATAAATGTTTTAACACTTTAAGAAGTGGTGCAAATAAAAAATAAATACTTAGTTCAAACTATCATTGAAAAAAAAAACATTGCTTAACGTCCGTTCAAAAACAACAACAACAAAAAATAATAGACATGCCCTAAAAACGTCAAAATAAAAAACAAAAAATAGTTTTAAGTTTTAAGCAACACAAAAAAGTACTTTTTGACCGGGTGATTAAAAAAAATGTATTATTTCTTCCCCTTCCGCTCGAAATGTAGAAGAAAAAATATTAGCGGCTGGTTGGGATCGAACTATAAACCAGTCGGGCCAAAGACAAAAATACTACGTCGCTTACCGTTGCGCTAAAGGGAAATAATTAAAATACGATGCAGAAATTAGGCTAATTAAATGTTATTAATAATCTAGGTGCGGCACGCATGCGCAGAGCGTTTGCTGGAAGCGTGACACACGTACGTACACCTTAGCGTATTAATATATAGATTGTTGTTGTTTTGTTTGTTTGTTTTTGTTTTTTAAAAGGGTTTGAAACTGCGACAGACTTTACGAAGTGCTCCCGTTGAATGTTTTTAGCCGTCAAGTAAACAAAAAAACTATTTGATGAAATTAAATGAAATTGTTTTATATTTAAAGCGATATAAACATTTCCAGAATGAAAAATTGCATGCGTTCGTTAATAAAAGGAGTTCAACGGAATTAGAATAACAGATTGGAAGACGATGCTATTTACGCATGCGCAACCGGATGTTGAAAACCGGAAAGCTGAAAGCTGATTGCAAACATACAAGACCCATAGACTTTTAGTAGTATATAGATAGATATATAATATATATTATATATAATATATATAATATATATAATATATATATATATAATATATATATATATAATATATATATATAATATATTGTATATAATATATATAATATATATATTATATATATATAATATATATATTTATATAATATATATATTTATATAATATATATATTCATATAATATATATAATATATATATATGATATATATTCATATAATATATACATATATATATATATATATATTTATATATATATATATATATTATTAAGACGTTAGGAAATGCGTGGCCGCCACATCGGTACGCGCTCCTACTACTGAGTTAAATATGACTTTCGTATCGGGGTTTGAACCGTGTGACTGATAGGAATTGTCTCTTCCTATACTGATGTTTGCAGTTTTGACATTAAACACATGTGTATATGGGTTGATTTGATAAATAGGATTTATAAATAATTATATATATGTATATATTTTTATTCACTTGAATAATGTATCGAAGTTATGAAATAAACAATACTAAAAAGAACTTGATATGACTATCATCAGTCATAGAATGAATGCATTCTATAATAATGCAATATTAATATTACAATACAGTTTTACAATAGATTTTTATATACATAACCCCCGAGGCGACCAAACACTTTCGAAAATTGCGAATTGATTGATCTATTTTAACAGAAGTATCGATACTTATCTCAATACAACTATTTTCAACAACATTTTTCTCAGTTTCTTCACATTCTACAAATAATCTATAGTTAAAACAGACCCTCAAATGAAAATCAATAAGTTTTTTATCTTGATTGATTGAAGGCAAACGCATTGATTATTTGGAAATATGCGTGACACTTGTAGGAACTTTAAACTGATAGAATTGTATCAATCAATAACACGGCACGTAAAAATTTCACGAGTACTGGCTCAGACACTTCATTTGTCTGAAGTGGGATAGTTTTCCGCTTGATACAAGTGTGTTAGGAAAAGCCCAAACCAGCTGTATTTTTACATTTGTGATCAGCAACTAGATTGGGTCGGTTGGTCATGCTTTGTGACCGCAGACTCCCAAAACGGTTGTTTTATGGTGAGCCTTTTTCGGGTAACAGAACCCAGCAGCCGCCAAGAAAAAAAAAACGATTTCATTATAGTGTAAAGAATAGTTTGGCGTTTTTTTTTATTCCAGCATAAAATTAGGAGCAGTGGATAGGGTTAGGGTTAGGGTTAGGGTTAGCGGTTGAGAGTTAGTCTTAGGGTTAGAGGTTAGGGGCTAGGGTTAAGGTTAGGAGTTAGGAGTTAGGTGTTAGGGATTAGGGGTTAGGTGTTAGGGTTTGTGGAAGTGTAAAGAATAGTTTGGCGTCCTTTTTGATTCCAGCATAAAATTAGGAGCAGTGGATAGGTTTGGGGTTGGGTCAGGGTTAGGGATTGAGAGTTAGGGTAAGGGTTAGGAGTTAGGATTAGGGTTACGGGTTAGGGTTAGGGTTGAGGTTAGGGTTAGAGGTTAATGTTAGGTGTTAGGTGTTAGGGTTAGTGTAAGGAATAGTTTGGCGTACTTTTTTTTAATCCAGCATAAAATTAGGAACAGTGGATAGCGAAGATCTACAAAAGGGCGCTGAACGTTTTCAATCAGTCAGGGTTGACCGTGCAAAACTCAGGATAGATTGAAGGAAGACTGGAAATGTGTGGATTTGTTAAATGTGTGACCGCAGTCTGTTATCAAATGCAGGTGTTGTCAATCACAAGAATTAATACTTTCTTCTCACTAAGTTACGCATTTATAGTCTGGACCCTTTTTTGTTCAAACAGGTTGATAGTACAGGTTTTACAGTTTGTCTGGCTGCTGTTTCCGACTGCTAGTACAAGAGCCCTAACTCTTAAGTACTACCGCCCAATTCGCCTCCTCCCTTGAGGTTCTCCTTTATAAATATTCGCGAACTTACAACAAATATTGAAGCATTTAATCTAGAGCTGTTTCTTTTCTGAAACAGTCGCAGAATCACGGCTTGATCTGTTATCGAGGCCCTAAATAGTGCCGATCTGCTAATTGTTTTTAACGTCATATGAGGGGGCAAGTTTTGTGCCTTCTTACTTGACACAGACTAATGATAGACAGGAGTGTCAATTCTGCCGAAGTATATGTAATTCGTTGGCGTGACTAAAGAGCCCTCTTTGGGCGCATGAACAGGCATTGAATAAAGAAGTGGCATCAATCCTATATATATATATATATATATATATATATATATATATATATACTTAGGCAGCAAGTCATTATCCAAGCAAGCGTTGTTGAACTTTCTCGTTTGTAAATCTTCTTCGTGAGGTTCTCTAACCGTCGAGCTATCCTTGTGGTTTCAGGTGGAAATCCGTAGAGTATTTCCCTCACCCTCTCTTTTCTTTCATTCTCCCTTAACGATACCTATAAAACGTTAACTCAAATCTTCTTATTTTTAAAAACGACTAGAAAGTCGAACAAGCTAAAAAAAAATGGCCGAATTAAGAACATCCAGAGAAATACTCTACAGATTGCCACCTGAAACCAGAAGAATAGCTCGACGGTTTTATTACCTCACGAAGAAGATTTACAAACGAGAAAGTTTCGTGACATTCAACAACGCTTGCTTGCATATATATATATATATATATATATATATATATATATATATATATATATATATATATATATATATATATATTTATATGAGAGACAGAGAGACAATTTAAAGATCATGAATAAAGATTGTAAACATACAAAATCTATTACGTTCAAAACAACGCGAATAAAAGAGATTTATTTTTTCTTCCTTAAGTCATTTCTTTTCAAACAATAGAATAATATCATTAAATGAATACAAGGAGATGTGTTAGTTTGTTTATACGTGTATATGTACCTGCATTATACATAACATCTAAAAAGTGTATTTATATGTAACATTTACCAGGGATAATAATGGAAGTGTTTCCGAATAACAAAGATCACTCCTAACCGGGTTATGAGGTATAACCGCTTTAAAACTTCAAATATATCCTATGTTTATGAAACTTAAACTATATGCATAAAAGTTTGTGGTGTCGGAAAATGGAAGTGGTTTCGAATCTCGAAACTAGTGTACTGCTAATCTAAGTGAGCTATAGTTGGCAAACCTCCATTAAAACTTTAAGTATATCCCAATTCGATGGAATTTATAAAAAATGTATTAGATTCATCCTGGAAAACAATGTAACTGATCTCGAATATCTATGTTACCCATTATGTGTCGTACATCTACATGCACCCTCTATATTTGTCATGGGGCCAGAACTCTCTAAAACCTCCGATCTTTTCTATAAGTGTTAAGTCATGAGTGTTAAGTCAAATGTCAACTTAAGAAATGTTTTCATTGTTTAGTTTGAAAATGATCAGATTGAAAACTTCGAGTGTGCGGTTTCAATTCAACTCTCGACATTTATTTTTAAATAAAAGTGTATGAGATCAAAGAAAATAATTTTCCGATTTTGTTATATTATATAATGTAAAGGAATAATTTTGATATATATAATACGCACCGCTTCTCCGTCTGTCTGTCTGTCTGTCTGTCTATTTCTCTTTCTCTCTCTCTCTCGCTTCCTCTATCTCTCTCGTTATCTATTTCTCTCTTTATCGCTCTCCATATACATATATTTATATCTCTCTATATAATAAATACCACTTCTCTGTCTGCGTTCCTTCTAATATCGAAACACGAAGACATACTAGGGAGTGTTCCTTAAATATAAGTGTATTCATATGAACAATGTGCATGAAACATAATGGAAGACGTTCTGCGCGTCTGGCTTGCCCGTAAAAGTATTAATGACACTTTTGAACACGTTAAACAATCAAATAAATCTATTAATAAGCGTAAGGCTGCGAGTTTTTTTTTAACATATAGCTGAATACATTATTTGGTCATGCATCTAGCTGACGACATCAAAGTTGCTGTCGAAGTAACATCTCCTTAATACGATGTTGCATATGATGTGGTCCCTCTCTTTAACTCAGGCAACGCCGGGCAACCCTGCTAGTTATTAGATAAACAATATCATTTCTCAACTTAAACGATGATTGTTATTATTATTATTATTGTTAGCCATGAATTAATTATGTCTGTATTATTAACTACATTACATGATTCTTGGCCTTTTGACTAAAATCAAAATGTAGTATCTGTTCCGATGGATACTGCACCCCATAGACTGGTATTGTCTTGGCCTTCGGGGCTTGATTTACGCCGGTCTATGGGTCTGTCCTGTGCAGTTCTAGGAGGTCCACCCTCCCAGGCTTCGCCTCCCCTCTTTGGGGAGGAGTAAGTTTATTGCTTACTGCATGAAGCGCCTCTACCGGGGAATGCCGACGGGGCTGCACAGGCAATTTTTAATGGCCAGAGTGCTCACCTCTCGGGCGTTGGCTTTTCAAACCCCACTTTCCCGACCCGACCTTGGGTCACATCTTACTTGTGGGAGTAAGATAAAAACTGGCCTTGTGCCTAACTCCTGGAGAGGAGTAAATCAATACATTAATATCAGGACTAAAATAAACAGTAAATTTATATATACGTAATGCTCGATGCGACCAAACATATTTGGAATCGCAAATTGATCGATATCTTTTAATAGTTGGATCAATACGTACCTCAAGATACCTATTTCCGTTAAGATTCTTCTAAACGTGTTCACATTCTACAAAGAATCTTCGGCTGTAAAACATCCTCAGAGCAGGATCGATAAGATTAATCTTATTGATTTAATAAAAAATAATGTGGATTAGATAAAACATTATACGGAACTCTCGAACGAACACTCGACTGATATATGTGTGACGTGGATATCTTTGAAAAAAAAAAACTCGATGAATTATCCGAAAGATCTTTCAAACTTATTGCTGCCAACTATTTTAAACGAGATCTAGATAATATTAAAAGCCGTGCCCTTCCCTACCGAAACGAATTCACTGCTTCATAAACATACCGGCTCTTTAGCTTTATAACGGAAACATATATCTCTACAAAGCCACCATTTGCCGATGCATGGAGTATTGTTGCCACATCTGGTCTGGTGCATCATCTACTAGTCTCTCCCTCCTTGACAAGGTCAAAAAAGAGTCGCCAACCTGATAGGTCCATCACTGTAAACCAAGCTTCAGTCCCTGTCCCATCGCCGCAATGTAGCATCCTTGTGCTTGTTTTACAAATGCTTCAATAGATTATGCTCCGATGAACTGGCTAGTCTGGTGCCTCCTCGACGTAAATTCAGTAGACCAACTCGACAATCAGCTAAATCCCATCTATTCACTGTGACCGTCCCCAGATGCCGGAGAGCTTTCTACTCCAATAGCTTATTTCCTCGTGCTGCTGGCCTCTAGAACTCCCTCCATGCTCCCTGTTTCCCCGACGGTACTGACATGCAGAAATTTAAAACAAATGTAAACAGACATCTCGCTACACAGCTCCTTATTTAGGCCCCCCCCCCCAAAAAAAAACCTCCACCCTTTTTTCTCAGTAGCCCCTTTACGGCTACAGTCGCGGCCTGCCTTGTTTGGGGTGAACTATGATAAAAACTCTTTTAAAAAAGCAACAATCGCCACGCAACACTTGACAACAGTGTACAGTGGTTTGATATACACATCAGAATATATGGAGTGGCATAACGTCAATTTTGTTAGAGATTGACACAAAGACCATTATTGTGTGATGGAACTTTGTCTTCATGGCGTTTGTGACGTCCTGTGAACAGTAGACTAGTCAGCTGTTGTTCTGCGCATTGTGTAAATGATTGTGAGAAGAACACGAGATCCCCGGATCGACTGAGTGTTAACCTTTGTAGATTAAATCCCAAAGAGATTTTTTGAAACGAATTTTATTTGTCGACATTTCTTTATTAATAACGATTATGAAGAAGAGATTTTTTAAAACAAAAAGCGGTTATTGAAAAGAAGGATAACGAATAGCTGGATTGAACGCATTGTGGTGATTATAGAATAGTTTTCGTTTGTAGCCTCCTAAATGGTAAGCTTAAAAAAAATGCGCTCATATTACTCACCGTGTTCCTGAGAATACGTATTCATATTTCATAATTTATACGTTCAATAGTTAAGTATTATTTTACCAAGTACGCAAAAATAGTGACGATCATCCGCGAGCACCTGTCTATTTTTTAAAAAATGTATTACTTAATATAACATAATATTTGATGTAGAGCAATATTTTCTCTCTTAAAGTTATTTTAAATAACTTCTTTTCGCAGTTTTTTTTTTTAGGTGATGGCGATTTTTGGGTTGGCGCATCCCTTAAATAATAAAGTTTACCAAAAAATAATGTGCCGATGTAACTCGCCGGAGTGTCGAGAATATATGTTAAAAAATTCATAATGACGCATTCATTACATTCACACACACACACACACACACACACACACACACACACACACACACACACACATATATATATATATATATATATATATTATAATATCAAATGAAGTAATAAAATAATGGGTCAATTAAATTTTATTAGAATTAAAACTTCAAGCAAAGTATCTTAAAGTACTTAGCTCATGAGTTTTCAAAGATAATTCTTCTCTTCAGAGGACCATTACCGCAGTTATACCACTACAGGTAATAAAATTAAACTTTGAAAATATATAAAAATATATACACAAATACATAAAAATACATAACATTAAATATATCAACCCAAAAACATCAGCTTCAGTTTTTATCCGGATGTTTCACTAAGTATAAGATATTAGTTGACGTTTATATCTTTTGTTGGATTGCTTCATATATATATATATATATATATATATCGAGTCCCGATTAAAGGACGAAACGTATACATACATAGATAATAAACAAAACGAATATGTATACTTTGTAGCCCATAGAAAACCCCTCTAGATGGGCATGTAAGTGTAGTATAAACACAGCATGCCGTCACTAGTTTTAAATGCATCGTTTCTTTCATTAAGTGGAACCCTCCGTTGACGCTAAGCCGCCGAATAAGTGTTAAAATTATCACTGTTTATCTAGCTATTCAGCGGTGGCCGTGGGGTCGATGTATCGGAAATATATAAAGTTGTAACATACTCAGGGCTCGGGGTTTCGAATCACGCGACCAGTAGTGAATAATTATATCTCTATGCTGACGAGTCCCTATTAAAGGACGAAACGTATACGTACATAGATAATAAACAAAACAAATATATATATATATATATATATATATATAAATATATATAGTTGGTGCAATAAGTATCCGATACAAAGCAAAAAGTTGATTTATCTTTATTACACCAAACCAAAAACGATAAAAAACGATAAAAAGTGCTATTCTAATGTATTTTTGTATGATAAATACAATTCTTGTATCAAAAATCATATATAATTACGCATTCACTATATAATTACATAAATGTCATATTCAAGGTTCAAGAGGTATCCGATACAAAGAAAAAAATAGTTTTAATTAGCAACTATTTGTCATGTGATGGTCCAGATAGTTACTACAAAACTTTAGAACATTCTATTGTGTGAATTAACTGTAGTGATCATCAGTAGCGTCTTTCCTTCTTTGGTGTGAACATTGGTAAAAAAAAATCAGCCACAATCTGACATTTAAATAAGAAGGCTATTGTTTCGCACGTTTACACTATGTCTAAAACCGGAGAATTGTCTGAAAAAAACAAGGAAATCAATTATTCAACTAAACATAGATGGTTCAGGGTACAGAAAAAATTCGACAATGTTGAATATCCCAATTTCGATCGTCGGTAACATAATTCGTACATGGAAGTCATACCAGTGCACATCAAGTCTGCCACGTCCAGGGCGTCCTTCCAAAATTTCTAACCGTATGGCTCGACATTTGGTTCTTGAAATTAAGAAGAATCCACGAATTACTCGTTCTGAACTCCCCAAAAAATTAGAAGCATCCGGGACACGTGTATGCAGAAATACAATTAGGACAGTACTTCGAAAGAAAAGATTCACATCTCGGACACCAAGAAAAACTCCTCTTTTAAAGCCAATTCATATCAAGAATCATTTGAAATTTTCCAAAGAACATTTGGAGAAACCTTCAAGTTTTTGGGATAAAATATTATGGTCAGACGAAACGAAAACTGAGTTATTTCGTCGAAACAGTGTAAATCATGTTTGGAGACAAAAGAACTCAGAATTTGATCCAAAGAATACCATCCCTACAGTGAATTTTGGAGGCGGTAGCATAATGGTTTGGGGTTGCTTCTCTTCTTTCCGGCCCTGGAAAACTTCACATCATAGAAGGGAGAATGAATTGCCAAATGTATCGAGCTATACTTCAAAATTATCTGATTAAATCTGCAGATGGTTTAAACTTACCTAATGATTGGATATTCCAAGAGTACAACAACCCCAAGTACACGGATAAGGAAACTACTGCATGGTTTGGTAAGAATGAAATAGAGGTATTAGGATGGCCAAGTCAATCACCTGACCTCAATCCAATTGAAAATCGGTGGCGAGAGTTGAAGTAAATGGTACAAAAAAGAGATATCCGAGGAATCTGACAGAACTTAAACGAATCTGCCAAGAAGAGTGGGATAAAATTCCAGTTGACATTTATAACAATCTTGTAAGGAAGTATCCAAAACGCTTGCAAGCTGTTATGACCAGTAGAGGGCATATTACTAAATATTAAAACTATTTCTTTCTTTGTATCGGATTCTTTTTGAACCTTAAATATGACATTTATGTAATTATCTAGTAAATGCATAATTATATATGATTTTTGATACGAGGATTGTATTTATCATACAAAAATACATTAGAATAGCATTTTTTTTTATCGTTTTTGGTTTGGTGTAATAAAAAATAAATCAACTTTTTGCTTTGTATCGGATACTTATTGCACCCACTGTATATAATCCCCAAAAAAAGATTTTGAAAAAACAAATTCTATTTGTCGATATTTCTTTATCAATAACGCTTATGAAGGCGGTTATTGAAAAGAAGGATAGCGACTTGTTGGTTCCCTCGACTAATTGAACGCAATGTGGTGATTATAGAACACTGCAGCTATGTTGCACATGCCACGACCACAAAGATGCAACATAAAGTACATGCACATCGTGATATAGCTCAGAGGAATCGTTAAATAACAGTTCCCTGTTGTATAAATAAACGCCACACTTAAATGGTATCATTGTGTAAGTATTTGCTCAGTTTTATAATTATTTTATTTCCGTTTTTCGTCTCGGCGGTGTTGATCTTGTTTTAACAGAAAAGAAATGTGAATAACTTAACTTAATCTTGTTATCTTCGCTCAACTAATCTGCCAAGAAAATGTGATTAATCAAATCGAATAATACGCTGGGGATTTATGATTTAGTTTCGTCGCCGAGAATTACTATACTAGCATTGACTCTCTCTATCGGTCTGTCGTACAAGATTCAATGTAACCTTTTTTTTATGGAAATCGCTCCAGGCAAGGCATGGGTCCACTAAATGTATAGATCTAAAAGAAATACTTCTTTCAGTTCAAAAACGAGCCAACGATAAGTGTTAGAAAGATTCCGAAGCAGAAAACAGCAATTATTTCCCCTTTGTCAAGAAATATCGTGCATGGAATGTGATTGCTAAAGGACAATCTAAGGGAAGCGTGAATAACGAGGATGATGGATACTAGGAGAGGATTGAAAATCTCTACATACTACCTATTCAAAACAACAGCCGATCCAGAAGGCAGCAATTCTTCCTCCTGTGTCAGAAACTTTACTAATGGAAGTTGATGACTAAAGAACAAAATATGGGAAGGGAAGGTTACGAGGATGATGGATACTAGGAGAGGATTGAAAATCTCTACATACTACCTATTCAAAACAACATCCGATACAGAAAACAACAATTCTTCCCCCTTTGTCAGAAACTTTGCTAATGAAATGTGATTATTAAACGACAAAATTGGAATTTCCATCGCAAACTATGTAAATAGAATGGACGAATCTTATGTTAGATGCATCCAGATATCCTAAGAGGGAGTTTAACATAATTCAACGTTTTTTAATTGGTCCACAAAATGCGAAATATGATGCAGCAAAATGTGAAATATGATGCAGCAAAATTCAAAATATGATGCAGCAAAATGCGAAATATGATGCAGCAAAATGCGAAATATGATGCGGCAAAATGCAAAATATGATGCAGCGAAATTAAAAATATGCTGTAGCAAAATGAGAAATATGATGCAGCAAAAGGCGAAATATGATGCAGCAAAATGCGAAATATGATGCAGCAAAATGCGAAATATGATGCGGCAAAATGTGACATATGATGCAGCAAAATGCAAAATATGATGCAGCAAAATGCGAAATATGATGCAACGAAATTCAAAATATGCTGCAGCCAAATGAGAAATATGATGCAGCAAAATGCGAAATGTGATGAAGCAAAATGCGAAATAAAATGCAGCAAAATGCGAAATATGATGCAGCAAAATGCGAAATATGGTGCAGTAAAATGCGAAATATGATGCAGCAAAATGCGAAATATGATGTAGCAAAATTCGAAATATGATGCAGCAAAATATGATGCAGCAAAATGCGAAATATGATGCAGTAAAAATTAAAAATCGAAATTAACAATAGTTTTTCATTGCTTACAATTTATTGCAGCATAATACCGATATTCTTGTAGAGCTCCCAGCTTTACATACAATGTCAACTCCCCACTTTTCGCTGGAGGGAGCCAAAAGCGGAACGCGCGTACTTAAACTGCCCTTAACAAATTTCTCAATCTCAATACCTCAAGATAACATAATACAATGTTTATATTTTCATATTCGTCTTATCCTTGAAATTATCAAAACGATCACAGTCGAATGTTAAACCCTCGGTCTCCCCACATCCCCAGCCTACATAGCGTTACCATCTAGGTGTAACTTTTTTATTTACTATCCCTTTTTTATCAATCTGGTGTAATCTCGTTACATGTTATTTGGTATGTAACACTTTAGTTTGAAAATGTATTCTATTTTGGCTGTAACGCTTTAGTTTTAAATTGCATTTTATTTGGGCTGTGAGGCTTTAGTTTGAAATTGAATAATATTTGGTTTGTAACGTTTGAAATGTCATTTTATTCAATATGTAATGCTTTAGTTTGAAATTGAATTTTATTATGTTTGTAATGCTATATTTTGAATTTTAATTTTATTTGATCTGTAACATTTTAGTTGAAATGGCGTTTTATTTAATATGTAACATTTTAGTTAAAATTGCATTTTATTTTGTCTGTGACGCTTACGTTTGAAATGGCATTTAATTTGGTCTGTTACGCTTTAGTTTGAAATTGCATTTCATTTGGTCTGTAACATTTTAATTTTAAATTACTTTTTATTTGGTCTGTAACGCTTTAGTTGTAAATTGCATTTTATTTGGTCTGTAACGTTTCAAATTGCATTTTATTCGGCCTGTAACGCTTTAGTTTGAAATTACATTTAATTTGGTCTGTAACACTTCAGTTTTACATTGCATTTTATTCTGTCTGTAAAGCTTTAGTTTGAAATTACATTTTATTTGGTCTGTAACATTTTAGTTGTAAATTGCATTTGATTTAATTTGTAACGTTTAAAATTGCATTTTATTTGGTCCGTAACGCTTTAGTTTTAAATTACATTTTTTTGGTCTGTAACGTTTTAGTTTTAAATTGCATATATTTTGGTCTGTAAAATTTGAATTTTAAATTACGTTTTATTTGGTCTGTAACGCTTTAGTTTGAATTTGCATATAATTTGGTCTGTAACACTTTAGTTTTACATTGCATTTTATTCTCTCTGTAACGCGGTAGTTTTAAATTACATTTTATTTGGTCTGTAACGCTTTAGTATATTTTTTCTTTGGTATGTAAGGTTTTAGTTTGTAATTGCGTTTTATTTGATCTGTAACGTTTAAGTTTTAAATTACATTTTATTTTTCTGTAACGCTTTAGTTTGAAATTACATTTTATTTGGTCTGTAACGTTTTAGTTTGAAGCATCATTTTATTTGGTGTATACGGCTTTAATCTAAAATATAATTTCATTTTCGATTGTATCTGTATCGATTAATGTGGATTTTAAACCTTTAATTGTAAATTCATTTTATTTTATCTGTTAAGATTTAGTTTCAAACTGCATTCTGTAACACATTGTTTTAAATTTCATTTTTTGGTCTGTAACACTTTGTTTTAAATTTCATTGTTTGGTCTGTAACGATTTAGTTTTGAATTGCATTTAATTTTATCAATAATGCTTTAGTTGGAAATTGCTTTTTATTTAGTCTGTAACGTTTAACATTTCATTTTATTCGGTCTGTAACGCTTTTGTTATAAATTACATTTTATTTGATTTGTAACGCTTTAGTTTGAAATTGCTTTTTATTTGGTCTGTAACATTTTAATTTTAACTTACGTTTTATTTGGTCTGTAACATTTTAGTTTAAAGTTGCATTTTATTTGGTCTTTAAGATTTTAATTTTACATTATGTTTAATTTGGTCTGTAACGCTTTTGTTTGAAATTGCGTTTTATTTGTTTGTGACATTTTAGTTGTAAATTGCATTTTATTTGGGCTGTAACGTAATAAATTGCAAAACGAAATTGCAGAAAGAAAGCTAGAGAGAGAGAGAGAGAGAGAGAGGGGGGAACAGAAAGATATCTAGAAAGAGAGAGGGGGAACAGAAAGAAAGCTAGAGAGAGAGAGGGAGAGAGAGAGAGAGGGGGAACAGAAAGATAGCTAGAAAGAGAGAGGGGGAACAGAAAGAGAGCTAGAGAGAGAGAGGGGGAGCAGAAGAAAACTAGAGAGAGAGGGGGAACAGAAACAGAGAGAGAGAAAAGTACAGAAAGAGAGCTAGAGAGAGAGAGAGAGGGGGAACAGAAAGAGAGAAAGAAAAAAGAACAGAAAGAGAGCTAGAGAGAGAGAGAGGGGGAGCAGAAGAAAACTAGAGAGAGAGAGGGGGAACAGAAACAGAGAGAGAGAGAGAAAATTACAGAAAGAGAGTTAGAGAGAGAGAGGGGGGGGGCAGAAGAAAACTAGAGAGAGAGGGGGGACAGAAACAGAGAGAGAGAAAAGTACAGAAAGAGAGCTAGAGAGAGAGATGGGGGGAACAGAAAGAGAGAAATAAAAAAGAACAGAAAGAGAGCTAGAGAGAGAGAGAGAGAGAGAAGAACAGAAAGAGAAGGGGTCAATCGGACTGAGTGGTAGAGGTGGAGAAAAAGAGAGCGAGCGGCAGAGAAAGAACAGTTTTAAACGAAAGATATTACATACGCTATTTGTCGGACAACGTCGAGATTCTCCCTGCAGTATAAAAAGAGAATATAAAACGAAAATTGGCTTTCCGCCAGTCTCGAATGCTCATATCAATCACAAAGGATCTTTGAAACGAATAACGACGTTATCTTTACAACTGCAGACGAAAACCAGACACGGTGAATGCTTTTATTGTATTAGATATACTTTATTTTTCTTGCGATTTGTTTATTAAACCAACGTGGGGGTGGCGTTGGTAGCGCGTTTTAATTTCATTCGGGGTGGGGAATCATTCTGTGTGGTAGGAGGGATTATAATGCAACCTACATTTCAAGGTGTATTATCATGTTAGGTTTGTTTGTTTGTGTTAATGTCTGTTGGTGTTTTAGACAGATACAGAGAGAGAGAGAGAGAGAGAGAAAAAGGGGAGGGAGAGAGAGAGGGGGTGTTAGCGATCAAAGAAACGAACTGATATTCAAAAAATCGAGCCAAACGTAAAGCCGGAATTGACTATAAAAGTCAGCGAACTTTTGTGTTAGAATTGTAGCCAGTTAAAGCCCAGGAGGATATACGTCCGGCGAATTGGAAGATTTTATATAATTTTTTTGTGTGGGGGGGATTATTGCTGATTGCCATTATGTTCACTGCAATGCGACCTATGAACATATGTAGACATAAGATCGTGCAAAAGGTATTATATTAGCATGCACATGAATCAATAATATATGCGAATCGATAGAGTACACACTTACATCCATGTGACCACGATAAAAATAACCGTGTATATCTCTATTTATATAAAGTTAGGTATGGTTATACTTTTATATATTCGTATACCTTTCCTGCACGAATATAAAATATCGGCAGATAAAACAAAATATCCAAACACAATTGACTAGACTGCAGCACAGGAAATGGCGGGTATTAAATATTCTTTTCAACGGGTGGTGGTGTAGTATCTGTTCTGCTCTGATATCACGAGACTGCAACTTAGAATCAAGAGAGGAGATGTACTTTTGCAGATAAATATAACGAAAAATGATCACCCGTTTCCGAGCCATCGGACGGTATTGTTAGAATATACGTACTTTTATTTCACAGCGAATTAGATATATTGCAAGCATATCTATCACTAAAACAAACGATATGACCAAAATACCGTTAACACATTTATTTACAGTTGACAATTATCACGTGAAAATCTACTTACATTTTACAAAAAATAATAAAATATATTTACCTTCAAGATCGAAGCATTGCTTGTTGTGGGCGGGTACATTTTTCATTTTGTAGGAGTCACACTCTCAAGTACATTTCTGTTAAAATGAAGGGAAAACGATCAGCGTATTTAGAACCCGTGCACATCCAGAAGGAGTTGTTTATAATACGACCACTTCCCTACAGTAAAATAGCATTTCTAGGAGCATATACTACTTTTTTAAGTATATAAGTGAATGGCCGCCTTTTGATCCAGGTTTAACATTTGATGGAAAAAAAAAGGAAACGCGTGGATCATTACTCCAGCAAAATTTACCAAAAAAAAAAATGAATTAATCCCGTTTTCAAGCACACACAGAAAATCTAAATAATTTATGAACTGGGTAATATTTTTAAAAAAATAAGTACGCCATATTAAAAACGCTACCTTGTCCGGAAGTGTGTGATCAGTTTACATTGAATTTATATGCGCGAGTCATACCCGACCATAAGATTAAACACATTGTTTGTTTTTTTAATGTCATCTGAAAAAATACCTGGTCATTGAAATAGAAAAAGGAACATTGGGAGTAACGCATACTTTCAATTAAAGAATAGAAAAAGAGTTCAGAAGATCGTCGAACAAAAATTGATTAAATTCGACACAGGATTAATTAATTGTTTTGCCACATACTTTTATTCTTCCTCTTGCGCCTCTTATCGCCTCTTTTGCTCATTTCGTACTCAAACATGTATTCCTCTGTTCAAAGCTAACACAAAACAACTCATTATCTTCATCCAACTCTTTCTTCGCTTCATATCAACTCCTTCCATTAATAGTCTCCCCCTTTTTCTTAGTTCCTCTGAACACAATAGTACACCCACTGTTAATGTCTTCATCGAATGGTGTCTATATAAGAGCATTCTTTTCATGTGAACAAAGCCGTTTTACACCAAAGATTAAGGTCGAGAAAGAGAGAGAGAGAGAGAGAGAGAGAGAGAGAGAGATTGGCGGACTCAATACTAATAGCTACTATCTACAATAAGAGCCGATGCTTAAATAACATACAGCGAGAGAAGGTGAGTTTAAAATATAAAAATTCCGTCTGATGTAATCAATGAAAATGGAACGTTTTTCTTCAAAAGTTTCTAAATAAAAAAACAGAGGAATAATTTAAACATGTATTTTGTGTTATAAAATAATACAAGAAAAAAGTTTTACAGAAACAAACGTCGATTAATACAGCTTTAGTATTATATATACACACACATACATATATACACACACACACACATATATATAATATATATATATATATATATATATATATATATATAATACTAAATATTAATCGACGTTTGTTTCTGTAAGGCTTTTTTCTTGTATTATTTAATAACACAAAATACATGTTAAATTATTCTTCAGTTTTGTGATTTAGTTAAACTCATACAATTTCCGTCTAATTAAATCAACGAAAAGGTAAGTTTTTTTCTTCAAAAGTTACTAAATCACAAAACTGAGGAATATTTTAACATGTATTTTGTGTTATAAAATAATACAAGAAAAAAGCCTTAGAGACACAAACGTTACTTAATCACAAAACACGGTGTATCAACATCTGATGTAACGTCATGACCCAAACCGAGATGCTGATAGCAAACGGCTGTCCATCACGTTGAGGCTGCCATTTTGGAAGATCGACGCATTACTATTCACCAAATAGCCCAAAAGGTCAAGATTAGTGCAGGGTCTGTGGAAACTATCATTCATTACCATTGGCATATACATAAGGTGTCTGCCAGATGGATTCCCAGGTAGCTCACACCTTTCCAGAAGCAATAACGCGTCGAGTGCTCAAGGATGAATTTGGAGATGTGCGAAGAAGAGGGGTCAAAGTTTTTCAAAAGACTGATTACACAGTATGAAACTTGGGTCCATCACTATGATTCAGAGACGAAAGGCCAGGCAATGCAGTGGAAGCACTTGGACTCACAACCTCCAAAGAAGGCAAGGGTGCAGCCCTCGGCTGGCCGGGTCATGCTCACAGTCTTCTCGGACCAGGACATAGTAGTGATGACATATTTCCTGGCAAAGTGTACCTCAATTACAGGAGCCTATTACGCTTAACTTTTGATGAAATTAAGAGAAGCTATCAAAATCAAGAGGCGGGGCAAGATCAGTAAAGGTATCCTCTTCCTGCAGGACAACGCTCCAGTCTACAACACGCATGTCACCAGATCAGAAGCACGGGCGGGTGGCTATGATATCCTCTCCCATCTCCCTTACGCTCGTGTCCTTGCACCCTCTGACTTTCATCTCTTCCCAGCCATGAAGGTGTTTTTTAAAGGAAAGCGTTTACCAGATGATTCAGCCTTGATGTCTGAAGTTACGACGTGGTTGGATGACCAACCTGGGATGTTCTACAAAAACGGTGTTCAGAGCTGCATTAAACAATGGGAGAAATACATAACACATATGGGTGGTTCCTATGTAGAGAAAGACTAATAACTGTGCCAAGTTTCATTAATCTACTGCTATGGGGAATGGATCAGGGGCATTACTTATTTAACGCCCCTCGTGTGTAATAACTTTTTTCATATTTTCTCCTGCTTATCTTTCTAATGTAAAATAATTATATGCTTTTGTGTACGCATCACTGTTAGTATTCTGTATGTAACAAACGAGTAACTCAAGTTACTTGCATATTAAAAAAAATACATCACTTGTTTGTCAGTTTGGCTTGCCGCTAATTTGATGGGAAAACCTTAAAATGTTTAGTTGTGAAATCCACCATTTTACGCGCTTGCCACTCGGCTTTCATATTCTCATAGCGAGTCATTCTATCAAAATGTCCTTCTTTGTTGGTTTTGTTTTTTTTACAGAAGTCTTTGTTGTTTTTTCTATCGTGTCGCTATTAAGTTGCCCGTGCTAATGGCTTGTAGCTTTCTATTTGTTTGTCTTCGCAGTGTTAAGAAAACATTATTTAACATCGAAAGTTCGTCTACCAACCCCCATCTTCCAAGATGACGCGATGGACGCCATTTTGTGTAAATAAATATGTCGTACATTTTCGGCTACTTATCCCACGTCTAACTTCTCTTCAACATTTCACATCCAGCAGTTTGGACGATCGGTTAGATGTTGACATTGTAAGCATTGCAATGATATCTTATGAATCGCATTCGCTTTGGAGAGACATGTAAAAAAGCAAAGCCGATACACTTAGAAAAATAATCTATTTTATTTTGTCTTAAAATAGCCCGAATAAACAGATACACAGTTAATCCCTACGAAGACGTACTTCATTCTTCTGGCGTTATTTTTACAACTCGTCCAGCGGAATAACGAAGAAATACAGATGCTAAAACGTTTACTTTCTCCATAATACAGGGTGGGCAAAAATAAGGGTCCTATTTTTAAAAATTCATAACTTTTTTATTTATTGATTTTTTTTTTTTTTTTGGTAGAATAAGTAAAGGACCCCTTCCGAAGCAAGCATGAGCCGTATTAGCCTTAAGGAACGTACCCTCATTTAGAAAACATTATTTTTGCTTAAAAAACTCAAAACAGTGTAAAAAACAATACTTTAGTTTTTGTAAGTTTTAAGAAGTGTTTTTCGGCTAAAATTTGTTTTGTTTATTTCAAAAAATCTCGGAAGGGTCAGTCTACACACACATACAGTTTGGTGAGTTTAACTTTTATTTTGTGGAAGTTATTCAAATTCAAGTTATTCAAATTTAAAGATAGGACCCTTATTTTGGCCCACCCTGTATTTATCAAAAAAAAAGCAAAGTGTAATATCTGTTCTGAAATTACACTTTATTTTTTATCTCCTCAGTCAGTCAAGAATAAATTCATCCCAACTAAGGCAATTGTGTCCCATAATACAAAATGCTCTTTTTTTTTTATTAAAGAGAGCCAGTATTTGTCCACATTTGAAAGAGATGGCGCGTCTAAATCTGACCCCGTGAGGGGGTCAAGTAAATAGAACTAGTTTATTAATCAAAGAAATATGTAAAACAGTAAAGTGGTCGACCGTAGTCGAGTGCGACCCAAAAGCTCCCCTTTTCATTAGCAATTAAACCGAAGTGTAGGAGGTGCCCCACACATTTCCAAGTATTACTCCACGTATCCTTGAACCATTCACCTAATAATGAGTATTTTGTATGACTCGATTGAAGATCGAACTTCGGTCTCACAGCCCATTAGCGGACACACTAACAATTATACCACATAGGGTAGTGGAATAGATAAAATCGACCGCTCGTCTTCTGTAAACATGGGCTGATGTTAACCGACCGAAATAGAGACAAAGTGGGGTAAGCGCCCTATTGCACTCTTCTTTACGTGTAATTTTTTTTTTTTGCAGTTATACATCCGGCCAAGTTTTGGATTTTTTCGACGCAGAGAACCAACTTTTCATTCGGCATTTTCTGACCGTCTACGTAAACATCCGGAAACTACCGACGCCAAGTCGATTTTAGCTTGGTTCCTAATCTGGAAAAGTACCCACCAAGATAACTGTCTACGCAATTACACATCATTTCTGTCACCAGTAGAATAAGAAAATTAATAATGTTACATTAGGTCTATAATAATAGACATGTTTCCTTGTTTGCCTCTTCGTTCAAACGTCACGCATTAGTTCTGCTATTGTAATGCTAAGAGTGTGCAGTAGCCACTTTTATTGACTCTTGTGCGCACGACCTATCAAGGCCAAGCATCTCGCGAGGATAATAATAGTTAATGAGACGGCGATAAGTTATAGCTGAAGAATACCGAACGCTTATAAGGCGCTCTATGTCAAGAGTTTGTTGACATTTGAAGACGATCACATTGTAAACAGCAGGAAAGCAGTCCCGGGAAAATGTGTTCTATCGACGGGAAGCCCTTGCAAATAAGCTCTGGCGCTAGATAACATGGAGCGAGAAAGGAAAAGACGTTTTAAAAATATTTTAATTTAAAGAAACGTAGAAAACATTGACAAAAGACTGGTTTCAAACTGACCCTTTTGCAGACTTATAAACCCAGCTAAGAGTGATGTAGGAATAGCTAGATTGTTCATTATTAGAAACTAGCGGGACCCGTGTAAATTACACGAAATGATGTTTTTAATACTAATTATCTTGTTCCTAACCTATACATGTTTGAATAAAATATGATAAGATTTGACTTGCGTATTTATTTTTAAAAAATGAACAATACATGAAACAATTTACAAAAGTTCTTTATATATAATATGTCTAGTGAAGGTAGTTTCTCTTCTCTGGTCATGAATAGAATTATTCTGAAAACAAATATTCAGAAGGTCTTTGCTTTTGATGTAAGTGTGACACACAAAATAACACACACGCTATCGTATAAATATGTGTCTTCTCGGTTGTCCCCTCCCTACCTCTCTTCCCCTTCCCCTCGAAATGTATAAAAAAAAATCTTAGAGGTTGGTTGGGATCGAACTATAAACCAGTGGACCGAATTCAAAAATACTACGTCGCTAACCGTTGTGCCAAAGCGAAATACTTGAAAACGTTTCGAAAATTAGGAAACTTAAACGCTTTTTTAATAAACCTAGGTGCGGCACGCATGCGCAGAGCTTTTGCCGGAAGCGTGACACACGAACACACACGCTATCGTATTAATATATAGATATTGTAAAGAAACAAACAAAAATCACACTATTCTCAACCTTTGGGAAAAGGAATACACAGTAATTAACACGTGTTCTATGTATGTGAAAAGATTAGGCAGAGCGTGGTATATCAGTTAACAGAGAGAAATAATCATGTGAGTGGACAGTAATACAAAGACAGACAGTTAGAGAAAAGGATAACGCATAATATATTTATATTTGGAAAGTAATATACGAAAAATATCTCCTTTTCTAAAACTTGAGCCTGGAAAATCGACAGACAAGA
>OY744545.1:63365400-63377900 GCA_963556195.1 Sepiola atlantica | reverse complement strand
ATTCTCAACCGCTTAGGTAGCGGAAAAAAATATTTTTAAAAAGTGTGTTCTGTCTTTAGTATGAAAAAAATAACAAAAAGCTGCGGTACATCATAGGCGATTAAAAATCGTATATATGTTAAGCAGGGCGTCGTATATTCAAAACATGCATGTTTTTGGATTTAAAAAAAGATTCATGTTTTTGGATTTAAAAAAAGATGCATGTTTTTGGATTAAAAATAAGATGCATGTTTTTGGATTTAAAAAAAGACGCATGTTTTTGGATTAAAAAAAAAATGTATGTTTTTGGATTAAAAAAAAGATGCATGGTTTTGGATTAAAAAAAAGATGCATGTTTTTGGATTAAAAAAAATGCATGTTTTTGGATTTAAAAAAAGATGCATGTTTTTGGATTAAAAAAAAGATGCATGTTTTTGGATTTTAAAAAAGATGCATGTTTTTGGATTAAAAAAAGATGCATGTTTTTGGATTAAAAAAAGATGCATGTTTTTGGATTAAAAAAAAGATGCATGTTTTTGGATTAAAAAAAAAGATGCATGTTTTTAGATTAAAAAAAGATGCATGTTTTTAGATTAAAAAAAAGATGAATGTTTTTGGATTAAAAAAAAGATGCATGTTTTTTGGATTAAAAAAAAGATGCTTTTACAACGGCTTTCTCCGTGAATATTTAACCTCTCACCAAATTATACACAGAAGAAGAAAAAAAAACAGAATCGTTAACATCAAAATTATTCTCTTCATTTCATTTATTACTTCTTATTTTTATTTTTATACAATCGTTTTATTTCCTATCGTCTGGGGCGATTTTATCCGTGAGGAAACTAAGCAGATATTCTTACACCCAATCAACAGAACTGATTTTTTACTCTGTTGTATTCCCCACACTAAACCTATCTTTCGTCCAAATTTGCCAAGACGCAAGGTTAGTGAATTAAATCAAATCTATGTTCATGTTTGTCAGTTTTTAATCAAAATTAAGCAGAAATATCGTCCTGTACTTCATTGTTATAAAAAAATAAGCTTATGAATCATAAACTTCGTTAAAAACGATGTTAAATTAATTTTGAGCAGACAATGCAGGACATTCGTCTCCTGTTTTCCTTCGTTTGAAATTTTGGCAGCCATTTTATGTTGGTACGAAAGAAAATTCGACATATGACACATCAAAAGTTTCAGTTTCTTGAACGATATTGTTATCAAATATTAAATTAGATTTAGATATAAACATTTTTGAATAAGAAGCCTAACATGTATATATATACATATATATAGTATACATTTTTATTTTTATTTATACAAACATTATTGGTTACATATGTGCATGCATGTTTCGATTGTACTCTTCACAACGAGTAAACCTCTTCAGACCAAAGAAGACCAAGAAGTGGTCTGAAGAGGTTGAGTCTCTGTGAAGAGTACTACCGAAACATGTATGCACATATGTAACCAATAATGTTTGTATAAATAAAAATGTATACTAAAGAACAGCTCTACTGGTTATTGAGCACTTTTTTTATAAACACCGGAGTTTAAACGGATTTACATCTACAGAAACTAATACAATACGTGTACTATATATATATATATATATATATATATATATATATATATATATATATATATATATATATATATATATATATATATATATATATATATATATATATATATATATATATAAAGCTCAACTTTTACCCTTTTGGATTTTCCATTTTCGCCGTACCTGAAGTTGTGGCATCTTGGAATTTAACTTTGAATCCTCTCTCATAACATCTCGTGCCTTTAACGACCTACCTATCTACATCTTATTCTCTCCGCTGGACTTTTCGACACCAGACTTTTCAGCAATCGGACATTTGCTTGCATTCAGGCAGAGTTTTGCCCTGCGTTTCTTTCCCTACAACTTTTATTTCTTTTTTTCACATTTTAAATCTTGGCCATTACCAACTTATTTATCCCAGCGACTTCCTCTGATGATAAGATTTTGATCTTTGAAAAGCCTGGCTTAAGGAAAATTTAACTTGGATAAATTGCCTTTTTGCGGAATATACCTTGCTCTGAGCAATTGAATTGAATTTTGATTTGGCTTTTGCTTCTCTAATTCCTTTCCATTCTTCTTCATATATATATATATATATATATATATATATATATATATATATATATATATATATATATATATATATATATGGCATTGAAGAGACAATATTTATTATTCATAATGAATTTAAGAAATTAAAAAGATGAAAGGGCAGCTGACCGGTTTAGTATATATATATATATACATATATATATATATATATATATATATATATATATATATATATATATATATAATATTTATAAAATCCTGATTCGGACAATAGAAAGGATCTACCTAATGATATCCAGACATAAGTTGCTTCTTATATTCAACAATACTTATCTGCAAGAGAAGATGCTGCCTATATATATATATATATATATATATATATATATATATATATATATATATATACACATAAATTAATTAAATATTTCAAATATGTAATTAAACTGAACGGAAAGCTAATCTTTTACAAAAGTGCTCAATACAATGGAAGAGCCTTTTAAATAGACTTTCTACGGGATCAACTCGTGATGAAAGAAAGTGTCCAAAAGAAGAACAACAACATTGCATGTGAAGGCCACAGCGAGAAGACCGTTTTAAGCAGAAGCGGGTGCTAACAACGTCATTGTAGGAGGGTTTAAAATCTTAATAAGCATGTCACCTTTATCTCAACTAAGAATAGCCGAATTCAAATAACCCCGTTTCGTTCCTTATATTCGAAAACATCACACAATAGAAATACATTCTTAAGCCGCATACATGCATACACAGTATATATATATATATATATATATATATATATATATATATATATATATATATGTAAATTATAACTAAAAGGTAAACTTTTAGAGAGTTGGACCTATTGTGAAATAAGGAAAGCTCAATATACTGGATAGAGCAAAAATATGGTACGTCAATGAAAATTAGTAAGACCTGCAAATGGAAGCAAATCGGTATTTTCAGTTGTTCAAAACAAGGAGTAGTTTAGTTAATAAAAACATTTATTTTTCATCTCTTTCTTTCCTTAAACCAGGCTTTTCAAAGATTAAAATCTTATCATCAGAGGAAAAATTATGATTGATAAGTTGACAGGGTAGGACTGTCAAAGTTCCAAATTTGAAAAAGTTTTCTTTTAAAATTAAAAATTAAAAATTAAAGAAATTCAAAAAAACTTCTTTAAAAAATGTTTCCAAAAGGTTCAAACGGGCATGGGAATCACCAATAACGAAATCCAAAAAACGTAGGGCTCAGAAATATTGGTAAATCCGGAGTAATCTGCATAAAAATCCAACGACGGCGATTTCACTCAGGTCTGTTGTGTACTCCTTGTTTGAACAACTGAAAATACCGATTTGCTTCCATTTGCAGGTCTTACTAATTTTCATTGACGTACCATATATATATATATATATATATATATATATATATATATATATATATTTTTTTTTTTTTACCTTATCTTTAATAAATGTCAAATAGATGCTTAAAAAAAAAAAATGAACTTTAAACTTTATATCTGTCTCGCGAGCATACGCGCCTTCATATTTGAAAATGGATAACAACAACAACAACTTCCGCTAAGCCTGTTTACCACAACAGTAGTCGGGAAACCTCCAAATCCATTAACATCGGGATACAGACACACTGATGAGGCCAGGTTTTCAACTGGCGAAATTATTTGTATCACTATAAACCAAAAAAAAAAAATGAAGGTTTATATAAAGAAGAAAAAAAAATCGGTTTCGATTTATTTTCTTTAAAAATGATATCGCATCTTTATATGCTTAAAAAGGTATTTCTTTTTACCTTATCTTTAATAAATGTCAAATAGATGCTTAAAAAAATATGAACTTTAAACTTTATATATATATATATATATATATATATACAAGTATCATTAAAAATAACTCCACATACTCGAAGCCCTATACATTAAAACAGAAAAACCAGCTATTAACAAGATTAACTATACTATTAGTACTAATATACTCAAATGCCTATAAATATAAATTTAAATTAAACACAGTCCTTTATTTTCCCGCCTAAATAGAATATATATTCACTCCTATGTCTATGCCTGGTTAACATTGCTCCACTGACGATGGACCTGGAAGGGTCCGAAAGCGCTTTGGGAAGCTATGGCAATTTTATCAGCCAGTTTCCGTCTGAAACTAAGAACCTAATAAAAAAAAAACGGAAAGGATCTTAGAAAAAATAACCAGACACAAGATGTCCGTTATTTTTAATGATACTTGTATAAAAGAAAAGATGCTGCCAAGATACACACACACAAACATATATATATATATATATATATATATATATATATATATATATATATATATATATATATTAATACTAACAAGCAATAACACATTTAGTTTGAATTACCTACTGGACACCATTCCCGAGTCTCTTCGGTCTCTCTGTACAAGGGGTTTTCAGGTCAACCTGACATGAAGATACTACACCCTACAAGTAAACCCTGACCAAATATTCAAAATGCCATATAATTCAAAGCCCAAATTAGATCACCTCGACACTGCTATACACTGGCTTATACGAGGAATGGTGCACCTTCTCTTAGTGATGTTACCTCAAGTAGTTAGATACTCTACCAGACAAGATGAATTCTTGTCATAAATCCGGTAAGACCAAGAGCCCACAAGAAAGATATACTATAACATAATTAACTGGTTAATTGGGGAGAGTAAAATTAATGTTACTGTAAAAACTCAACGCTTGGGGAATAAAGTAGAACTTTAATAGAATATTCGAATTTCTATGTATCTCATTAAGTATTAGCTCTGGGAAGGGGCCCCTTGATTTCTGAGAACTTCGAGTGAAGTAAAATGAAACAAAGTAAATAGCATTCATATACAGGGTGTCCCAAAATAATGTATACACTCTTTGAATCGTTAAAACTCGTTCAATTTACTGATTTTGACTTGCAAACAAGGTTGATAGAACAGTAGAAGAGTAAGAATACACATTCAAAAATACTGACACTAAAATTAACAAAACCATAAGAAATTAACTTTTAATAAACGTAACGACTACAATGTTTAAAGCAAGAAACCTGAAGCAATTGCAAACAAATGGGAGTAGCAATTGTAGTAGAATGTGCGCAAGGAGTAAATGTTGCAGGACGTTTGTAGGTACAATTCTTAACGTCTTCACTATATGGAAAGTGTATTGAGCAGAACGGGTTGGGGTTAGGGTGAGGGTTCATTTTATGAACATTCTGAAATTACCCTAAATAGCCTTTATCTTTGTTAAAAGTTTATTTTCTATGTTTTTGTTACTTTTACTGTCAGTATTTTTACGTGTATATTCTTACTCTTCTGTTTGTGTGTCAATCTTCAAAAAAAAATCAGTAAATTGAACGAGTTATAACAATTCAAAGGGTGTATACATTATTGTATATTACAACTTGACTATTCGCATACATGCGCATGTCAACACATAATACAGCTGACTTAGCTCAATTGTATCGACACTTTAAGCATACAAGAGCACACACATGTCATTATATAGTTGATATAAAATACACATTTATACTTTCAGTTTTCTTGCCGGGGCCATCTCCGGGGTGGGTATCGATTAAGGAACAAGTTTAGTGATGGTTTTGGCAGGGACCATGTGATTAGTGGTAGTATTGATAGATAAGGGCAAACCTTATATTTAATGTTGTGTTGTGGTTAAACGCTGAAAGCAAGAAGTGATACGAAGCAATGAGGAACAGAGGTCAAAGAAAGGACAAACAACAACTATGTTACTTGTAGGTCGCCCGGTGCAATAATAAGAATGATTACGTGTCCAGCGTTTATACAGGGTGGGCCAAAATAAGGGTCCTATCTTTAAATTTGAATAACTTGAATATGAATAACTTCCACAAAATAAAAGTTAAACTCACCAAACTTTATGTGTGTGTAGACTGACCCTTCCGAGATTTTTTGAAATAAACAAAACAAATTTTAGCCGAAAAACACTTCTTAAAACTTACAAAAACTAAAGTATTGTTTTTTACACTGTTTTGAGTTTTTTAAGCAAAAATAATGTTTTCTAAATGAGGGTACGTTCCTTAGGGCTAATACGGCTCATGCTTGCTTCGGAAGGGGTCCTTTACTTATTCTAAAAAAAAAATTTTTTAAATCAATAAATAAAAAAGTTATGAATTTTTAAAAATAGGACCCTTATTTTTGCCCACCCTGTATATACATACAATCAGAAAGAACAAGGGAGATAATTACAGATTACTATGTCACAGTTTCCAAATGGACGATTGGATATTACAGTTAAGAATTAACGTATTTCAGATTTTCATTATAGTTTTACTGTATTTCATTCGTAGTCATCAGACACCAATTAAACACGTGTTCTACATTGCAATTTCTTCTTACATTGTAAACATGTTCTAGAATCAAAATCATGTAATGAAATTTTTATCACAATTAGAAAAAAAGGAATTTATTCATAAGGTTTAGTAGATCTGATTTTTCGTTTCGTGAAAAATGCAAAAGTGTTCCGTTCAAAGAAAATAATTTGATCCGTCCTGGGACAGGCATTCTCTTACTATTTATACGAAGTGGATATGGTTCTATATTTGTATTTACAGGATTGACTTCTAAAATAATTAACCAACTATTTCTTATTTCAGAACACAGTTACTCAGCGTTAAGGGTTAATAATATAGGCTATATCAAGGTTATTTTTTTTTCTTTCAAATGGGTTAAAAAAGGGTGAAAACCCGTTCATGCAAATTCGGATACCTGCGTTTTTTTGTGAAATTTTAACATAAGGCTAGGATTAGGGTTAGAATTAGTGTTAAGGTTAGGAATAAATAAACAAATACTACAATACTTTAAGTTACTTTAGTATTTTAAAGCGTTTGAAGGCACATAATATAGACAGAACCTCCCGTTTAAAATTAAGCATTTGATTTATAGTCATTAGACAAAACTTAAGCAAGATTCCATGATTTAAATTCCATCTGAAAACCACTTTTCTAATATAAAAATCATATGATGGATTTGATCACATTCGGAAAACAAGATTACATACATAGGGTTTAGTATTATTGCATTATGTTGAATTTAATATTCTTAAAGTGACATAATAGTGGCGAAAATTAGCTTTCTTCGGGGAATTAATATTACAAGTTATGGGACGTGTATTCTTCTAATATATATATATATATATATATATATATATATATATATGTATATATATATATGTATATATACACACATATTCACGCACACACACACATATATATATACATATATATATATATATATATATATATGTGTATATATATATATATTAGTACTTAATGTATCCACATAAAATATTATAAGGCGATATAATTTTTATGTATCAGTTTTCAGTATTTACTTCAACAGTGCTCGATACGTAAGTAGAGCTAGGAAGTAAGCAATGAAAATATATATGGCAATTAAGCTACACAGAGGTTGCCGCGTTTCATTCCCGGGGGGGGGGAATCTTCAGGCTTACATATATATATAATTTTATTTAATACGCACATAAAAGTAATCCATGGACACGTGTTTCTGGCTCACAGTCGTCATCAGCATGGCTAATTTACACAGAGATCGAACCCTCGGTGTTGATGTCTATATTCCAGCGTTCTACCACTGTACCAAGACGCTGTGGTAGAAATATTTGCGATTTTTATCATTCAAATATACGATGTATTTTTATGTAATTATTTTTATAGGTGACTAGACCACCCGTGACCCGTTGGGTCAGTTTGTTATATTAGCTATGGAATTCATGTATGTGCGTGACACTTGTGGAGAAAACAAACAAACTATTTGATGAAATTAAATGTAATTGTTTAAAAAAGAATATAGATAGATTTCTATGCGTCGTTCTGTTTATTATAATTGTTTTTTTTTTAAATTATAGTTACTGAATTATAAGTGGTTGGCCATACTTATAGGTAAATATGCACTGAACAGGTGAGAAAGGAAGGGGGTACAACCGGCTGTCTCGCGTACGTAACGAAAACAGAGGGAGTAGGAGTGGTGAAATCTGTGAGAGGAAAAGTGGGAGGTGGTTTCGTTCACCGCTGCTATTGATATTAATAATGATTGTTGTTGTTTTGTTTGTTTGTTTTTGTTTTTTAAAAGGGTGGAGCTTTTTTGAAACTGCGACAGACTTTACAAAGTCCTGCCGTTGAATGTTTTTAGCCGTGGAGAAAACAAAAAAACTATTTGATGAAATTAAATGTAATTGTTTTATATTTAAAGCGATATAAACATTTCCAGAATGAAAAATTTCATGCGTTCGTTAATAATAAGAGTTCAACGGAATTGGAATGACAGATTAGAAGACGATGCTATTTACGCATGCGCAACCGGATGTTGAAAACCGGAAAGCTGAAAGCTGATTGCAAACATACAAGACAATAGACTTTTAGTATTATATAGATTGCAGCGTTGGGTGATAAAACTCGCACATATTTCTAAACAGAGCGTCTTCCTTAAATTTGACATTGTTTATAATGAAACAATATATATATATATATATATATATATATATATATATATATATTTATATATATAAAGATAAACCGTGTATTAAGATTGGACGTCTTTTATGCATATCTATTTGCAACAAGTATTGGCTTTTATTTAGATATATACTTATTTTATTCCTCTTCTCATTTCTCTGTCCAACTATTTTATTGAACATTGTGGTCCCTCGGCACTCCTTTGATCCGTTCCCAACAATTTATAACAGAAAACTCGCCCTTTGATTCAGTCATAACAACTCAGCGAAGCTGTCGACGTTTTTCCTTGTTTAAGTCAAGTTAATTGAACGATAAGTATTTTGACCCCACAATGACTTTCCTGTTTCAACGCAAATAGTAAAATCCTCATAAAACCCTTTTGACTGCGTAATTAAACGTCATTGTCATTCCCGTATTGATGTAAATTATCGCTCAAAATATAATTTATAGTTTCAGCGTTTGCGACACTCTTTGAGGATACTTGTATGGTTTTCATATCAAATACGAAGCAAATTGTTTACATATTGCAATTTGAATCGATATTAGGTGGAACATATGAATAATGGTGAGAAGCCAATTAACAAATCTTTATTTCGCAGAAAGCATTTAATCATCTTGGTAAGCTAAAGATAGGCGACATCTTCGGAATCATTGATTAGTTTTCCATAGATAATTTACATTCAGCATAGATAGTAATGGGGATCTGTTGTATTACCCGTTCTTTCGGGGTACCCGGTAAGATCCAACAAGAATGACAAAGAACAGAACGTACATGGAGAAACTTTGGTTTTCTTTATTTTCCATCACCGGATGGTTTACGCCGGCTACGCACACACATATAAAAAATCCTTTGACATACTTTTGTCTCATGAAAGTCTTTTTCTTGCTGAGCTCACAGACTTGGTTTCCGCTAGAAACTCATTCATATATACATCCGGGTGGAAAGCAATTTATTCTACATTGTCTATCCGAAGCAAACTGAAGCAATTGTTTCACAAGCACTTCCTATTGTTTGATGAAATACAAGTCAGGGGATTCCTTCACGGTACCAACTTGCTTATCAGCCGCATTTTTAGTCAGCAGACACGAAAGCCTAACAGAAAGACGGGCTTCGGTACCATAGCCAATAAAGTCTCATCGATGCCATAAACATCGGTAAACTCCCATTCTGCTAGTGCTTCGATACTCCGATCACCAAGCGCTCCGGCTTTTCGCGTTTCTGAAACTGTCGCCTTTCACGTCTCGCTTGCACTGCGGAACCTTTTAACAAGTCGCTTTCTTTCTTTCTCGACGTCCTACCAACAATAGATTCGTCCACGATTAATTTTTGCCACTGTTCATTAACTTACAGATCTCTCTTCAAAAGTAGAAGTTTGTGAACAAACAAATAAATGAACAAAAAAAAACTACAAATGTTTATATATATATATATATATATATATATATATATGTATACTATCAAATTATGTTTAATTTTTTACCTACGTGGACGTCGTTTCGAGTGTATAGCTGTCATCAGCGCAGAGAAATACCAATCTAAGACGGTCACAAGGCGCGAACCTTTAAGCGTTCACTTAGTCCTTGATGGAACGAGATATTGCCATGTGATTACAGAGAAATATAGTCACATTTCGACAAAACAATAGTTGTTTTCACGACTGAATATCTACTTAAAATGACTTTGTATGTATCTATTAATTATAAATACATTTGGAATGGTACACATTAGTGTATTAGAGTTAGGGTATTGGGGTCAGGGGGTTAGGGTAAAGGTTAAGGTATTAGGGTTAGTGTATTAGGGTTAGGGTATTAGGATTAGAGTTAGTATTAGGGTTAGGGTTTAAGCATTAGGGTTAGGATATTAAAGTTAGGCATTAAGGTTAGGTTTAGGGTTAGAGTTAGTATTAGGGTTAGGCTTTAGCGTTAGGGTTAGGGTATTAAAGTTAGGCATTAAGGTTAGGTTTAGGGTATTAGGGTTATGGTAAGGGTATTAAGGTAAGGGTATTAGGGTTAGGATATTAGTGTTAGGGTATTAGAGGTAGGGTTAGTATTAGGGTTAGAGTATTAGGGTAAGGATTAGGGTTTGGGTATTAGGGTTAGGGTTAGATTAGTAAAATTAGTGTATTAGGGTTAGGTTTCGGGTAATGTTAGGGTATTCGGGTTAGGGTATTCGGGTTAGGGGGGTAGGGTTAGGGTTAGGGTATTAGAGTTAGGGTATTTGGGTATTAGGGTTAGAGTATTAGAGTTAGGGTATTAGGGTTAGGGTATTAGAGTTAGGGTATTAGGGTTAGGGTTAGGGTTAGGGTTAGGGTATTAGGGTTAGGGTATTAGAGTTAGGGTATTAGGGTTAGGGTATTAGAGTTAGGGTATTAGGGTTAGGGTATTAGAGTTAGGGTATTAGGGTTACGGTTAGGGTTAGGGTATTAGGGTTAGAGTATTAGGGTTAGTATTAGGGTTAGGGTATTAGAGTTAGGGTTTGGGTTAATATTAGGGTTAGGGTATTAGAGTTAGGGTAGGGTATTAGGGTTTGGGTATGGTATTAAGGTTAGGGTTAGGTTCAGGGTATTAGGGTATGAGTTTGAGTTATGGTTAGGTTTTTAGGGTTAGGGTTAGGGTTAGCGTAGTAGGGTTACGGAATTCTCCTTTATTTTTGTTATTTTTTGATGATTGCTTTAGTAAAGTTTGCGATTTTTCCTTGCCATCCTTTCTTTCGCCATTTGCAATCTTGCCTTGCTCGGTATTTTTCAGAATGTTTTACTAGATGTCTCTCTCTTCTCTTTCGCTATCTCTTTGTATGTATAATAATAGTTTCTATCAAAACATGACAAGCAACTACTTTTCGCGTTTGCTATGATGTATCTGCCCACCCTTCCTTTTGGTCCTTTTTCTTAACTTTGTTTTTCAACTACTCTTCTTCAAACCGTGATGACAATTTAACCGAGCGGGCTGCCGAAGTCAAATATCACACGACCCCAGCGGTCACACAATATCATCTGCTGAGAATACCACCAAAGTTCTACTCCCAACAGAAATCAATTTAATATGCGTGTACGAATTTAACTTTCTTATCAATCTTAATTTATTCATAATAACATTATTAAAATCTATTTTCGATCTTAATCGATTGAATTCTGTAAACCAATCGATTTATGCTTTCATCTCATGATGTTACATTGCTTGCTAATTACACCAAAACTCCACCTCTTTCCGTAATAGATTCCACAGACCTTTTAGTAAAAATAACGGTGATTTGTAACATAAGGACCCGAGCTACCTTTGACCCCGTCGTTAGAGTTATGGTTATGGTCAAGGTAGGGATTAGGGTTGGGGTTAGCGGTAGAGTTAGGTTTCATGATTAGGATTAGAGTCATGGTCAAAGTAGGGGTTAGGGTTAGGGTTAACGTAAGAGTTAGGGTTATTGGTAAAGTTAGAGTTTAGGGTTAGGGTCAGGTTTAGGGTTAAGGATAGGGTTGGTCTAGGGTCATGATGAAAGTTAGCTTGAGTCCTAATATAACAAAGTACAAACATAATAATAAAATAAGAATCCATGCCATTAATGTTCTTCTTTATATTTCCTTTCCTTGTTGATTTATATGTAGTACGTATTTATTTACGTCATCACATTATTTTAATATCTTTTTTTATTTTTTCCTTAATTAGCTATACTTCCCTTTCATTGTTTCTCGTAAGTCTTTTCCCTCATTTATTATTTCCTTTCCTTACTATCTCTTTGTTATTCTTTGATTCTTATTCTGTATTCTGTTATTCTATTCATCTGTCACCTTCATCTTCCTTACTATCAGTTTGTTATTCTCTCATTCTTATTCTGTATTCTGTTATTCTATTCATCGTCCAACCCTAACCTCTTCC
>OY744545.1:63350400-63360400 GCA_963556195.1 Sepiola atlantica | reverse complement strand
CAACGTTGGGGTCGACTGTCATCGAGTGGGGCGGCATGGTTCTACACTTAAATTGACACCAACAACTAAGTTGTTTACATGTTAACGGACCTCTAAATGTGTTAAATGGACACCAACAAGTAAGTTGTTTACATGTTAACGGACCTCTAAATGTGTTAAATGGACACCAACAAGTAAGTTGTTTACATGTTAACGGACCTCTAAATGTGTTAAATGGACACCAACAACTAAGTTGTTTACATGTTAACGGACCCCTAAATGTGTTAAATGGACACCAACAAGTAAGTTGTTTACATGTAAACGGACCTCTAAATGTGTTAAATGGACACCAACAAGTAAGTTGTTTACATGTTAACGGACCTCTAAATGTGTTAAATGGACACCAACAACTAAGTTGTTTACATGTTAACGGACCCCTAAATGTGTTAAATGGACACCAACAAGTAAGTTGTTTACATGTTAACGGACCTCTAAATGTGTTAAATTGACACCAACAACTAAGTTGTTTACATGTTAACGGACCTCTAAATGTGTTAAATGGACACCAACAAGTAAGTTGTTTACATGTTAACGGACCTCTAAATGTGTTAAATGGACACCAACAAGTAAGTTGTTTACATGTTAACGGACCTCTAAATGTGTTAAATGGACACCAACAACTAAGTTGTTTACATGTTAACGGACCCCTAAATGTGTTAAATGGACACCAACAAGTAAGTTGTTTACATGTTAACGGACCTCTAAATGTGTTAAATGGACACCAACAAGTAAGTTGTTTACATGTTAACGGACCTCTAAATGTGTTAAATGGACACCAACAACTAAGTTGTTTACATGTTAACGGACCCCTAAATGTGTTAAATGGACACCAACAAGTAAGTTGTTTACATGTTAACGGACCTCTAAATGTGTTAAATTGACACCAACAACTAAGTTGTTTACATGTTAACGGACCTCTAAATGTGTTAAATGGACACCAACAACTAAGTTGTTTACATGTTAACGGACCTCTAAATGTGTTAAATGGACACCAACAAGTAAGTTGTTTACATGTTAACGGACCTCTAAATGTGTTAAATGGACACCAACAACTAAGTTGTTTACATGTTAACGGACCTCTAAATGTGTTAAATGGACACCAACAAGTAAGTTGTTTACATGTTAACGGACCTCTAAATGTGTTAAATGGACACCAACAAGTAAGTTGTTTACATGTTAACGGACCTCTAAATGTTTTAAATTTACACCAACAACTAAGTTGTTTACATGTTAACGGACCTCTAAATGTGTTAAATGGACACCAACAAGTAAGTGTTTTCTTCTGCACGAAGTAAAAACTGGTTGAATGGACATAAGCTACAAAGTGTTTTATGTCGACGCCAACTACTGAGTGTTTTACATGGCAACAAACCGCTAAGTGTTTTTAATGACCACCAACCATAAAATGTTGTAAATTGACACCAATTACTGAGTGTTTTAAATAGAAACTTGACCCAAGATGTTGTAAAATGTGTTTTAATTGGACACCAACCACTAATGGTTTTAAATAGACACTAACAAGTTGTTTAAATGGACAAAAACGACTAATTGTTTAAAATGAAAACCAAACACATAGACCCTAAGAATCAACTGTTTTAAGTGACAGCAAACACAATATGTTTTAGATGGACACTAAGCAATAACTGATTTAAATAGACACCAACTACTGTGTTTAAATGTACAAGTGATGAAAATTGACGTAAAACATTGAGTGTTTTAAATGGTTATTTACCCCGAAATTAAATTCGTCGCTAAAAAAAAATTAAATGGATGAAGCTAGGTCTACTAGGGGGCGTTAATACATTGACTAGCTAGGCAAAATCCTGAAATTAGTTACAGTTGTAGGGGAGTAGGTGTCCAAAAATGTTATATCAAGTACCCCGAACTCAGATTGATGCATGGAACTTCAAGGCTACATTTTGTGTCGGTATCAGATTCATTAACACCATTTTTATTCCTAATGTCGCGTTCGAGTAATTATTTCTGTTAAATATCGGGGTTGTAATTACCGGACATAAAATGTGACCGGAAATAAAAAAAAAACACCCGGCTGGTCGACACATAGATAAATCCGACCGTAAGCAATAAACCTTTTTGATTTACACAGAGGCACACCTGACCAGAATATAAATATACGGAATCTTGTATAGTTATGTGCAATGGTAATCTTCATGATTTAACTGTAGACAAAGGTACACCCGAAGTCAAGTACCCATGAGTGCGTGAATAGATTGACTTCGGAGACGAAATCCCGGAATGAGCGTTCTAGTTGTATGTTGGTTATCAAAAAAATGCTAAATAAACTAGTACAAATTTAGATTGAACAGCGTCTAGGGGTTCAGGAATTTGAGAGATTAATTTCCGTGACATCCCGTACTCTCTCCACCCTCACATTCACCCAAACCAGCAATAAAATATACCTAATATTTTTTATACATGCTTGTCTTTATTCTTTTACGGACAGTAGATACATACAACATCTCAACCTACAAAAAAATCGGGCTATTTTTTTGGTATGATCTTGCAAAAACAAGAAAACTGATCGTAACATTATTAATTGGAGATGTTGCACGTTGGCTGAAATAGGAAGTTGGTTCCGATCCAAGTCAAGGTTCTGATTCGGAGTAGGTTCGCTATGTTTTCCCTCTTCTGTAAAATTGGAATATTCCACACTTCCAGATGTTTTCCTTTCATTTTCTGGGCATCGTACATTTACCGCGCTGGTGTATAGAGTTTGGTATTAATCCAAGAAGAAAAACAAACTATGTCGAACTAATATGGAGATAGAAATATTTTTTTTTGGTGATTTCCCCGAAAAGATAATATAATTCCACATGATGTGTGTAAATATTCAGAAAATAAACGGGAAACGAACGAAAAAATATAGTGATTAAAATAGAGAAGAGAAAAACATGAGAACATGTACTCTTCTTTCTGTTTTTTTTTTCTTTTTCTCGCTGCCGTTTTACACACACGCACATTATATATATGAACACACACACACACATATATATATATATATATATATATATATATATATATATATATATGCATACGTATATATACACCTCTCTCTATATAAATACACATCTATATATAAATACACATCTATATATATACATATACATATATACATATAGATACATATATATACATATATATATATACATATAGATACATATATATACATATATATATACATATATATAAGATATATACATCTATATATATTTACATATATATACATATATATACATATATACATATATATATACATATATATAAACATTTTTATATATAAATATATATGTATATACATCTATATATACCTCTATATACACACACATATATATACATCTATATATATACACACACACATATATATACATATATATATATATATATATATTTAGGTAGCATTTTCTCTCTAATACAAATGTTGTTAAATATAACAGACAACTTATGTCTGGATATCCTTGTGTGGACACTCTCCATTTTGTTTCGATCGGAAACTGGCCGATGAACCTGCCATAACTCAGGGTTTCCCAGGTACTTTCCGACCCATCCGGGTTCATCTTAAACATGGATTAATCTTAGTCAAAAAGTTTTGCTTTATGTATTCTTTTTTGAACAATTGATGATTGCATTTTATCCAATTTTCACCCTCATCACTTATGTAATTAAGAGGGTCATCCTAATTGGGGAGTTGTGCAGCGAAATATTTGTTTTACTATTGGATTTAAATTTCTGCATGTTGGTACAGTCTTGGAAAGAGAGAATAAGGAGATGATTTTGAGGGGAATCAGAATTCTTTTGCGACATCAAGGTGACCTCTAGAGATAGGATGTTATTGATTGTCAGCTTAGTCGTTGGTATTAAGTTTGTCGGAACGCATTCGTTTCAAGTACTTGTACAACAAGCACAGGGGATTCCACCATGCTGCGATAGGACTGAAGTTTTCGAATGTTATTGAACTTTGCTTGGGTATATATGCTCTGTTGTTGCTACTTGACAATCATTGAGCTTAAATTAAAAGAGAGTGGTAAAACATAAAATATTGAAAGTATATGCTAAAATATATATTGTCACTCACACACACACAAACACACACACATATTTTTATATATATATATATATATATATATATATATATATATAATATTTATAAATAAATATTAAATTATTTATACCTACAGACGCTAGCGTTTCAAGCTTATTGCTCTCATCAGTGCAGGGAAGTAACAATTTCAGACGGTCGGGAGGCGCGAACCCGGTACACAGAGTCAGCCATATCCACTCGGCCCACGGAAACTGTCACGTAATATAGGGAAATTAAGATCTATATGTACCTAGAAGCGGGCACAGATAGAAGACTAGTCGAGAGTGTTCGACGAACGTATTCGGAACTTTGCATTAGAGCTTTTTGACAGTCTATTTTTAACTTCCCCGAGAGTGCTCAACTTTAATTTCTTAAAGGGGCTTAGTATAATATTTATAAATAAATATTAAATTATTTATACCTACAGACGCTAGCGTTTCAAGCTTATTGCTCTCATCAGTGCAGGGAAGTAACAATTTCAGACGGTCGGGAGGCGCGAACCCGGTACACAGAGTCAGCCATATCCACTCGGCCCACGGAAACTGTCACGTAATATAGGGAAATTAAGATCTATATGTACCTAGAAGCGGGCACAGATAGAAGACTAGTCGAGAGTGTTCGACGAACGTATTCGGAACTTTGCATTAGAGCTTTTTGACAGTCTATTTTTAACTTCCCCGAGAGTGCTCAACTTTAATTTCTTAAAGGGGCTTAGTATATATATATATATATATATATATATATAGAGAGAGAGAGAGAGAGAGAGAGACAGAGACAGAGAGACAGAGAGACAGAGAGATTGACACACAGACAGACAGAGAGAGAGAAAGATAGATATAGTAATTGAGGTAAAGTTTGTATATACATATTTTATATATATATATATATATAGTAATCCAGGTAGGGTAAAAATCCACAGGGTAGAAATCTAAAGGGAATCAAACCAGGTTTATAAAAGAGTGCTCAATAAAAAATATAGAGCTGCATTGTGAATGCTTTTATTCAAACATGTACAAGAGTTCTTGAGAGCTGTAGATCGATAACATCGACATGCCAGTGTAGCAGACCTTTACATGTTTGAATAAAAGCATTCAGTATATATATATATATATATATAACTCTCTATATATATATATATATATCTATCTCTCTATCTATCTATCTATCTTAGTTATTTGTGTGTGTAAGTATGCTTGTTCACCGATAGCTTCTACGGTATATCACGGTAATTTAATGCGGCTTTGTATCTCTTTTTTCAAAGCTAATAACCTATTTGTTTCCTATCGAGTGTTTCCTTCATACATTAACCAGAGAATAATACAGCTTATTTATCCTATCTAACGTGTGTAGACTAAGTCGACGACATATCTTACGCCATCGGCAATGTGCTTCTTCAATCAAATTAACCATCAAAAGCGGGAATTGACAATGACCAATATTTAAGTCACGATTTCCAAGATGGCCGATGATATTGGCTGCTATCGTTGAATAGGCAGCTAGAGACTAATTAAAACCTTGGCACATCGGAATGGCTTATCAACGTTTGTTATGGACGTTGTAAAATTAATAACAGACCAAACTTAATAGTCATTCGTTACTCTATATAGTATGTTTGTCTACGATAGAAAAACGACAATTCAAGCAAGGATTTTAAGATGTGTCTGTCGAGCGAGTGAAGATAACGTATACGATTACCTTCTGAACTTTAATGTATTTTCTATTAGATAATATTGCACAACATTCTCAGATTATTACAATGAGATCTTTGTAGAGAACCCAGGTAGAAGCGAAACGGTATAACTTTCTTAAATGTAGAACATTTTTTTTCTTTTATTAATTTTGTTGGTCCCCCGATTTATAAAATCGGGGGACTTATGTTTTGAGGCATGTCCGTCCGTCCGGATTTTTCTCCGCAACCATCCATTGAATTTCTCTGAAAATTTGCATGAAGTTGTAACTGTTGTCAGGTTAGAAAGTGACATTCTCCGATTTTTGAAAAAACATCTGGCTAGCCCCCCAGGGATTCAAAAGTCCCCGAAATGGCAAAAAATGACATTTTTTGCCCCATAACTTTTCATCCATCCATTCAATTTCTCTGAAAGTTGGCCAAAATGTGGAGACAATTGTTCCTAATAGAAAATAAGTATCGCTGACCTTGGAAAAAATCTGGTTCGCGCCCCCAGGGGATCAAAAAACCCTAAAATGGCAAAAATTACCCTTTCTCCCATAACGTTTGATCCATCCATTCAATTTTTCATGAAACTTGGTCAAAATGTAAAGGCAATTGTTCCGGATATAAAATGAGCATCCTTGTCCTCAGAACAATTCTGGTTCACGCCCCCAGGGGGGTTAAAGGAGGGTCAAAAATGCCCCAAATTGCCCAAATTTATTGCATTTTACACTCGCCACATCGAGTCACATACAGAGGGGACGATGCACGCGTGCCTTGTTCATCCTAAACAGGGCATCTTGACACTGAAGCGTAAAGGGCTATTGTAATAGGCGCTAGATTTATAGGGGCCACTTGATGGGGAGTTGGAGAGCAAGATGTTTGTTCACATTACATTTACCTACTTTTATTTTGGTATGGTCGGTGGAACAAGGAGCAGTAGAAAAATCCCAAAGGCAAGCGATCCGAGGAAAGAAGCTCTTAGAGTAGAACATCTTTCTGAATGTACGGACCTCTACAGAGAAGGGGTGTGATTTTGCCGCTGGTGAGATTGTTTCTTTTGTTTAATCTGTCTCTCAGTCCAGCTATGTGAAATTGTATAAAAGAGCGATATGTCTTCTTTGCACTCGTATGAGTTGTATTAATAACTGGCAGCTCTGACGCGGCGTTGCCCGGTAGAAGTTTTAATTATTTTTTTTATTTGTATTGCTAGTGAAATATTTTAAATTGTAAGTCTATTATTAGTAGCTGTTGAATTGTTTAATGCATGCATGTCAAACTGAAGACATCTTAAGGAACTGTGGGTTTCTTTTTTGATTTTATGAGAATCGCACGCAACTAACTTAAATATTTTAATAACGTTATCGCAGACTATGTTTTCTTACTAGGAAATATACAATATATGCACACATGATTTTTCTTGAATCAATCTTTTTGATAGTTTAGTAAATTATACGCTAAGATTTCATGCTTATGCAATCTTCAGTGTAGGAGGTGTTTATTCCTGCCGGTCGAAATATTAGAACCCCGTTACAAAGTCACCTTTGACTTTGGGGTCTGGTATTCAACCCATAGACCTGCATGATATATTAACAAGTCAGTATAACAATCTATGGTAAGTCATAAAAGCACAATTTGAAATACATGTACGTAAGCGACCAAGAAGCTCAAATTAAATCTATATAATACTAAAAGTCTATTGTTCTTGTATGTTTGCAATCAGCTTTCAGCTTTCCGGTTTTCAACATCCGGTTGCGCATGCGTAAATAGCATCGTCTTCAATCTGTTATTCCAATTCCGTTATTCTCTATTATGATTAACGAACGCATGAAATTTTTCATTCTGGAAATTTTTAAACAATTTCATTTAATTTCATCAAATAGTTTATTTGTTTTCTTCACGGCTAAAAACATTCAACGGGAGGACTTCGTAAAGTCTGTCGCAGTTTCAAAAAAACTCCTCCCTTTTAAAAAACAAAAACAAACAAAAAAACAACACTCATTATTAATATCAGCCATACTAGCGGTCGGTGAACGAAACCACCTCCCACTTTCCCTCTCATAGATTTCACCACTCCTACTCCCTGTTTTCGTTACGTACGCGAGAAAGCCTGCTGTACTCCCTTTCTCAAATCGCCCTAACCAACCACTTATAATTCAGTAACTGTAATTAAAAAAAAAACAATTATAATAAACAGAACGACTCATAGAAATCTATCTATATTCTTTTTTCATTTTAATATGCTTTCATAGAAATGCTTCTGTTATGTAAAAAATACCTATTTTCTTTATGCCACAAGTGTCACGCTCATACATGAATTCCATAGCTAATATAACAAACTGACCCAACGGGTCACGGGTGGTCTAGTATTGTTATAAAGAAGAGACAAGGCAGTGCAACAGTGTTTAGGTTTTATTCAAGATATGTTAACAGGTCAGTATAAACATTATAAGCAGAGCAATCGCTTATTACACGATAGGTAGGAGATGGGGAGTTTCTTCTCTCATAAATTGAATACCCTCTTCTCTGGGAAATATCCCTTTCCATTCAAAACTTAGAAATGTTGTAGTGGTACATCTTTTGAACCAGACAAAACCGACCTTTGCCGACGCAGAATTACGTAAACAGTCGGAGAAAGCCGAATGAAAACGAACCGGCGTCAAAATCAAAAGTCGGCGGCTCTTCAGAAGAAAAAAAAGTAAGAAAGAAAAAACGCACACCGTATGTTTATTTTTATGAAAATTTATTTATTTTTTGATAATTTATTTATTTTTTGAAAATTTATTTATTTTTATGAAAATTTATTTATTTATTCACAAAGAAAATGAATGAAACAGATTTTTTTTTTACGGGGAAGTTAAAAGGTTGTTTTTTTTAGATAAATTCTATGTTTTTTTATGAATAAACTAAAAATGTATAGAACATAATCAATATAACATGTATGTTTATTTTTATGAAAATTTATTTTTTATTCACAAAGAAAATGAATGAAACAGATTTCTTTTTTACGGAGAAGTAAAAAGGTTGGGTTTTTTTAGATAAATTCTATGTTTTTTTATGAATAAACTAAAAAATGTATAGAACATAATCAATGTAACATGTATGTTTATTTTTATGAAAATTTATTTTTTATTCACAAAGAAAATGAATGAAACAGATTTCTTTTTTACGGGAAAGCTAAAATGTTTTTTTGTTTTTTTTAGATAAATACTGTTTTTTCTTGAAAAAACTAAAAAAATGATCAATGAAACAACAATTTTTACAGATTTTTTCGACTATGTTAGGGTTAGTATTGTGTTAGATTTTTGTTAGGTTTGTGTTAGATTTTTGTTAGGTTTGTGTTAGATTTTTGTTAGGTTAGTGTTAGATTTTTGTTAGGTTTGTGTTAGATTTTTGTTAGGTTTGTGTTAGATTTTTGTTAGGTTTGTGTTTGGTTTGTGTTAGATTTGTGTTAGATTTTTGTTAGGTTTGTGTTAGATTTTTGTTAGGTTTGTGTTAGATTTTTGTTAGGTTTGTGTTAGATTTTTGTTACGTTTGTGTTAGATTTTTGCTAGGTTTGTGTTAGATTTTTGTTCGGTTTGTGTTAGATTTTTGTTAGGTTTGTGTTAGATTTTTGTTAGGTTTGTGTTAGATTTTTGTAAGGTTTGTGTTAGATTTGTGTTAGGTTTGTGTTACATTTGTGTTAGGTTTATGTTAGATTTGTGTTAGGTTTGTGTTAAGTTAGGGTTAAGGTTAAAAAAACAGTTCGGTTCAAAAGCTGCACAGGTTTCTTTTTTTAGCGATTATATTTTTAGTATAAGTAAAGTTGCGGTCTGCTTCTAGAGTCTTCTGATTTGTTAAGCGTTTCGGCATCTCACAGATGTTTACGTAAACGGCCGGACGATGCCAAACCAAAAGTCGATTTTCTCTGGTTCAAAATCAGTACCAGTACAATAAATATATACCATATAGACCGTATAATGATCTGTCGTCAGTATTCGACAAATGTAGTAATGTATATCGTTATAGTCAGTATAGTTAGGTTGTTAAAAGAATTCATTAAACCATTTACACGTTTGGATTTGTAGATTTCTTGAGAAATGAGTCAAACGTGCCAAGGAATAATACAAGAAATATCTTTCAGATATGAAACAAAGAACCTTTCAAATTCAGAAAATGTTCAAACAGTTTTATGAATAGAACTAACAGTTTAT
>OY744545.1:63302900-63342900 GCA_963556195.1 Sepiola atlantica | reverse complement strand
AAAAAGTGCTCAATATCAAATAGAGCTTTATATATGATTATTTTTATTTACACAGACATGTACAAAATCTGCGACACTGGCATGTCGGTGTTATCGATCAACAGTTATTATAAACTGAAATCTCATCAGGCAGAGTTAGAATTCGATCTTAACCTCAGATTATATTTGGAGAGATTAAGATCGGATTCTAACTCTACCTGATGAGATCTCAGTTTATAATAACTGTTGATCGATAACATCGACATGACAGTGTCGCAGATTTTGTACATGTATGTGTAAATAAAAATAATCATATATATATAAATATATATATATATATAAATATATATATATTGGTACAGAAAATTTAGTACAACATTAGTACCGTCGGTTTCAAGCACAGAAGGACTCTTTTCTTCTCTTTAGAAATATTGTTTATTTTTTATTTTTTTATATTTTTAAATCTTTTCCATTTTTAAATCTCAACTGTTACTTTTCACGCCCCCCCCTTTTTGTCAAACCTTATTAAACCTTCCTTACACGAAATGTAAACAAATATACATAACACTCTACACAAATAACGCGTCCAAACGAGAGGGACACGTGACTTCACATTTCCGAAATAGATGAAGAGAGCCGGATAGCTAAGTCCTTCTGTGCTTGAAACCGACGGTACTAATGTTGTACTAATTTTTCTGTTCCAAAAAATAAATAAATATTACGCTCTTAATTTTAAGTTTAATTCTCAATTAATCGAGTACCATGCTGGGTTTTTCCTACTATATTGCAAAGAAGTAATATGTATATATATATATACATATATATATATATATATATATATATATATATATATATATATATATATATATATATATACTAGGTTTAGTCAATTATATCTTAATTTTATTTCCGTAATTATTGAAAAACTGTTTGTTCTTCTAGTATATATATATATATATATATATATATATATATATATATATATATATATATTAATTAAGTTCAAATATTAACTAAATGAACAAAACCATTACTTTTCAAAAGTGCTCAATATATATTAGATCTTTTATATTAAAATAAACATAGTTTGAGTATCCGACAATTGTTTCAGAACTTTCTCGGCCCCATCCTCAGGGATATACTGATGAGCAAATATTATACTCGCCAATACACAATCATAAGAAAGAAAAAAAAGGAAAAAAACAAGCAGACAAATTACATTTCAAAAAGTTTCTCGTCTGAAAATTTTTGAAATGTAATTTCTGATTTTCTCTGATCCTTAAAGCTACAAAGACCAGTAAGATTACTTGAATCAACATGTTACTGTTCTATGACCAACTACCTCTTCCCATTTCGGACAATCGATTGGTTCTGTTACACTATGACCTTTGCTCGAACACATTATTTTCAATTTCTGGAATAAGCTTGTGAATTCTGGGGCTGTGTTTCACGCTATATAGGAAAGTTGTCTCTCTACAGATCTTTAACAATCCAACCTAACCCTTACCCTAACACTAACCTTAACACCTAACCCTAACACCTAACCCAAAGCCTAAACCCAACACTAACCCTAACTCTAACCCTAACCGTAACCCTAACCCTATCTCTAACCCAAACCCTAACCCTATCCCAAAACCAAAGCCAAACCCTAACCTTAACCCTATCCCTAACTCTAACCCTTACCCTAACCCTAACGCTAACCCTATCCCTAACCCAAACCCTAACCCTAACCTTAACCCTATCCCTAACTCTAACCCTAACCCAAACCCTAATCCTAATCCTAACCCTAACCCTAACCCTAACTCTAAACCTAATCCTAACCCTAACCCTTACCCTAACCCTAACCATAATCCTAACCATAACCCTTATCCTAACCCTAATCCTAATCTTTATTCTAATCCTAACCCTCACCCTAATCCTAATCATAATCCTAACACTCACCCGAACCCTCACCCTAACCCTAACTCTAACCCTAACTCTAACACTAACCCTAACCCTAAAACTATCCCTAACCCTAACCCTAACCCTAATCCTAATCCTAGCCCTAGCCCTAGCCCTAGCCCTAGCCCTAACTCTAACCCTAATCCTAATCCTAATCCTAAACCTAACCCGAACTCTAACCCTAACCTAACCCTAACCCTAACCCTAACCCTAACCCTAGCCGACGTCGCATCCTCCGTGTTCGATGACAGCACTTCCTCTCAAACAACACAGTATGTTTTCCCTGCAAAATTAACTTCACCCGACCAGTCATCCTCACGGGACCTCTATGCTGGCTAGGTCATGCCCTTCGCTGTCAACCAGAAGGCTACATGTATGATCCAATTGCCCTAACTCCGCTGTAGGTTTGGTAAAAGCTATATGGTAAAAGCGATGTGGTAAAAGCTATGTGGTAAAAGCTATGTGGTAAAAACGATGTGGTAAAAACGATGTGGTAAAAACGATGTGGTAAAAGCGATGTGGTAAAAACGATGTGGTAAAAACGATGTGGTAAAAACGATGTGGTAAAAACGATGTGGTAAAAACGATGTGGTAAAAACGATGTGGTGGACGAAGAAACACGCTGCTGCTGCTGACAGTTAAAGCTTACGTTGACCACAAGCTGGGTCCCTAGAATCTACGGAGTTCGCCATTGAAACAGCGAGTGGGAAGATATCACCCAATCGTTGACTTCAAATCGTCAAGCTTCGTGAGGGATGCAGTAATAATGGTGGATATAGCCTGCTCAAATGACTCCGGGTACACGTAAGTAGTACTAAGATGTAGCAGAAAACCTTGGCATTTTAAAGTTGAGTATGGTCCATCACGGAACCCACAGTGTGCAGAACCCTACAAAGATGTCTAGTCAAACTATGTTCATATCATGTAGAGTTTTCTTATTTTCGGTTTTCAAAATCTAAGGGAAGCAACTCAGTAAATATGCAAGCGAACAGAATCAGCAACAGCTAACGCGATGTATTAGCATTCTAGGTAATATGAATAAGATGAAAATAGAGTTTAGGAAGTAAGTGTAGTATCTGTTCCGATGGATACTGCACCCTATAGACGGGTGTCGTCTTGTCCTTCGGGGCTTGATTCCACCTGTCTGTGGGTTTGTCCTGTGCAGTTCTAGGAGGTTCACCCTCCCAGGCTTCGCCTCCCCTCTTTGGGGAGGAGTAAGTTTATTGCTTACTGCCTGAGGCGCCCCTACCGGGGAATGCCGACGGGGTTGCCCAGGCAATTTTTAATGGCAAGAGTGCTCACTTTCTCGGGCGCTGGTTTTTCAAACCCCACTTACTCGACCCAAGCTGTGGTTACATCTTACTTGTGGGAGTAAGATAAAACTGGCCTTGTGCCTAACTCCTGCAGAGGAGTAAATAAATAAATATATCATGTTTAAGTACTTTGGAAAACCAACGTTTGTATGGAAAACGCTAGCATAATAATGTCTAACAGAAATGCAATAATTACAAAGTAGTAAATTCTTTATTCATCTTTAATTTGTAGGCGCCAAATGTGCATCTGTATGTGCATCGAGATGCATAATAGTATGCACCTGTGATGTTATTTGCTCCATTGCAACAGCAGGAAGATGTGGCAGAAGACCGGAACGTGGAGGGGGAGTCAAACCAGCACTCTCAAAGAATTGCCTGGGCAGCCGCGTCAGCATTCCCCAGTCAGGGATCCTCAAGCAGTAAGCAATAAATTTACTCTACTACAAAGAGGGGAGGCAAAGCCTGGGAGGGTGAACTTCCTAGGACTATCCAGGACTAAGGACAGTAAAAAGTCAACTTTAAGCTTACATTCGTCAGCATCGTAACTCTCGCTTTTCTGATTTTGTCCTTTAGTCCTCACATTCCATGAAGGGAAGAATTGCTGTTTTCTGGGCCGCAATCTATCCATGCAATACTTATCTTTGGCTAGTTTATGACCTTGAAGTAGTATTTTTTTAAACATTCAGCCCCTTTACATCAAGTAGCGTCATGCCTTGTCTGAACCGATTTCTATAAAAGTAAATACATTGCCCGATAGATAAAAGGCCACTAAAATGCCCCAGTTTCTGCGGGACTGATTGTCGAGATCGGAACCTCGACTGGTATTCGCCCGCTAACGAAACCTGACGCCAAACTAAGGTATTTTTCTTTTAACATAGTTCATCTCAAACAAGGCAGGCCGCCACTGTAGACGTAAGGGGCTACTGAGAAAAAGGGCGAGAGTTTTTTGGGGGGTGGGGGTGAACCTAAATTGGGGGTTGCGCAGCTAGATGCCTGTTTACATTAGTTTAAATGTTTGCATGTCAGTACAGTCAGGAAAACAGGGAGCAGGAAGGGAGTTCCAGAATCCAGTAGCACGAGGAAAGAAGCTTTTGGAGTAAAACGCTCTTCGGCATCTGGGGACCTCCACAGTGAATGGATGGTATTTGGCTGGGTTGGTCTAGTGAATTTACGTCGTTGAGGCACCAGAGCAGCAAGTTCATCAGCGCACAATCCATTGAAGTACTTGTAAAACAGGCACAAGGAAGCAACATTGCGGCGATGGGATAGGGGCTAGAGCTTGGTTGACAGTGAGGGACCTATTAGGTTGACTACTCTTTTTTGGACTTTGTCTAAGAGGGAGAGACTAGAGGATCATGCCCCAGCCTAGATGTGGCAACAATACTCCATGCATGGGCGGATGATGGCTTTGTAGAGATATAGGATAATGTCAGGTGTGAGGAGTTTACTAGCACGGTAGAGGGAACCCACCTTCTTTGTAGCAGTCCTGGCAATGTCTTCAATGTATTTGTTTCAATTCATGTTATCTGTGAAAGTTATGCCGAGGAGTTTGAATGATGTACTCTCAGGTAGGGTGTTATTTGCCATGACAATCGGTGGTAGAAGAGGTTTATTGTAGTTATTGAAGGAAAGGAGCTTTGTCTTTGCGGCATTAAAAGTTACCATCAATTTTTTACCCTAATCCACTACAGACTGGAGGTCATTTTCTAAGGGTTCAGCCGTGCGCGTCGGTTTTGTCCACATGGCGAGAGTAGCTTGGTAGCTTACTTAGGGTATTAGTAATGTTCATAAACAAGTCAACAATTGTTGTTGTTTTCTCAAGAGATTTTAATTATAAAAGTTGTGGTTCAGTTTGGACAGAATGTATGTCATCAGTATTTACGGCCACATAGCACTTGTTTGTATATAAAGTGTAAATATTCTTTCAAAACGAAATAACAATGGCAATGTCTGATAATTAACAGACTTCAATATCGTCGCCCATCGGCGCCGAGACTCATAGAAAAGTAATTATTGTAGTTTGAATCAGATAACTTCTGGAAGACTTTGAAAAACAGATCAATGAAAAGAAACTATGAGAATGCTCGGAGATCGTATGTTTTCTTCAAGGCAAACCCCTCCTCTATGAATTTGATTATTAATTAAAATGAGGTGTCTGAATAGTGAATGTGTTTCCGAAAGCTACACATGGCCATAATCTTCTGTGTAATAGACGCAATACAAATTGACATATACATAATCACACGCGATCTTTGACAGTATAATATATATATATATATATATATATATATATATATATATATATATTTGTTGCCCCACAAGACTAGGATGGGCTCTGTAGCGAGTAGTATTGACACACCCGTCATCGTGGCTTCAGTGCAATGTTCCTTTTAAAGGTCGAACTATTTACGAAGCTGCCTTTCAATAGGATTAATCTCTCACTGATTTACCGAGTTGTTGCCAACGGCCGTGTGCGCAAGGACGTTGGAACATGAGTTTGAAATATAACTCGTGTTCCGGGTTTTGAGTACGGCGACCGGTGTAAATAATTATTTTCTATACTGACGATTCCCATAAAAAGATGAAACGTATATATATATGTGTGTGTGTGTGTGTGTATATTAGTAGAGAATGGTAGTTTGCTTGAAGCATTGCTGGGTATAGTAGTAGTAAGTTTTTGAAAGGCTGTGGGCAATGCAAATTGCAAATTCCGGGTAAGATGAAAGTTGTTGTTCTTTACAACTTGCATCTTATTCGAAATTTGCATTGCCCACAGGCTTTCAAAAATTTACTACTAATATATATATATATATATATATATATATATATATAGAGAGAGAGAGAGAGAGAGACAGACAGACAGACAGACAGAGAGAGAGGAGTATTAGAAGGCTATCACAATGCAAGAAATGGAAATATGTTGGCGTTGAGAAGTAAGACAAAATCAAATTTTTTTTTTTTTTTTACATCATTCACCCCAAACAAGGCAGGACGCCACTGTAAACGTAAGGGGCTACTGAGAAAAAGGAAAAGGGGGGAAGGATTGGTGGTTCAGCTTAAATTGGGATCTGAGCAGCGAGATGTCTGTTTACATTAGTTTTAAATTTCTGCATGTCAGTACTGTCGGGGAAACAGGGGGCAGGGAGGGAGTTCCAGAGGCCAGCAGCACGAGGAAAGAAGCTATTTGAGTAGCATGCTCTCCGGCATCTGGGGACCTCCACAGTGAATGAATGAGATTTAGTAGAATGTCGAGTTAGTCTAGTGAATTTACGTCGAGGGGGCACCAGAGCAGCACACTCATCGGAGCATAATCCATTGAAGTATTTGTAAAACAAACACAAGGATGCTACATTGCGGCGATGGGACAGGGGCTGGAGCTTAGCTAACAGTGAGGGACCTATTAGGTTGACTACTCTTTTTTGGACTTTGTCAAGGAGGGAGAGACTAGTAGATGATGCACCAGCCCAGATGTGGCAACAATACTCCATGCATGGGCGAATAGTGGCTTTGTAGAGATACAGGATAATGTCAGGTGTAAGGAGTCCACTAGCACGGTAGAGGGAGCCAACCTTTTTTGCGGCAGCCTTGGCAATGTCTTCAATGTATGTGTTCCAATTCATGTTACCTGTGAAGGTTAGGCCAAGGAGTTTGAATGATGAACTCTCAGGTAGGGTGTTATTTGCCATGACAATCGGTTGATGGAGAGGCTTCTTGTAGTTGTTGAAGGAAAGGAGCTTTGTCTTTGCGGCATTAAAAGTCACCAACCATTTATGGCCCCAATCCACTACAGCCTGGAGGTCATCTTCTAAGGATGCAGCCATTGCCTCAGATATGATCGCGTCTGTTTTGCCAACATGGCGAGAGTAAAGCGTGGTGTCGTCAGCAAATAAACCGATCTCAGACACTATGTCATCAGGGAGATCATATATAGATCAGGAACAACAAAGGTCCAAGAATAGATCCCTGGGGCACACCAGCATTTATGTCATGTTGCTTAGATGAACGGCCATCGAGGACAACCTGGATTTTTCTTTTGTTTAGGAAGGATCTAATTATATTAAGTAGTTGCCCAGTAATACCGTATGAGCGTATTTTCAGGAGAAGCCCTTTATGCCATACCTTGTCAAAGGCCTTGGATATATCAAGCGCTACTGCCCTAGCTTCACCTGCCTTGTCGAGAGTATGATTTTAATTATATATTTTTTTCAAAAACTTTTTTAATAATTTTTTTTCTATATAGCAAATCTTACTTGATGAGGCAAGACTTCAACACTGATGTAATCTGTGTGACCGTGTTCCATAATATATTTCGATGAAGACCTCTTTGTCAAATGGTGGGTGTTTCAAATCTCAAAAAACGTGTGGATGTCAATATTGCTTATAACGCAGTAAATATGAATATCCGCCACAAATATAATAAAACTAAAACTATAACTGATTTTTTTAATGATTTTAATTACTTATTTAATTTTTTTTCTTGCGAATATTTTATATTTTGACCGACCGATGAAGGGCTACATATTCATATAAAAAAAAAGAAAAAGAAGAGCAAAAAAGAGAGAAAGGAAAGAAGTAAACATTCTTTGTAATGAGCTACTGCAAATTAGGCGAAAGTTTTGGCGGTAATCTTAAATTGGAAGCTGTGCAGCGAGATGCTTATTTACATTTGTTTTAAAATACTGCATGTCAGTACAGTCGGAGAAACAGAGAATAGGGAGGGAGTTCCAAAGGCCGGCAGCTCCAGGAAAGCTGTTGGAGTAGAAGGCTATCCGGCATCTGGTGACCTCCACAGTGAATGGATGTAATTTAACTGAGTGTTGGGTTGGTCGAGTGTATTTACTTCAAGCAGCAAGTTCATCGGAGCAGATTCCATTGCAAGATGACTGGAAAGACGAAGTAGAGCGCAGGTTTTATATCAGAGATATCCTAGTTGAACGATGTAAAAATGACCTAACCGTCCATCCACCGGGTGAGGTATTCAGTTAATATTTCGCTCCAACTTCGTATATATATATATATATATATATATATATATATATATATATATATATATATATATACACATATATATATATAGTGCATATATATAGTATATATATATATAGTGCATATATATATATAGTATATATATAGTGCATATATATATAGTATATATATATATATATATAGTGCATATATATATATTGTGCATATATATATATATATAGTATATATATATAGTGCATATATATATAGTATATATATATATATATATAGTGCATATATATATAGTATATATATATATAGTGCATATATATATAGTATATATATATAGTGCATATATATATAGTATATATATATATATAGTGCATATATATATATAGTATATATATATAGTGCATATATATATAGTATATATATATATATATAGTGCATATATATAGTATATATATATATATATATATAGTGCATATATATAGTATATATATATATATATATAGTGCATATATATAGTATATATATATATATATAGTGCATATATATATAGTATATATATATTATATATATATATATTTTATATATATGTATATATATAGTAGAATCAAATATGAAACTAAAAGTAAACTTTTAGTAGATAGAACCTATAGTGAAATGGTTTAAGCTCAATATACGAGATAGAGCAATTATAAAGATAGAAGAAAGAAGAGTGATAAACATGTACGAACGTCCAGATTTATTTCAAACTTCGATTGTTCAATGCAAGGTATATTCTGTAATGGAGTTACTTCATTTTTGACCGCTTTTCCATGCTGCCTTCACGAAAAACGTTTCTTCTCCATCTAAATCTCCTTTCATTGGACACCTTATCAACGGACAATTACCAACTGGGCAAACCTCATATCTTGTTTACACGAACTTCTTTTCACTCTCCATATCTTAATATTTTTTGAAATGTTGAATTTTGGCTTTTCCACCGCCAACTTATCTATCTATATAATTCCTCTGATGATCAGATTTCGATCTTTGAAAAGCCTTGGATTAAGGAAAGAATAATGAACATAATTTTATTACAGAATACACCTTGCATTGAGCAATCAAAGTTTGAAATAAATCTGGACTTTTGTACGTGTTTATCACTCTTCTTTCATCTATATTCAGGGTGGCCCAAAAGTAGGTTTACAGTCATCATTTAATATTTGAAGTTTTTTAACTAGGTTATTCGAAAAACTTTAAATAGATTAAATATTTATTTGAAATTCTACACCAGAACAGCGGGAAATTCATTATACCTGTTAACATAAAAGCAAATAATTTAATCTCTCAGATGCTCAAAATGTCCTCCTTCAACATTGCAACATTCTTTAAATCCCTCCAGGACACTCTGACACACAGCGCGACACAAATTCCGATCTTCATCAATTTCTGTGAATGCGACATGAATGTAATCTTTTAAATCATTTATTGTTTTTGGTATCTTCTCATAAACCTTGTTCTTAACAACGCCCCCCAAAAAAGAAATCCATTGGTGTCAGGTCAGGTGAACGTGGTGGCCAATCGATGCTGCCCCTTTCTTCCGAACCAACGCTGTGGAAAAACTTGGTTAAGGTAGTCTCTTACTTTAGACGCATAATGTGGTGGTGCTCCATCCTGCTGAAAGAAAAGTTCATCAAAGTCAGGTTTAATTTTGAGTTGTGGTACTACTACTTCACGAAGCATGTCCAGGTAGTTCTCCCCATTTACAGTTCCATTAAAAAAACGGGCCCAATAACACCTTCGCTTTATAATACACCCCAAACTGTAATGCCAGGCTGGTTCAGTTCAGTCTCTATGGTCAAATGGGGATTTTCATCGGCCCAGTACACACAGTTATGCCTGTTCACATGACCAGATAGTTTAAAGCAAGCCTCATCTGACCAAATAATCTCATCCAAAGAGTCAGGTTGTTCTCCAGTAAATTGATTACGCATCATTTCGCAGAACTGCACTCGACGATCTGCGTCGTCCTCTAAAATACCATGTACTAGTCTTGGTCGGTAAGGTTTTAATTTCAGTTTACGCATTAAGCGTTGCAACGATGTTCTATGTCTTTGGTATGGATAGTATTTTATATTGCTTGTAATTAGCAAGTAACTTCAACCATATAAAAATAGTTTAATAACCTACTTTTGGGCCACCCTGTGTATATATATATATATATATATATATATATATATATATATATATATATATATAACCCGTTTCTTTCATTAAGTCGAACGCTCTTATGATGTCAAGCCGCCGGATACAGTGTTAAAATTATCACTGTTTATTCGCTATTCAACAAGGCCGAGTGGTTCCAGACGTCGGGATTTGAGTTGTAAAAATACTCGGAATCCGGCGGGTCGAATCGCATGACTAGTAGTAAATAGTCATATCTCTATGCTGACGAGTCCCGATTATAAAGGACGAAACGTATACGTACATAGATAATAAACGAAACAAATATTTAGTATATATATAAATATATATGTGTGTGTGTGTGTTGGCGTATGTTGAAGAGAAATCAATAAAGTGCTCGATCGCAAGAATGTGAGAGCTAAAATACAAATTACTTATTTAAAAACTATACGTTACATATTTCATAGACGTCTCTGAAATATGTCACATATAGTTTTTAAATAATTTGTATATATATATATGTATATATATATATATATATATATATATATATATATATATATATATATATATATGCTTGCTAATTCAATTCTAATTCTTATAATACATCACATAGAACCATTTATAAGACTCAGGCTATATATATATATATATATATATATATATATATATATATATATATATATATATATATATATATATACATTCGGGCAGAGTTTTGCCCAACGTTTTCTTTCCCTACAACTTTTATTTCTTTTTTTCAAATTTTAAATCTTGGTCATTGCCAACTTATCTATCCCAGCGACTTCTGATGATGATAAGATTTTGATCTTTGAAAAGCCTGGCTTAATGAAAATTTAACTTGAATAAATTGCCTTTTTGCGGAATATACCTTGCTCTGAGCAATTGAATTGAATTTTGATTTGGCTTTTGCTTCTCTAATTCCTTTCCATTCTTCTTCATATATATATATATATATATATATATATATATATATATATATATATATATATATATAAACGCACACCCACACCAACGACCCAATGAATTACTGGTAGGTCAACTGTATCTGTTATATCACTGGCGAACTTGCCTGTGATTGCATGTGTGTAGCATGTTATTCTCTTCTGACTGATGAACGGCACGTGCCGCGCTAACAAAACACTGTCCAAGCCCTTCTTAGATAATTTATTTAATAATCTAATGGCCGAGCCATTGGCCACATCAATGGAGATTGCATCGGTTTGTTTTGTATTGATAATCAACGAGACGAACGACCATTCCCGCTGCTCGCCTCGGGGGAACAGACGTGCAACTTGGGTTTAGTCATACAAGGCACGTTCCTCTCAACTGGTATCCATATTAATATCGTTGTCCTGTGCATCAGAGACCAGGAGAGCCGCATGTTTCACACAAACATAACAGTTTTTCATGAAGACTTGCTGCGAGTTATACGCGAGATAAAATGCAGATGATTAAGAAGCAATTGTTACCACGCTGAGATAATGTGTTTTCAACATAATGAATTTATTTTTGCATACACAAACATGCATACTTTAATATATATATATATATATATATATATATATATATATATATATATATATATATATATATATATATGGTATTTAATCAGTTTTTCGTGAAATTATTAATAAATCGTTTTGAGTTTCACTTTCTCTCTTCGTTTATTTCTTTTCACTGTTCAATCTTACGGCAACTACGTCGCATTGCTATAGCCTCGGACGACTAATCTGCACTTATTTTTACCAGCAATGCTTAAAGCAAACTACAATCTCTTTATATATATATATATATATATATATATATATATATATATATTAAAGAAAGATGAAGATAAAGAATTGTACATAAATTAATACAAATTTTATTACATCGAAAGTTCATTATTTGTGAAAAAAACTTTCTTCAATTCTACAAAAGTTACTTTAGCTATTAACTAGCTACAAAATCACCTCCCAATACTGCTAAATTTCACTTCCCGGCCTTTTATTTTATTTTTTATTTTTTATTTTTTATTTTTTATTTTATTTTATTTTATTTTTAACTTCTTTATCCCCAATCCCTTTTGGTTTTTATTCTTCAATTTTTTCAAAGTGAAATGGAACTAGGTAATATTTAATTGATATAAATACCATATTACCAGATTTATCCTCTGACGAGAAGAGTTTTATCTTTGAAAAACCATGGTTTAAGGATTAATGTAACTCCTTGCATCTGAACTTTCGATGTAATAAAATTTGTATTAATTTATGTACAATTCTTTATCTTCATCTTTCTTGAATATTGATTGCTCTACTCAACGTATTGAGCTTTATTTTATCGAGATAGATAACTACGATATTTCGCTTATCGTTAATTCTATTATCATTAGTATATATATATATATATATATATATATATATATATAGTCTCGGAAGTTTCTCAACCATTAAAACTATATAAAAAAAATTTTGAAAAAAACCTTAAGTCCCAAGTCGTTCAGTGGAAAATCACTCATGTAAGTAAATTTAATTTTTACAGTTATTATATTAGTTTGCTTCTAACATTATTTAAGGGATCATCAGTTGTTTACCATGAAAAACTGTTTCGGGAATTTAAAAACAAGACAGTATTTAATTTCATGGCTTCCCAGCAGAGTTGATCAGACCCCACTTCCCTTAAAAGACAAAAACATAAACGTTCCGTATACTAAACCTAAGTTTTGTTCCGTATAAATGTTTTGCTTACTTATATTAGTTATTAAATAAATAAAAAATTTAAAAAGTCCTTACCTGTATATATATATATATATATATATATATATATATATATATATATATATATATATATATATATATATATATATATACATTGCAGTATTCGTCTCCCCATAATGGAAGCGTTGTTTATTCAAGTAAATAAACCTAGTATCAACCATGTTCGTTCTGAGGGGGGCGAAGGTATGTTGAGGTGTTGTTGAAGTGGTATTGAAATGTTTTTTTTTTAAAGCATCTTCTTAATAAATTCACCAATTTTTTATTTTGCATACTCCTGAAGATGACCAACGTCGGTCGAAAACGTTCGCGAGAATATGGCGATTTTTTTACAACATGGACGACGATACCAAATCGAAAAAAACGAATCAGAAAATAAATAAACAGAAGCATGCATATATATATATATATATATATATATATATATAGAGAGAGAGAGAGAGAGAGAGAGAGAGAGAGAGAGAGAGTGAGAGAGAGTGAGAGAGAGTGATTGTATATAAGTGTCTTTAAGTTAACACAAAGGTTTATGTAGTAACGCAATCGTCTACATGTAAAACTTAGTTATCCAAAGAAACATTCCATATTTAATAATAATGCTAACAACAACAATAAGAGGGAGAATAAGAAGGAGAAGAAAGAGAAGGAAAATGCTCGAAAGCGGAAACCAATCAACGTAACCAACGAACGCTAACCAGCCAGATGTAAGTTGAAATCAAAATAAAACAAACAAATGTCAAAGGTCACACGAACGCAAGGGAACTGAAACTGCCCAGAATTTCATAAACTGACCCCCCCTTTCCACAAAACACACACTCACACACATGTGGTTGAACCAGACTCGGCAGGTACCACACAAAACAATTATAATAGATAGTGAAAGCACTAACCAGACCTCCACTTAAATAGTGTAGACAGTAATGGGGCTTTAAAGGGGACTTTTGTTATGCTGGGAATTAAAAGCTAGCGAACAAGGGGTCGTGTAATCTGACCCTACAAAAATACCTGAGCAGCCCCGCGCTGGCATTCCTCGGTACGAGGTGCCTTAGGCGGTTAGCGATAAACGTTTACAATTCTCGTAAAATGTTATTCTAAAACCTTTACTTGACTTTTGTAAAAGAGTTTGATTTCAGGTTTTTTCGACATACATACTGATATATATGGAAAATCCGCTAAATCCGATTCGAAAAAAATTAATCAAATTGAGCTGACATATTCGGCCATTTCTTCTTCCTAGTCCGACAAAATGGCCGAATATGTCAGCTCAATTTGATTTTATTGTTTTCGAATCGGATTTAGCAAATTTTACATTTAACCAGCGAATTATGGTTTGCACTAATCCGGTCAAATCATTGGAACCCCGAATTTTGAACATCATGATTTCAACACTAAGTGAGTTTACTGAACACTTTATTTGATTTGGTTCCTTTATCGTTTTATTAATTTAACATAAACATTGGATGCATTTTTAACTGTCATTTATTGCATCGATTGCATACGCATTTCCCGACTGGATAAACGTTTTCAATTTAATCAATTCTTTCGTTTTTGGACTTACTACCAATCTTCAATCAACCTCTTGGATATCTGTCCTGAATTTGTTTTAGATTGTATGACTTGGATTGTATAGCTACAACAAAAGTATGTTTTGGGCTGATATATTTGATACTTTTATGCATTTTTGCATATATTTTTATATATTTTCAAAGTGTAATTTTATCACCTGCAGTGATGTCACCGCGGCAATGGTCCTCTGGGGAGAAGAATAATCTTTGAAAACTCATGAGTTAAGGACTTTAAGATACTTTGCCTGAACTTTGAATTCTAATAAAATTTGATTTGCTCCTTATTTTATTATTTCATTTTATATTATGCTATTAATGCTCTACCCAGTATATTGAGCTTGTTTCACTAATTAAAAGATATTAGTTGCCTCTTATATCTTCTGTTGGATTAACTTCATATATATATATATATATATATATATATATATATATATATATATATATATATATATATACCGAGATAGATAGATAGATAGATAGATAGATAGAGAGAGAGAGAGAGAGAGAGAGAGAGAGAGAGAGTTAGAAATTACAAATCTAAACAGAAACTAAATAAGTTCGCAGAAGTCTACTTACCGGAAAGAAAAAGATAAAAGAAAAGAGAGGGGACTTCCGGGAGAAGAAAAAATAAGACAGTATCATTTGTATTTTTATTTGAAGATAAAAAAATCTAATTACTATCGATAAAATAAAATGAGTTTTCCTTTTGCAAAGAGCGTTTTCTTTCAGTAACCATATATTATTTCAGTACACCACAGAAACCAGTGATAAAAAGATCTGATATTCCTACGCCTGTGAATAAACCAGAAAAAATGAGCGCCTTAAGAATCTTAAGTTATACTGTATGCACAAAATACACAAATAGTTTTTTTTTTCAGTTGAGATTTTAATGTTTACTCAACAATAAGATTAGATGATATAGTTCTACTCTAAAATTAGAGCCTCACATATATAATATAGACATTTTAAGTTGAATATTTCGATAAATTAACGACTAGCAACATGTGCCCTTAACGCTCCCTGGATAGGTTCACTTCCATACATCATCACACTGCGTACGCAGGCCTGATAAACTCTACCCTTGGTCGACAGTCGTGACTCTTTGCTGGTTAGTAATGGCAGTGGGTTCTTGGCCTTTTGGCTAAGATCAAAGTGTAGTATCTGTTCCGATGGATACTGCACCCCATAGACTGGTATTGTCTTGGCCTTCGGGCTTGATTTACGCCTGTCTATGGGTCTGTCCTGTGCAGTTCTAGGAGATCCATCCTCCCAGGCTTCGCCTTCCCTCTTTGGGGAGGAGTAAGTTTATTGCTTACTGCCTGAGGCGCCTCTACCTGGGAATGCCAACGTGGCTGCCCAGACAATTTTTAAACCCCACTTTCCCAACCCGACCTTGGGTCACATCTTACTTGTGGGAGTAAGATAAAAACTGGCCTTGTGCCTAACTCCTGGAGAGGAGTAAATCAATACTCAAAATTATACTAGCACCTACTCCACCCTGTGCTCCAACAATACTACCAAGGTAACAATACTTATCGACAACTTTACTTATTTTTACCATACAGATATACTTTCTCTACATCTGAGTTCTCATCATCATCTTTTGGAATAGTGTTCATCTCCGCCGTCGCGTTAAATTCAACAGGTGTTTGGAGAAGATGCGATGTGTAACACAAATTCAGGAGTGGTTCAACCGATTCAAAAAAGGCCGCACATTCAGCGGCTAGTGATGAGCGTTTTAGCAGGCCCCGAACTGCAGGGAGTGCAGCTGTTGTTCAGAGGGTGCGAAAAAAAAAAAATAATTCGGAACGCGACGGTGGAGATGAACACAATTCCGAAAGAAGACTTCCTGAGGTGTTTCCGGTAGTGGATGGATCGATGGGCTTAGTGTGTGCAAGCACAAAGGGCCTAATTTGAAGGGGAGTAGTGTCCTAACCACATCACTAATTTGAAATATTTTTTCTGGCTTAAGTTCGGATACGTTTTTGACAGGCCTCGTACATATATGTATGCAAATAGTCAAAGACAAGTACGAAAAAGTTCCAGTGTCTCATTTCTTCTTCCTCTCTTCCACTCGATCAGTATTTAAGCTACTTTTAATTTGGCCAACCTATATAACATTGATTTCGATTTGATCTAAACGCATTCTTTGTTGAATCGAATTATAATTAGAATTGAGTTTGCAGCATCTTTAGTGCTGCGTTATTAAGCTTGTCTGTGTCGTTTCTCTCGCTGCCGCTGTGATCGGCTGAATTCACCCAGGTGGACAGCGAGTCATCGTGACCTGATGTGCAATTTTATACGGATCTTCTTGAACACTTCAAAAGGATTCTATGATATCCAGCATGTTTTCATCGGTAGGCAATTACTAAAAGCCGATAAACAACGCCTGTCATACTTGTGGCTCCTTCGTTGCGAAAGAATATTTCTTTTATATTTCGGAAACAATGACACAGTATAAATAAAGATGCGTTCGTTTTTATGACAGTATCGCTGAGATGAGATATTGTTGTTTGTATTTATATTATTTACAGGCTTTCAATTGTTGCTCTCGCTGTTCAATATATATCAAGGTAGGCACGAGAGCGCTCTTCTCCCTTAATAGACTTCAAGAATTATCTGTGTGTATGTACGTACAAACAAGTGATATTAAGAATCAAGGGAGGCGCGAAAGCGCTCTATCCCTTAATAGACTGCAAAAACGGCCTATGCTAGAAATCTCATTTCTTTGATCAATCATAACTCAAAAAACAATAAACCAAATTAGTTAAAACTTTGCACAAAATTGTTTTTTGATAGTTTCTATAAGTGTGTAGAATTTCAGCATCATTAGTCAAGGCAATCCAGAGATCCAGAAATATTAGGCATGATTTTGTTTTCCGTGTGTACGTACGTACGTATGTGCCACCCTGTATCTCATCAACTATCTGATGGATTCAGCTGATTTTTGGCAGAGATAGAAGTTCTAGGGTCTAGTTGATGGCATTTTAATAATCAGTTTACCATATACCTTAGTTTTCTAGAAAATTCTAAAAAAAACTCATGAGAAAGCATTGTATTGAGGCATAGCCTTTACAAAAGTAGTGACATTCAATGAAAAATGCCAGTATACTGAAATCATATGCCCTTAATAGGGTTAAGATGAACATTCATATACCCTAAATGTACAAAAGCAAGGAAATTCCAAAATAATTACACTTTTATTGTCATTAAGGGTATGACTACATATACAACCAAACCATTTCATTATCACATCACTACAGTATAAATCTCTATGCATGAGTGAATGAAGTGTGTGAGGGGCGCAGAAGAAAAATTCCTACCAGTAAAATACATAGCTCTGTTGTGCTCGCATATCCTTAATGACAATAAAAGTGTAAAAATTTGGGAATTTCCTTGCTTTTGTACATTTAGTGTATATGAAGTTTCATCTTAACCCTATTAAGGACATATGATTTCAGTATACTGGCATTTTGCATGGAATATATATATATATATATATATATATATATATATATATATATGAAACAACACTTTTTTAAATCGAAAGACATTTCATCAAATAGATTTACATATCTGACGAGAGCGCATCACGCTTGAAACGCGTTACATAAAACGATAAAATGATAGAATGATTAAATAACAAAATAATAAATAAATAAATGTTGAAAGAATATTTTTACATATATACTTTTCTCTCCTTTGAACTGCACTATTACTAGAGATAGACAGACAACAGAGGGGGACATATAGAGGGACAGAATGGACCTCGAAGGAATGGAGAAAATCTAGAGGAATCCTAAAAATCTGGTGGAAAGACGACCACGACAGCCAACTGGGTCCTACTTGGTCACGCTTAGCAAGGAAGAAAACAAAATGCAAGAAATCGAGGTGGGCTTCCGTAACTTGCTTGAGTGTTGACGACGCCAAGTCACAAAAATATGGAGCGTCATCTATAACAGTACCCTTTTTTAGATGGATACGCGACGGAAATTCAATCTTGTGTCTCTCCCAATAAAAAAATTCACAGCGAAAACTCGTCTAGGTACAACCACTGTAAATAATTCCGTTTCTCCATCTGTGTGTCTAAAAATAAAACTGAACTTTCATAAACAATATTTCTAAGAATGTCTCGTCTGTAGAACAAGATACTATGGGGTTGCTTCCCGGCTCACTACAACATGGTTGTTTTGAAGTCCTTTCTTTACCAAATTCTTGCCGAGCCGTCCTCTAAAATAATCAAATCCGGCTCATTTGACCTATCTATTGCAGTCTTTAACTTCCGGTTCTGCTTCTTCAACTTCCGGTTCTGCTGTTAACTTTCATTTTAAAACAAAATATAAGCATACACCCAGTAACTCAACTCTTAACATGTATATCTTCTCACAGGTCTCCTTTTTCCAACATAAGACGTATGAGTCCCAACCTTCCAGGGGTGGAAGTTTATTCACAGGGGAGCTAACCTGATTTCTGGCTTTTTATGAGAAACTGGCATCGGCCCATCAATTTCTATCGACGATTTAAACAAGATTTCAGTAATCCTAACCATCACCATCACCATCAGGTTTTTTGATCATTCCTAGAGACAGTCATTCAGTGTTTTTTGCCATAGTCGCCACGCTAGGCACTGCAGGTTGGCGACGCTATTTACTAATACGTAGGTGCTATACCCCTTCACACACATATAACTATTTTAATTAGAATAAATAAGACGGTTAGCTGTAGATGCAAATTAGACAAACACTTGACAATCTGATTAACCCTTATAGTCGAATGGTCTTTGATTGTTAATAATGGTTTGGTAGTTTGGTAGTTTTGTTTTACGGCATATCAACCCTTTTTGGGTTATTTAATGCCGAATCTGGTCATTATAGTGAAAGTTTTTATGCTTCAAGTTCTTTATATCTTCAAATGTTTAATCAGGGTTTTTGGTTTGGTAGTTTTGTTTTACGGCATATCAACCCTTTTTGGGTTATTTAATGCCGAATCTGGTCTTGTTTTCTTCTCTTTTTTGTTTCTTTCCCCTTTTAATATCTGTTTCTATTCAACCCATAGTTGGGACCCTAACAGGTACTACCACTCCGGGTCAGGGTGGACCTGGGAGCAATGGTAATTAAGAGGAGGCTCCACATTCCCCAAAGTCCGTAAGCCGGATCTCACCATCGGATGTAGTTTAAGGTAATATCCAGGACCGGGAGTAGGGTAGGAAAAATAAAAATAAAAAAGGGGAGGGAGAAAGGGAGAGGGGCTGTTGTTTTTGTTTTTGGTTTTGTAGAACATAATTAAGTTTTACAAACAAAAAAAAAAAAAAAAAAAAAAAAAAAAGAAAACGTCAATGTAGGTGAATTTCGTCTCAGGGAGCCACAGGGCAGCCTGATCTGGTATCATCAGGTTAATAATGGTGACCATTAAGAATGATCTGATGGTTCAAGATAGTGCCTAGGTTGTCAGAATGATGTCAAACCGAATATCAGCTTATATGATAACTACGTAGAAAACTAAATACACGTATGCTTTCATGTCAGTTATTAACGTGTGATTTTTCGTCTCCGACGCGCAGTGTATATCACATCGTATCTAACAATATAATAAAGGTTTATAGCCGTGAATCTTTTTATTAGTTCAAACATGAATGTTATCTCCATTTCGCCGAGATACAATGAAGTTTATTACTTATTTTTGACATATACGATATTTAGTATACATGTATAGATATAAGCTTTTCTTAACGAAGTGGTTGCATATCTGATGGTTTCTGATGGGGCCGGTCATTGTATCCTAAATATCTCTCAGCTCTGTCGCCATGCTTGTATTAGTGCTTCCTGATTCCTTTATCGATCGATTTCTCCTTCGATGCTGCAATTGCTTAACGAATTGCCCGTTTATCGTCGAGGCCATCTTAAACCAATGGAAATTAGAAGGGAGATGAAGTTGTATACTACCAAGCCTCATTCGTCCATTTTATTTTCAATAACGAGATCGCTCGCTCGACAGAGATGAAATGAAAATTTAGATTTTGCGAGTTTCGAAATAAACTGTTCCAAAATCGAATATGACGACATAAATAGAATTATGTCGACGACGTAAAAGTGATATTGTTTGTTTATTATTATTTAACGAATATATAGTTGACAATATTTTTTTAATGTAGAAAAACAATATATTTTACTTTTAAATATATAATGGTGGAATAAATAAAAAAAATAAAAATTCCTTTTTATTTAAAAAAAAATACTTAGCTGACAACCATTATTGCAGTAAGAACAAATTGAAGTCAGTAAGTGAGTAACTGTTAGATTTTCGCTGGGGTCATGCTCGTCTATAATAATATAAAAACAAAGGTATGTTTGTATGTTCGCCTATCAGTTTCAGTAAACGCTTGCTACTTTTATGCTGTTAGATCTACGATCTGTCAAATTCGATAGGAATAATTCACAGAAATTCGTAAGAAACTGGTATCTTTTTAATTAATTCATTTTTAATTAGTTTCTACGGGGGAAGACTCCGGGCAAGATTTATTGGCAGATAACTACAATATGGAATTGTAAGACAGTTCACTCATGGGCCAAGAGATTGAGGTTCAATCCTCGGTCGATTCATACCAAAGATAAAAAAAAATGATACTTGATACCTCTTTTCTAAACAATCAGCACTATGAGGTGAGGGTCAATGTTTAGTAGAGAAATCCAGGAAAAGAAGGGGTTACTTTCTCCTACATCTCGATGCTGTAGCCAATGAAAAGGGAGCCTTCGGGTGGCCCTAGACTATGCTCGATCCATTTCATTTATATTACAATGAGATTTAAAACATAGTTACCTTACAAACTATATATGAACCATCGCCGTTTTTATCAAATTCTAATACACCCAGGAGAATCCCATGAGATTTTAAATTAATAAAACATTCATTTGCCCATAATGCTAGTTGTTTAAACACTATATTACATAGTTTTCCCCGTTACTTCTATTGAGCATGAAACAGTTTTCGTAGACTTCGCGACGGCAGCGTTCGGGCATGCAACGTAAAATCCCGAAAGATGCCGAGCGATTAGCTAATCAGCTGTCAGTAACCAGACGACATTTTTCTGTTAACCAGTACTGACATTATGTTCTTGGCCTTTTGGCTAAGATCAAAGTGTAGTATCTGTTCCGATGGATACTGCACGCCTGTCCTGTGCAGTTCTAGGAGGTCCACCCTCCCAGGCTTTGCCTCCCCTCTTTGGGGAGGAGTAAGTTTATTGCTTACTGTCATAGGCGCCCCTACCGGGGAATGCCGACGGGGCTGCCCAGGCAATTTTTAAATGGCCAGAGTGCTCACCTTCTCGAGCGCTGGCTTTTCAAACCCCACGTTCTCAACCCGATCTTGGGTCACATCTTACTTGTGGGAGTAAAGTAAAAAAAACTGGCCTTGTGCCTAACTCCTGGGGGGAGGAGTAAATAAAACAGCCAGAAGCAATTGATAACATCCAGTGCATGTTTATTTTCTGTTAAATCCCCCCTCCCCATTTTTTAAATTTCAAACTATTACTGAAAGAAACAGAAACATTAGCATGTTGACAGCTCAAAATAGCAAACAGCAATAAAGCTCCCCAAGAAAACGTTTAAAAAGGCCAACAATCATAATTGAGTATTACAGCTTTATTTTACGCTATTGGAGTTTGGGTTTTAATAATAATTCACTTAATAATAATAATAAGTTAAGCTCTTATTAAATGATCTATAAAGAGTAAAATATGATCAATTTTTTTAGATTTAATTCTCTGCCGTTTCTCTGGTTTAAATCATAGTGAAATCAAAGGTCAAAAATATTTATAATGTGATGATCCATGCTTTCTCTCAAGGCACCTTTCAATAAGGTTCTGATGGGTGAGGTAAACCGACAGAATAGTTAACACTCGTAAACCAAAAAATCTACAGCAGATAAAACACATTAAAATAAAATTACCTACCGAATCAGTACACTTCTAATGTGGGGAAACAATTTGTAAAAAAAGTGTTATACCGTTTAAAAAACTCTTACAGATCGTTTACACACATTAAAATTTTGCGTGACGGGATGGAAGTATATATATTTATTTATATTACTTATTCGTTAGGAAATTCCACAGTGTTTTCTACATCATTCTGTATAATTTATTGTTAATAATATTATCCGGTGGCTAGAAATATGCACATATTTTACTCACCAACATTTTGCGTGACGGGATGGAAGTACATATATTTATTTATATTACTCGGTTGCCGGGGTAAAATCTGACTGATCAGCAGTCACCATCGGTCGCGACTCCCCTCTAACTCGCACCCTCCCTCCCCTCTCCCACCCCCCCCCTACGTTGTCAGGGGAAAATCTTAAATAGGAGTGTCAGATCGTGACACACAAAATAAATAACACACACTCTATCGTATTAATATATAAATAATAATAATAATAATAATAATAATAATAATAATAATAAGAAGAAGAAGAAGAAGAAGAAGAAGAAGAAGAAGAAGAAGAAGAAGAAGAAGAAGAAGGAGAAGGAGAAGTAGAAATTTTAAATATAAAAAAAATAAATAAATAAATATCGTAAGCCTGAAACCGACCCATTTGGTAAGCGTTACCGCGTCTCCTCCGCCTTCCACGATGCCCTCCTCCTCCCACGCTGAAACGAAAGTAGCGAGCGGGGTCAGTTAATGGTTTAATTAAGTTAATTTTGATCTATTTAACAGTTCAGTTTAGTTAGCTCACTGGTTAAGTCACCGCTTCTCAGCTAGCTGTTACGGTTTCGATTCCAAGTATCTTCGTCCAATTTGTTTGTCGTTTATTTATTGCATTTCTTTAGGAGCGTGACACACGTACGTACACCTTAGCGTATTAATATATAGATTAGTTTTATATTAATTATGTCCTGTTGTTTGTTTTTTTACTGGTTTACGAATTCTCAAGTGTCAACTATTCTGTAATTTTGCCGAGCCGGTTTCCTCAGAATTAGAGAGATAGTAGATTAATCAGCGTTCCCCAATCGTATATATATATCTTTGGCAGGGGAGGGGGGGGGTAACGTCAGTTTTAGCAGTTTGTTTGCAAGGAAGTATCGTTGTCTTCTCACAGACAGTATATCCCAATCCGGAAATGATACGGCTCAACGTCGCTTAACTTCGTTGATCTAACGAGAACATAAGTCTACGTTACGCTTTAATCGGATCATAACTATTTGAAAACATAACTTCTACAAATAAACGTCTTTTTCCTTCCATTTTCGTCTTCTTTTTTTTTAAGACTATGCCATTATTTTTGTTTATCGAATTACTTACTAAAACTGCTTTTCAAAGATAGATTTCATTATTAGAGTATGCTTTGATCAGAGGATTACTAGTGAAACCTAATTGTTATCAAACTATACATAATCAAGGAAGGCGCGAGAGCGCTCTATCCCTTAATAGAATCACGAATGGCCTATGCTGGAAATCTCATTTCTTTGATCAATAACTCAATATCCAATAAACCAAATTAGTTAAAACTTTGCACAACATTTTAATTTGATAGGTTCTATAAGTGTGTAGAATTTCAGCATAATTAATCAAGGCAACTCAGAGATCCAGAAAGTTCAATCATGAAATCATGTTATCTGTGTGTGTACGTACGTACGTACGTACGTAGGTCCCATGTGCCACCCTGTATCCCATCAACTATTTAATGGATTCAGCTGATGTTTGGCAGAGATAGAGGTTCTAGGGTCTAGTTGATGGCATTTTAATTTCAGTTTACCATATATCTTAGTTTTCCAGAAAATTCCAAAAACCTTAAACATGACCATTGTATTGAGGCATAGCCTAAAGTAGTGACATTCCATGAAAAATGCCAGTATACTGAAATCATATGCCCTTATTAGTGTTAAGATGAAAATTCATATACACTAAATGTACAAAAGCAAGGAAATTCCCAAATGTTTACACTTTTATTGCCATTAACGGTATGCGAGCACAACAGGGCTATGTATTTTATTGGTAGGAAGTTTTCCTCAGCACACCTCACGCAATTCATCCACTCATGCATAGAGATTTATACTGTAGTGATGTGATAATTAAATGGTTTGGTTGATATGTATTCATACCCTTAATGACAATAAATGTGTAAAGTATGGGAATTTCCTTGCTTTTGTACATTTAGTGTATATGAATTTTCATCTTAATTCTATTAAGGGCATATGAGTTCAGTATACTGTAATTTTTCATGGAATTAATATAGAGATTACAGCTTTAATTTCAATAAATATCCGATGAAAGTAAAAGTAAGAATAATAATTTATAAGTCACGTAGAGGCTAGAAACACACGCATATGCCTGCACAGTGGTCTAATAGTAGAGAGATATGAATATGATTTTCAGCCCAGCTTTAATAAATTGTGTACTTAGCCTTTTGGCTACGAGTAGAGTTTAGTTTCTTGTCTGATAATAGACATCAGATTTTCGTCCTTTGTCAGTCCTCTAGTCTGCTGCCATCTAAGCTGAAACAATTGTATTTTGTTCAAATCCAGAGTGCCGTTTAGAGGGGGAAGCTAGATTTTTCTCACTATTAAAACCGACCTTGTGTCATACTCTGTGTTCATGCGAGGCAAGTAAATAGGAATACATTGTTTATTAATTTAGGGGTATTGTTTTGCCGTGTATTATGTTACGTAACCCTTTCCAGCTATAGTGCTTTCTTAACAACTTGAAAGTGCTCCAGCAAGACTGGTCACCGTGCCCTCAAGGATATCTACGTTCCGTGAAGATAATTGCATTAGTCGTTTTCTGACTCAGTGATCAATCTCCATCTCCTCTGAGGATGCTATTTGGATACTAATCAGTCGCTCGTGCCTCTCCATTCGATACAATGGAGAAACAAAAGGATATACATATATACTAATATGAGTCTTCATTTTCTCTCATAAAATAGTTTCAGAAATGCTGTTATATTCCTGCTATTCTTAAAAGAACGTCGACAAACGTCGCTTTATAAAATATAATAATATATCTTTATTGTGGGTGGCAGAGAGGAAGGAGGATGCATAGGAATTGGCAGGGTGGTTTTACTAGGACTCGATTGCCAATCCACTATCGAGTTTAATTTTGGTTTAGTTTATATAGTAATTTGTGACACCCACAAAAACGTTCATTCTGGGAGTACTCCTTCACTGTCAATTTAGTCACGTCTAAAGGGAATTTTTTTCCGTCTGCAACTAAAGGTTTTGAATAGCGTAACAGTTGCAGATTGTTTTGAATTAGTCAACAATTCTTTTATTTCCGACCAACAATCGTGTATTTGTTTCTTCCGGTCATCACCCGTGTTTATTTTTTTACGGGCGTGTGGGTATTTATCTACCTCCCACGAAGTAAAATGTGACACAAGGTCGGAAAAGTGAGATTTGATAAGTCAGCACCCTAGAGGAAGAGCACTGTGACCCTAAAAAAATGCCTGGGCAGCCCCGTCGGAATTCCCCGGTAGGGGCGCCTCAATCGATTAGCAGTAAACTAACTCCTTCTCAAAGAATCAGAAGGCAAAGCCTAGGAGGGTGGACCTCCTAGAACTGCACAGGACAAAACCATAGACCGGCGGAAATCAATCTCCGAAGGCCGAGAATATTCCGAGGTCGAGTCTATAGGGTGTAGTATCCATCGGAACAGATACCACACTTTGATCCTGGCCAAAAAGCCAAGAAGTGCCGTGTGTATGTCTGTGTCAAATGCGTGTTATTCCTACCGGGTAAAATTTCTGCTACATCCGGGCAAGATAGTCAACCTCTTCTCTCAACTTAAATTATTTTACCTCGGAGTTAAGGAACATTTTAACCATAATTGCATTAAAAATTGTATCCTGGTTCTCAAGATTTTAGGAAAATAATGAAAATGTTATTATAATTTAACGAGTAAATTTATTTGACAAAATTAAAATATTTCAAATAGTTTAAATCAGAGCGGTATGTTTGAATACTATTGAATTGTTTACGGGACAGATTTCTGGAAGTTTTAGAATTTAGTTTTACGACTTAAACATCTAAAATAAGACTACGTCTTAAATTTCTCAAATTTATAAAAAGATATGTCTAAAGCTGTAGCAACTGTTACTGACGTTTATTACCAATTAAAATTAAAATTTCTGGAAAAATGGTTGTATCTGATTCTTGATGCAATCATCTACCGGTATAAAAGCATCATTCGGCTCAAGATAAAGTACTGATAACACCTCTGTTTTTGCTAGTATATATATATATATATATATATATATATATATATATATATAGGCAAACATTATTAAATAACACGGGGTGGTTTTGTTTGATGCGACTTTTTTTTATTGTTTCAATTTTCCGAATTGTCCATCTAATGTTTCGGTCAAATTGATGTAAATATGATCCATGGCTTTCGTGTTCCATTCTTTTTTCTTTTTTGCAAGTACTTTCGATTTGAATCGTCAAATCATCTTCAGGCGGTATTAGTTTTAGTGTCTTTACAAATTATGACTTTACTGTTGTGCTCATTTTTAAATTATAACGGCAAATAGTTTATAACTTGAAAAAGCGTCTTTAAAGTTGAAATGTACATGAGAGCGTGATGGCGTTCTACACATATGGGAGATTTAAAACAAACAAACAAAACCACTACGTGTAATTTAATAATGTTTGCCTAAATTAAAATATGCTGCCTAAATACACAATATATATATATATATATATATATATATATATATATATATATATATATATATATATATATATATATTTTCGGCAGCAAGTCGTTTATTAGACATGTATTGTTAAATACCACGGATTTTCTTTTTTTATGATCTTTTTGGTCAACTTCTCGACTCGGCGATTCGTCGTGTTTCTGGTAATAATTGATGGATCATGGCGCCTAATGTTGTTTCTTGGGCCATTACTCTAGCGCTTTCGGTCTCGCGACCGTCTTAAGGAGGTTGTCTATTGTTGTTTGTAGAGAGACGTATTTATGATTTGAAACGACTGGTAACGACGTCGTACGTAGGGAATACATATATATATATATATATATATATATATATATATATATATATTTATATTACCTACGTACGTAGTCGTTTCCAGCTTACAGCTCTCATCAGTGCAAAGAAATAAAAAATCTCAGACGGTCAAAGGGCGCGAACTCGGTTCACAGAGACACCCTGCATCTGTAAGCGTTCACTTAGTCTTTGAGGCCACGAAAGATTGTCACGTACAACGTCGAAGTAATTAAGTGATATTTACACTCAAAGCGGCGAGTATAAATATCTAGACATACGAATGAGCTCAACGATTGTATCGCCACTTTTGTATCCACAGGTCAAAATTCAGAGAATACTTACAGTGTTAATACAATAGTGCTCAATAATAAACAATAATAGCTATTTATATAATTGTTTTATTTATAAAAACATTTGGCTACATATAATGACATGTTTCAATCGAAGCTTTTCTTAACCCAGTATATTCAGACCGAAAAAAATAAATGTCTACTTTTTACATCTTCATATATAGGAATGAGATACTGGCTTTGATGGATGCTGATCGAGTCACACCGAAGAGCTATGCTACAGCGAATAAGTATTTCTGCGGATGACTATATAGTCGCCCACCTTCTGTCGTTAATTATATCGCCTGTTACTACTTGATCGTAATGAAAATCTTTTTTTTTTAAATGAACAAATAGAGTACTGTTTAGTGGCGGTCAATGTTTAAAACAAAACATTGTAGATATCATTTACTAGCAGCGTGGTTTGACAGAGTAAAATCAACTTTGCAATCTAGTGTGAGATGATCCCTTCTCTTCCATGAAGCTCCTTTTTTACAGCAAAGACGTTTCTACTCTTCACCTACTCTGATATTTGTATCGTAGGTACGCGACTTTTTTTTTCTCAGCATATAATCGTCGTGCTACCAATTATGCAAATAGCTCTCCTTTCTTCTATATGTATATAAAATCAGACTAAACTTTCATGGACAAAGTTTATTTCTATGGACAAAGTTTATTTCCATGGACAAAGTTTATTTCCATGAACAAAGTTTATTTCCATGGACAAAGTTTATTTCCATGAACAAAGTTTATTTCCATGAACAAAGTTTATTTCCATGGACAAAGTTTATTTCCATGAACAAAGTTTATTTCCATGAACAAAGTTTATTTCCATGGACAAAGTTTATTTCCATGAACTCTCACCTGTGGAACACCTTACTGCGGAAATATTTCCCTATAGACTATATATTTGTAAAATGGAATTAATTTTTTGACTGCTGATTTTAATGAGATTTAAATAAGATATAAAAGAAAAGAGTATGTCAATTCGAGGATTTTGAGCTAAATTCTTTTACGAACAAAACATTAGCTTAGCTAGATACATTTAAAATCATCTGGAGGAATCACCCAACCAAAAATGAAACGCCTTACTAATAGGCGTTTCATTCACAGCAAAGGCATGTTGAATACAGACTTCCGCCCCCATCTAGAACCGGCCCTTACGCTCGTTATAACACGATGACCCAGACAATGTTTTTATTTCAAGGCTAAAAATAATACACTCATACCTAACCAAATCTTGCTTTCTCTGCTCCTAAAAACTCCATTGAACTGCTGCTGACACTCAGCTAAATTGCCTTTCTCAATTATTGCTTCTTTTACTCATAATCCGGCCGAGGCTCGCCGCTTTTGGGCAGATCATAATTGATGATTGTATGATTATTTTGTCTGCATTTTTCTCCATCCTGAGGAAGTCGTACAATAAAGACGAAACGTTTATGAATACTTCAATAAAATAGGTGCTAGCTTTTCTTTTTCATTTTCCATATTCACATTCCGGGCTAAATTATCAGTCGCCAGACGAAAAATTTGAATTTCCAGCATTCAGAGACGATTTGGGGGAGCTTGGGGTTGGGCGGTTGTGGGAGGAGGTCCTAAGCAGGCTAACCTAGACAAGCTGACCTCGTTTTGGGATAGCTCAGCCTCTTTACTCACTCCGTGGTGAATTATACAATTTCTCCCTCTCTATATTTATTCATTGCTCCCTTTTCTCCCCTCATTGTATTGCCTTCCGTTATAAATCGTACAATCTCTCCCTCCTTCTATATATACAGATTTAATATGTTGCTACTCTCCTCCCCCTTAATATACGTCTTTAGTGTTTCATTTCTCTCTTTCTCAGGACATGTATAAAATATGTTGTCGCTCTCTCTATATGTGTATTGAAATGGTGAGTGCGAGATTCTCTTCTTTGATTTTCAAAAATGGTATCATTTCGCTTAGATAAGGCCGGAAGGTCGAAAAAAAATATCGCATCGTTGATTATGTTCTTCTGTGTAACTTTATTTTATTTTATTTTTGCTCTGTTTGTTACATTAAGCTCTCATACTTGAATTTACTTCTGGAATTCATTTCACTCTAACACTATATATATATATATATATATATATATATATATATATATATATATATATATATATATATATATATATTCATATATGTATGTGTATATATATATATATATATATATATATATATATATATCACTTATATATATGCAGATATATGTCCGTATATGTATGTATATATATATATACATATATCACTTATATATGTATATATTATATAATTAGAGAGAGATTTATATATAGAGCTTTATATATGTATATTAATATATATATATATATATATATATATATATATATATATATATATTATATACATAATATATAGACATATATATATAATATTATATAAATATATATATATATATATATATATATATATATATATATATATATATATATATATATATATATATATATATATATATATAAATATAAGTCGCCGTTTTCGCATGGATTGTTCGTAATTAGATAACGCAGACAGCAGATTAGCAGAGGAATTGTTTAAACATCTACCCGGGGTAATATTTTTGTTTTCATACAGATAATATTTTCGTTCCTAAGAAAGCAAAACACACCCTCCATCATTTCAATTGTTATTCTTTTCTTATCTTTACTTACGCGTTCATCTCTGTAAGTTTCGCCTAGAATAATCATCTGGTTAGAATATTAATATTCATTCTTGTTCTGCGTCAAGAAATTCAAAAACCTCATTGGAAGAATCACGTGTGTTTATTTTATTTTTCCGGCATGTCAACCCGTTTGCGGTTATGAAATTTCTAACTCGTCATTTATTTTGTTTTCCCCGCATGTCAACCTGTTTGCAGTTATGAAATTTCTAACTCGTCATTTATTTTGTTTTCCCCGCATGTCAACCCGTTTGCGGTTATGAAATTTCTAACTCGTCATTTATTTTGTTTTCCCCGCATGCCAACTCGTTTGCGGTTATGAAATTTCTAACTCGTCATTTATTTTGTTTTCCCCGCATGTCAATCCGTTTGCAGTTATGAAATTTCTAACTCGTCATTTATTTTTGTTTTTCCGGCATGTCAACCCGTTTGCGGTTATGAAATTTCTAACTCGTCATTTATTTTGTTTTCCCCGCATGTCAACTCGTTTGCGGTTATGAAATTTCTAACTCGTCATTTATTTTGTTTTTACGGCATGTCAATCCGTTTGCGGTTATGAAATTTCTAACTCGTCATTTATTTTGTTTTCCCCGCATGTCAATCCGTTTGCAGTTATGAAATTTCTAACTCGTCATTTATTTTCTTTTTCCGGCATGTCAATCCGTTTGCAGTTATGAAATTTCTAACTCGTCATTTATTTTCTTTTTCCGGCATGTCAACCTGTTTGCAGTTATGAAATTTCTAACTCGTCATTTATTTTGTTTACCCCGCATGTCAATCCGTTTGCGGTTATGAAATTTCTAACTCGTCATTTATTTTGTTTTCCCCGCATGTCAATCCGTTTGCAGTTATGAAATTTCTAACTCGTCATTTATTTTCTTTTTCCGGCATGTCAACCTGTTTGCAGTTATGAAATTTCTAACTCGTCATTTATTTTGTTTACCCCGCATGTCAACCCGTTTGCGGTTATGAAATTTCTAACTCGTCATTTATTTTGTTTTTCCGGCATGCCAACCCGTTTGCGGTTATGAAATTTCTAACTCGTCATTTATTTTGTTTTTCCGGCATGCCAACTCGTTTGCGGTTATGAAATTTCTAACTCGTCATTTATTTTGTTTACCCCGCATGTCAACCCGTTTGCGGTTATGAAATTTCTAACTCGTCATTTATTTTGTTTTTCCGGCATGTCAACCCGTTTGCGGTTATGAAATTTCTAACTCGTCATTTATTTTGTTTTTCCGGCATGTCAACCCGTTTGCGGTTATGAAATTTCTAACTCGTCATTTATTTTGTTTTTCCGGCATGCCAACTCGTTTGCGGTTATGAAATTTCTAACTCGTCATTTATTTTGTTTTTCCGGCATGCCAACTCGTTTGCGGTTATGAAATTTCTAACTCGTCATTTATTTTGTTTACCCCGCATGTCAACCCGTTTGCGGTTATGAAATTTCTAACTCGTCATTTATTTTGTTTTTCCGGCATGTCAACCCGTTTGCGGTTATGAAATTTCTAACTCGTCATTTATTTTGTTTTTCCGGCATGTCAACCCGTTTGCGGTTATGAAATTTCTAACTCGTCATTTATTTTGTTTTTCCGGCATGTCAACCCGTTTGCGGTTATGAAATTTCTAACTCGTCATTTATTTTGTTTTTCCGGCATGCCAACTCGTTTGCGGTTATGAAATTTCTAACTCGTCATTTATTTTGTTTTTCCGGCATGCCAACTCGTTTGCGGTTATGAAATTTCTAACTCGTCATTTATTTTGTTTACCCCGCATGTCAACCCGTTTGCGGTTATGAAATTTCTAACTCGTCATTTATTTTGTTTTTCCGGCATGTCAACCCGTTTGCGGTTATGAAATTTCTAACTCGTCATTTATTTTGTTTTTCCGGCATGTCAACCCGTTTGCGGTTATGAAATTTCTAACTCGTCATTTATTTTGTTTTTATGGCATGTCAACTCGTTTGCGGTTATTAAATTTCTAACTCGTCATTTATTTTGTTTTTATGGCATGTCAACTCGTTTGCGGTTATGAAATTTCTAACTTGTCATTTATTTTGTTTTTCCGGCATGCCAACCCGTTTGCGGTTATGAAATTTCTAACTCGTCATTTATTTTCTTTTTCCGGCATGTCAATCCGTTTGCGGTTATGAAATTTCTAACTCGTCATTTATTTTGTTTTTCCGGCATGTCAATCCGTTTGCGGTTATGAAATTTCTAACTCGTCATTTATTTTGTTTTTCCGGCATGCCAACTCGTTTGCGGTTATGAAATTTCTAACTCGTCATTTATTTTGTTTTTATGGCATGTCAACTCGTTTGCGGTTATTAAATTTCTAACTCGTCATTTATTTTGTTTTTATGGCATGTCAACTCGTTTGCGGTTATGAAATTTCTAACTTGTCATTTATTTTTGTTTTTCCGGCATGTCAACTCGTTTGCGGTTATTAAATTTCTAACTTGTCATTTATTTTTGTTTTTCCGGCATGTCAACTCGTTTGCGGTTATGAAATTTCTAACTTGTCATTTATTTTTGTTTTTCCGGCATGCCAACTCGTTTGCGGTTATGAAATTTCTAACTTGTCATTTATTTTTGTTTTTCCAGCATGTCAACTCGTTTGCGGTTATTTAATTTCTAACTCGTCATTTATTTTGTTTTTATGGCATGTCAACTCGTTTGCGGTTATGAAATTTCTAACTTGTCATTTATTTTTGTTTTTCCGGCATGCCAACTCGTTTGCGGTTATGAAATTTCTAACTCGTCATTTATTTTGTTTTTCCGGCATGCCAACTCGTTTGCGGTTATGAAATTTCTAACTTGTCATTTATTTTTGTTTTCCAGCATGTAAACTCGTTTGCGGTTATGAAATTTCTAACTTGTCATTTATTTTTGTTTTTCCGGCATGCCAACTCGTTTGTGGTTATGAAATTTCTAACTCGTCATTTATTTTGTTTTTATGGCATGTCAACTCGTTTGCGGTTATTAAATTTCTAACTCGTCATTTATTTTGTTTTTATGGCATGTCAACTCGTTTGCGGTTATGAAATTTCTAACTTGTCATTTATTTTTGTTTTTCCGGCATGTCAACTCGTTTGCGGTTATGAAATTTCTAACTTGTCATTTATTTTTGTTTTTCCGGCATGTCAACTCGTTTGCGGTTATGAAATTTCTAACTTGTCATTTATTTTTGTTTTTCCGGCATGTCAACTCGTTTGCGGTTATTAAATTTCTAACTTGTCATTTATTTTTGTTTTTCCGGCATGTCAACTCGTTTGCGGTTATGAAATTTCTAACTTGTCATTTATTTTTGTTTTTCTGGCATGTCAACTCGTTTGCGGTTATTAAATTTCTAACTCGTCATTTATTTTGTTTTTATGGCATGTCAACTCGTTTGCGGTTATGAAATTTCTAACTTGTCATTTATTTTTGTTTTTCCGGCATGCCAACTCGTTTGCGGTTATGAAATTTGAAACTCGTCATTTATTTTGTTTTTCCGGCATGCCAACTCGTTTGCGGTTATGAAATTTCTAACTCGTCATTTATTTTGTTTTTCCGGCATGTCAACTCGTTTGCGGTTATGAAATTTCTAACTCGTCATTTATTTTGTTTTTCCGGCATGCCAACTCGTTTGCGGTTATGAAATTTCTAACTCGTCATTTATTTTGGTTTTCCGGCATGCAAACTCGTTTGCGGTTATGAAATTTCTAACTTGTCATTTATTTTTGTTTTCCAGCATGTAAACTCGTTTGCGGTTATGAAATTTCTAACTTGTCATTTATTTTTGTTTTTATGGCATGTCAACTCGTTTGCGGTTATGAAATTTCTAACTTGTCATTTATTTTTGTTTTTCCGGCATGTCAACTCGTTTGCGGTTATTAAATTTCTAACTCGTCATTTATTTTGTTTTTATGGCATGTCAACTCGTTTGCGGTTATGAAATTTCTAACTTGTCATTTATTTTTGTTTTTCCGGCATGCCAACTCGTTTGCGGTTATGAAATTTCTAACTTGTCATTTATTTTTGTTTTTCCGGCATGTCAACGCGTTTGCGGTTATTAAATTTCTAACTCGTCATTTATTTTGTTTTTCCGGCATGTCAACTCGTTTGCGGTTATGAAATTTCTAACTCGTCATTTATTTTGTTTTTCCGGCATGCCAACTCGTTTGCGGTTATGAAATTTCTAACTCGTCATTTATTTTGTTTTTCCGGCATGTCAACTCGTTTGCGGTTATGAAATTTCTAACTCGTCATTTATTTTTGTTTTCCAGCATGTAAACTCGTTTGCGGTTATGAAATTTCTAACTCGTCATTTATTTTGTTTTTCCGGCATGCCAACTCGTTTGCGGTTATGAAATTTCTAACTCGTCATTTATTTTGTTTTTCCGGCATGTCAACTCGTTTGCGGTTATGAAATTTCTAACTCGTCATTTATTTTGTTTTTCCGGCATGCCAACTCGTTTGCGGTTATGAAATTTCTAACTCGTCATTTATTTTGTTTTTCCGGCATGCCAACTCGTTTGCGGTTATGAAATTTCTAACTTGTCATTTATTTTTGTTTTCCAGCATGTAAACTCGTTTGCGGTTATGAAATTTCTAACTTGTCATTTATTTTTGTTTTTATGGCATGTCAACTCGTTTGCGGTTATGAAGTTTCTAACTTGTCATTTATTTTTGTTTTTCCGGCATGTCAACTCGTTTGCGGTTATTAAATTTCTAACTCGTCATTTATTTTGTTTTTATGGCATGTCAACTCGTTTGCGGTTATGAAATTTCTAACTTGTCATTTATTTTTGTTTTTCCGGCATGCCAACTCGTTTGCGGTTATGAAATTTCTAACTTGTCATTTATTTTTGTTTTTCCGGCATGTCAACTCGTTTGCGGTTATTAAATTTCTAACTCGTCATTTATTTTGTTTTTATGGCATGTAAACTCGTTTGCGGTTATGAAATTTCTAACTTGTCATTTATTTTTGTTTTTCCGGCATGCCAACTCGTTTGCGGTTATGAAATTTCTAACTTGTCATTTATTTTTGTTTTTCCGGCATGCCAACTCGTTTGCGGTTATGAAATTTCTAACTTGTCATTTATTTTTGTTTTTCCGGCATGTCAACTCGTTTGCGGTTATTAAATTTCTAACTCGTCATTTATTTTGTTTTTCCGGCATGTCAACTCGTTTGCGGTTATGAAATTTCTAACTCGTCATTTATTTTGTTTTTCCGGCATGCCAACTCGTTTGCGGTTATGAAATTTCTAACTCGTCATTTATTTTGTTTTTCCGGCATGTCAACTCGTTTGCGGTTATGAAATTTCTAACTCGTCATTTATTTTTGTTTTCCAGCATGTAAACTCGTTTGCGGTTATGAAATTTCTAACTCGTCATTTATTTTGTTTTTCCGGCATGCCAACTCGTTTGCGGTTATGAAATTTCTAACTCGTCATTTATTTTGTTTTTCCGGCATGTCAACTCGTTTGCGGTTATGAAATTTCTAACTCGTCATTTATTTTTGTTTTCCAGCATGTCAACTCGTTTGCGGTTATGAAATTTCTAACTCGTCATTTATTTTGTTTTTCCGGCATGTCAACTCGTTTGCGGTTATGAAATTTCTAACTTGTCATTTATTTTTGTTTTTCCGGCATGCCAACTCGTTTGCGGTTATGAAATTTCTAACTCGTCATTTATTTTTGTTTTTCCGGCATGTCAACTCGTTTGCGGTTATTAAATTTCTAACTTGTCATTTATTTTTGTTTTTCCGGCATGTCAACTCGTTTGCGGTTATGAAATTTCTAACTTGTCATTTATTTTTGTTTTTCCGGCATGCCAACTCGTTTGCGGTTATGAAATTTCTAACTTGTCATTTATTTTTGTTTTTCCGGCATGTCAACTCGTTTGCGGTTATTAAATTTCTAACTCGTCATTTATTTTGTTTTTATGGCATGTCAACTCGTTTGCGGTTATGAAATTTCTAACTTGTCATTTATTTTTGTTTTTCCGGCATGCCAACTCGTTTGCGGTTATGAAATTTCTAACTTGTCATTTATTTTTGTTTTTCCGGCATGTCAACTCGTTTGCGGTTATGAAATTTCTAACTTGTCATTTATTTTTGTTTTTCCGGCATGTCAACTCGTTTGCGGTTATGAAATTTCTAACTTGTCATTTATTTTTGTTTTTCCGGCATGCCAACTCGTTTGCGGTTATGAAATTTCTAACTTGTCATTTATTTTTGTTTTTCCGGCATGTCAACTCGTTTGCGGTTATTAAATTTCTAACTTGTCATTTATTTTTGTTTTTCCGGCATGCCAACTCGTTTGCGGTTATGAAATTTCTAACTCGTCATTTATTTTGTTTTTATGGCATGTCAACTCGTTTGCGGTTATTAAATTTCTAACTCGTCATTTATTTTGTTTTTATGGCATGTCAACTCGTTTGCGGTTATGAAATTTCTAACTTGTCATTTAATTTTGTTTTTCCGGCATGTCAACTCGTTTGCGGTTATTAAATTTCTAACTTGTCATTTATTTTTGTTTTTCCGGCATGTCAACTCGTTTGCGGTTATGAAATTTCTAACTTGTCATTTATTTTTGTTTTTCCGGCATGCCAACTCGTTTGCGGTTATGAAATTTCTAACTTGTCATTTATTTTTGTTTTTCCGGCATGTCAACTCGTTTGCGGTTATGAAATTTCTAACTTGTCATTTATTTTTGTTTTTCCGGCATGTCAACTCGTTTGCGGTTATTAAATTTCTAACTTGTCATTTATTTTTGTTTTTCCGGCATGCCAACTCGTTTGCGGTTATGAAATTTCTAACTTGTCATTTATTTTTGTTTTTCCGGCATGTCAACTCGTTTGCAGTTATTAAATTTCTACCTTGTCATTTATTTTTGTTTTTCCGGCATGTCAACTCGTTTGCGGTTATGAAATTTCTAACTTGTCATTTATTTTTGTTTTTCCGGCATGCCAACTCGTTTGCGGTTATGAAATTTCTAACTTGTCATTTATTTTTGTTTTTCCGGCATGTCAACTCGTTTGCGGTTATTAAATTTCTAACTCGTCATTTATTTTGTTTTTATGGCATGTCAACTCGTTTGCGGTTATGAAATTTCTAACTTGTCATTTATTTTTGTTTTTCCGGCATGCCAACTCGTTTGCGGTTATGAAATTTCTAACTCGTCATTTATTTTGTTTTTCCGGCATGCCAACTCGTTTGCGGTTATGAAATTTCTAACTTGTCATTTATTTTTGTTTTCCAGCATGTAAACTCGTTTGCGGTTATGAAATTTCTAACTTGTCATTTATTTTTGTTTTTCCGGCATGCCAACTCGTTTGTGGTTATGAAATTTCTAACTCGTCATGTATTTTGTTTTTATGGCATGTCAACTCGTTTGCGGTTATTAAATTTCTAACTCGTCATTTATTTTGTTTTTATGGCATGTCAACTCGTTTGCGGTTATGAAATTTCTAACTTGTCATTTATTTTTGTTTTTCCGGCATGTCAACTCGTTTGCGGTTATTAAATTTCTAACTTGTCATTTATTTTTGTTTTTCCGGCATGTCAACTCGTTTGCGGTTATGAAATTTCTAACTTGTCATTTATTTTTGTTTTTCCGGCATGCCAACTCGTTTGCGGTTATGAAATTTCTAACTTGTCATTTATTTTTGTTTTTCCGGCATGTCAACTCGTTTGCGGTTATTAAATTTCTAACTCGTCATTTATTTTGTTTTTATGGCATGTCAACTCGTTTGCGGTTATGAAATTTCTAACTTGTCATTTATTTTTGTTTTCCAGCATGTAAACTCGTTTGCGGTTATGAAATTTCTAACTTGTCATTTATTTTTGTTTTTCCGGCATGCCAACTCGTTTGCGGTTATGAAATTTCTAACTCGTCATTTATTTTGTTTTTCCGGCATGCCAACTCGTTTGCGGTTATGAAATTTCTAACTTGTCATTTATTTTTGTTTTTCCGGCATGTCAACTCGTTTGCGGTTATGAAATTTCTAACTTGTCATTTATTTTTGTTTTTCCGGCATGTAAACTCGTTTGCGGTTATGAAATTTCTAACTTGTCATTTATTTTTGTTTTTCCGGCATGCCAACTCGTTTGTGGTTATGAAATTTCTAACTCGTCATTTATTTTGTTTTTATGGCATGTCAACTCGTTTGCGGTTATTAAATTTCTAACTCGTCATTTATTTTGTTTTTATGGCATGTCAACTCGTTTGCGGTTATGAAATTTCTAACTTGTCATTTATTTTTGTTTTTCCGGCATGTCAACTCGTTTGCGGTTATGAAATTTCTAACTTGTCATTTATTTTTGTTTTTCCGGCATGCCAACTCGTTTGCGGTTATGAAATTTCTAACTTGTCATTTATTTTTGTTTTTCCGGCATGTCAACTCGTTTGCGGTTATTAAATTTCTAACTCGTCATTTATTTTGTTTTTATGGCATGTCAACTCGTTTGCGGTTATGAAATTTCTAACTTGTCATTTATTTTGTTTTTATGGCATGTCAACTCGTTTGCGGTTATGAAATTTCTAACTTGTCATTTATTTTGTTTTTATGGCATGTCAACTCGTTTGCGGTTATGAAATTTCTAACTTGTCATTTATTTTTGTTTTTCCGGCATGCCAACTCGTTTGTGGTTATGAAATTTCTAACTCGTCATTTATTTTGTTTTTATGGCATGTCAACTCGTTTGCGGTTATGAAATTTCTAACTTGTCATTTATTTTTGTTTTCCAGCATGTAAACTCGTTTGCGGTTATGAAATTTCTAACTTGTCATTTATTTTTGTTTTTCCGGCATGCCAACTCGTTTGCGGTTATGAAATTTCTAACTCGTCATTTATTTTGTTTTTCCGGCATGCCAACTCGTTTGCGGTTATGAAATTTCTAACTTGTCATTTATTTTTGTTTTTCCGGCATGTCAACTCGTTTGCGGTTATTAAATTTCTAACTCGTCATTTATTTTGTTTTTATGGCATGTCAACTCGTTTGCGGTTATGAAATTTCTAACTTGTCATTTATTTTTGTTTTCCAGCATGTAAACTCGTTTGCGGTTATGAAATTTCTAACTTGTCATTTATTTTTGTTTTTCCGGCATGCCAACTCGTTTGCGGTTATGAAATTTCTAACTCGTCATTTATTTTGTTTTTCCGGCATGCCAACTCGTTTGCGGTTATGAAATTTCTAACTTGTCATTTATTTTTGTTTTTCCGGCATGTCAACTCGTTTGCGGTTATGAAATTTCTAACTTGTCATTTATTTTTGTTTTTCCGGC
>OY744545.1:63292900-63297900 GCA_963556195.1 Sepiola atlantica | reverse complement strand
CTAACTGTAACACCTAACCCTAACCCTAATACCTAACCCTAACACCTAATACCTAACCCTAACACCTAACCCTAACACCTAACACCTATCACCTAACACTTAACACCTAACCCTAACCCTAACCCTAACCCTAACACCTAACCCTAACACCTAACCCTAACACCTAACCCTAACACCTAACCCTAACCCTAACCCTAACACCTAATATCTAACCCTAACACCTAACCCTAACACCTTACACCTAACACCTAACACCTAACCCTAACCCTAACACCTAACCCTAACCCTAACACCTAACCCTTACACCTAACCCTAACCCTTACACCTAACCCTAACCCTAACCCTAACCCTAACCCTAACACCTAACCCTAACCCTAACCCTAACCCTAACGCCTAACCCTAACCCTAACACCTAACCCTAATCCTAACACCTAACAGTCCAACAGTATGCTACACTACTAGATAGGGTTTAAATGTCATACCAATGACAATAATTATTTAGTTTTCTGAATTTTTTAGATAAGGATAGATAATTTGTATAATTTGGGTCAATCAGACTACATTTATCATCATGAATGTTATTATCACAACGTTTCGGCCGTTGTAACCTCCGACTTTCTCTAGGTGTATATCTTACAGCGGCCGAAACGTTGTGATGCTAAAACTCAAGATGAGAACAGTAGTCGTAAAAATCCAAACTATACCAATTCGTTTTATTGATTTGATATTCAGATGCCAATTATTTTAACGGTAAGAATATTTTTTGTTATAAAAAGAATTAAATTGCCACAATTTTAAATAAACAAATAAAGAAGAGACATATTCGTTTTATGTATGTAAAGAATATATTTAGCTGACAATGACAATTACGGAAGAAGATAGAGTATTGATTTACTCCTCTCAATGAGTTAGGCACAAGGCTAGTTTTTATCTTACTCCCACAAGTAAGATGTGACCCAAGGTCGGGTCGGGAAAGTGGGGTTTAAAAATTGCCTGGACAGTCACGTCGGCATTCCCCGGTAGGGGCGCCCCAGGCAGTAAGCAATAAACTTACTCCTCCTCAAAGAGGGGAGGCGAAGCCTGGGAGGGTGGACCTCCTAGAACTGCACAGGACAGGCCCATAGACCAGCGTAAATCAAGCCCCGAAGGCCAGGACAATACCAGTCTATGGGGTGCAGTATCCATCGGAACAGATACTACACTTTGATCTTAGCCAAAGGGCCAACAACAGTCGGAAGAAGATAGAGTAGATTATAGTATTTACCCTAAAAAAAAAGAATATTTTTTATTAAAAATGAATAATAAAGACTGATGCAGAAAGCGCCGTGGAATTTCCGTGTACCTAGATTTGATTAATGGACTCGCATGTTGTTTAACATCCTCAACGAATACTTGTATTTTTTCTTCCTCTTTCGTGTGAATCAGAAGATTCTGGTGTTTGGCATTAGTTTCCCCGATGTTTTTCTAGTTAGAAATCTTACTGAAAGACTTTACGGAAAGAACCACGAGAAGGTTGCCAACATCCCTAAGTGAAAGTGGTACTGTGGAACCGATTGGATTCGAACTTGGAACACCCAGGTATTCAGTCCGTGTCGTTATCCACTTAACCACTGTCACCTTCCATTCTATTTCTGAATTAGTATCATTAGGCGAATCATTTCTGAATATTAAAAAGAAACAAATGTCCGAATACTGAACGCTGATTGGATGATCTTCTGCAGAGACACAGAGAGAAGGGCGATCACCAGCTTTTTTGCTTGCAATACTCATGGAACAAATCTAACACTCTATGCAGAGTATTGATTTACTCCTCTCCAGGAGTTAGGCACAAGGCCAGTTTTTATCTTACTCCCACAAGTAAGATGTGACCCAAGGTCGGGTCGGGAAAGTGGGGTTTAAAAATTACCTGGGCAGCCCCGTCGGCATTCCCCGGTAGGGGCGCCTCAGGCAGTAAGCAATAAACTTACTCCTCCCCAAAGAGGGGAGGCGAAGCCTGGGAGGGTGGACCTCCTAGAACTGCACAGGACAGCCCCATAGACCGGCGTAAATCAAGGCCCGAAGGCAAAGACAATACCAGTCTATTGGGTGCAGTATCCATCGGAACAGATACTACACTTTGATCTTAGCAAAAAGGCCAAGAACACTCTATGCAGAGTAGCCTGTTTTCTGGCGATGTAAAACACGTAGACGTACATTTGTTAATTTCATTTATTCCTAGTTTTGTAACAATCATTGTTTTTTTTTTATAAAATGGCTGACAATTTGGTAAAATCTCGTTCTTGTTAACGGCAAGGAATCCAAAAATAAAGTTTAAAAAAAGCTAAAAAAAAAAATACGATGTTTCGTAAAATCGATAATTAATTACACCATCTTTTGTATAGAAAAGAATCATCAGCTTATATTTGTTTTTGTTTTACCCTAATTATTTTTCATACAAGCGAGAAAAAAAAACGACGTTACCCGGGAGCAATAATATAACACTGTAAAATCCTTATTAGTTTTTCATCATATGTTTTTACTTTCCTAAGCTTCTTCGTATAGCAGCGAATGAAAAAGAAAAAAAAGAAGAAAAAAAAAAAGTCGAGCTATGTTGAAGGCAATTTTCTTTGACGAAAGTTTAAGGTTATAAACAAATGAATTTTTTTCATTAAAAAATTCATTGTTTGTGGTTTTTAATTTTCGTAAAGAAACAAATCTTATATACATATTGTATATATATATATATATATATATATATATATATTTATGTATATATATATAAATATTTATATATATATTTATGTGTATATACATATATATATATATATATATATATATATATATATATATATATATATATATATATATATATATGTCTAAAAATTAAGTTAAAAATATATATATAACTGTTTATTTAATAATCCACAGGAAGACTGTTTTGCTGTGTCACAGCTCGTTTATGTGGCTTGACGATTTTTAATGTTAATTACGTCATATAATAACATATTTTAGATGGTTTTGCTTAAATAATCTCCTTTAACCTAAGTGTACTTCTAATTGTTCATGTGAATTTATATATATATATATATATGTGTGTGTGTGTGTGTGTGTGTATGTGTGTGTGTATGTATAGTATATATATACATATATATATATACATATATATACATACATATATATATACATATATATATATATATATATACATATATATACATATATATATATATATGTATACATATATATATATATATACATATATATACATACATATATATATATATATTTATATATATACATATATATATATATATATATATATATATATATATACATATATATATATATATATATGTGTGTGTGTATATATGTATAGTAAATGCTCGCCGCTTATTAAGGATCGGGTGCCACTCGGGGATTAGAAGAGATCTTCGGTTGGACGTTCAGTACCAAACACAATGGTTTTGAAACAACCGCGTAATGGCAGAAGATAGTTTAAGAGGAATCGCTTATCCAAGAGGACACCTCAACAAGTATTTGTTTACATAAGACTTGAACACCATCATGTTGTTGTCGGCTGGAAAAAAGTTTCGTGATATTTTGTTCCACGGGCGGGACGTTCCGAGAAAAGAAACTGTCACCCTTTATAGTGATAAGTCCGTATAAGCAACGGGGGAACGTGCTGCGTGTTCGTACTTTTAATGAGCAATTGAACATGAGCAAAGGCGAGCGGACAGATTTGTTAACAGAATATTGCAGGATAATTTTTTGTCATGAGGCATTGGACAGATTATAGCCACTTGTAAGAGCAATCCCCGATAGACCGCTTGGACGTTCCCGCGCATCTCCATACCTCTCGCAACGCCGGATCCATAATGCTGACGTCTCGCAACGTCTAAATCTTGATGAAGAAACAAAAAATCGATTCTTCTTTTATTGCTTCCGAAATATTTTAGGAAATTATTATATTGACTAGCATTGTTACCTGGCGTTGCCCGGGGCGTATACAATCAAACAGAACCGTTAAAAAGAGTGTGTAATATATTTCCTTTAAAACTGCTCCCTCTCTCTCTCTTTCTCTATCTCGTCTCCCTCTCCCACCTCTCTCTTCTCGTCGTCTTCTGTCCCCTACCCCCCCCCCTGCTCTACCCATCTTTTTCCCACTCTTTATCACCTACTTTCTTCTCTTTTTCTGGCACAAAACATCATAAACGGAGTATTACATAATAATATTGAATAAATCTCTGTAAATAATACCCCCCCCCTAAATAATTCTGCCCATGGTGATCCGAAAAGAATAAACATTTACAAAAAATGCGAACATATTTCGCCTGCGGCAATGCTGAAAATAAATATATCAGCTTGGTGTATGTGTGTGTGTTGTGTAGTTCTTGTATGTGGTTGCTACATCTACCTACCTGGAAAATGCAGCAGTAAAACCGGACATAGTCATATTAAATAAGGCAGAAAGAGAGGCAACACTGATTGAGGTGAGTGTTCCAAATGACAGTGGCTTAAACAGAGCAGAAAGGGAGATGGTGACAAAATACCAAGGCCTAATGTATGATATGAAGAGAAACTGGAACCTCAAAAACATCAACATTATCCAAGTTATAATAGGAGCTAAAGGCCTCATGAAGAAAAAATTCAAAAAGTATCTGGAAAGTATTCCCGGAAAACCAAGTGCGAAAGAAATCCAAATAATTGCACTTAAGGGAACGGCCAAAATCCTTAAAAAAGCACTCGGTTGGAGCCTCTAAATAGCAGGTAATAGTCTGGTATTTGAAAGAATGTCCGGTACATATTCTAACAAAAACACAAACAAGATTTTTTTTTTTAAAGAGAGAAACAAACCCTTACACGCAGACATACAACTTCCCTTTACGATATAAATCTTCTAGTAAAATAGTGTTAACATCTCAGAACTGAATTCTTTTTTTATATATATAGAAATCAATTAAATATTCTTACGTTATACAAAAAATGCAGACTCTTAAATGTAGCAACGCAAAGCTGATCAA
>OY744545.1:63285400-63290400 GCA_963556195.1 Sepiola atlantica | reverse complement strand
TAGTGCGATGCGATTATTTAGATGCATAAATTGTAGCGTTTGGTTGTACATGTAAAATTTTCATGCCCTTTGTTGCACATTTGCGACATCATTCATTTTTGTTCAATTGATTTTTTTTTCACAAAAATCATTTATAATAATTGATATTAACCCTATGAAATGTTTTTCACTTGATAATCTTTTTTTCTGAAGCAATATAAAACAGCATTTAAGAGTCAATTGCTCTTATTTTTAAATAAAACGATTACGTCGCTTCTTTATTTATTTATTTATTCAAAATTGTTACAATTTTTTTTAAAAAAGAATAATTGTCAGGTAAATAATTTGATGTTGGAAGAATTTAATTGAAAATGGGTAAAGTCGGATTTTTTTACCTTAGCGACATCAAATTAATCACAAATCACAAAGTCGCATATTTCTACCTCGTCTTATTTTAGCAAACTGCCGAATCATTTGTTTATCTATATAAATTACTCTCATATATTGGATGTGATCTTATGCAACAAAGCAAAATAAATCATTCTTTCTAATTTGATTAAAAAGAATGATTTATTTAAGATTAAAAAGAATATAAGACACGATATAACAATCAGAAACGATCACAAACAATCACATTAATTACGATATAACTATCACAAACGATCACAAACAATCACATTAATTACGATATAACAATCACAAATGATCACAAACGATCACATTAATTACGATATAATTATCAGAAACGATCACAAACAATCACATTATTTACGATATAACAATCACAAACGATCACAAACAATCCCATTAATTACGATATAACAATCACAAACGATCACAAACAATCCCATTAATTACGATATAACAATCACAAACGATCACAAACGATCACATTAATTACGATATAACAATCACAAACAATATAAATTTTAAATATTGATTTATATTTTATTAAATAAAATAACTAAATATTTCAATATTAAATGAATATTAAATTATTTATCATTGAATTTTGAGAAACCAAAGAAACGTTATTTTATATATATATATATATATATATATATATATATATATATATATATATATATATATACAAAGGTAGAAGAAATAAGAGTGATAAACCTGTACGAATGTCCAGATTTTTTAAAACTTAGATTGTTCAATGCAAGGTATATTCTGTAATAAACTAGTGTTTATTATTCTTTCCTTAAGCCAAGGCTTCTACCTTTATAATTGCTCTATCTCGTATATTGAGCTTAAACCGTTTCACTATAGGTTCGATCTACTAAAAGTTTACTTTTAGTTTATGTTTGATTATATATATATATTGTCAAAATTCTATAATACAATTAAAAAAACCTATTCCACGGGATGTATGAACCCCTTTTTTTAATTAAAATCTGCATAACAGCGGCTTACACATTCACAATTTCACTTTCTTCAAATCTGTCAACCAGAACAGACGATAATTAACGACAGGGTGATTTACTTGCGATTTTCAACACCATCAAAATGAAAAAGCGAAAAAGAAAAAAAAAGAAAGAAAGGGAAATAACTCTTTGATAAAGCTTTGACATCAGCGAAAGTCTCAGACATATATTTAGGAAAAAAATGATTTTGATTCATTTCATAAATATATAAAAGAAAAAAAAATAACGTTTCTTGGTTTTCTATAAAATTCTATAATGCAATTCAAAAAACGTTTTCCAAATGATGTGTGAACCCCCTTTTCAATTGAATTATTTATATTAAATAAGAGTGAAACAAAATGTTGAGAGTGATTAAAATACTTGTAAATCCATGTAATATTCTTTTCATTAGAACAAGTATCGAATAACATTCCACTTGTTTAGCGAGCTGGCGATCATTTATGAATAATATTGTATAACTACATAGAATTGTATATAAGTACTTATTAAGATTGAATGATGAAAATATAATAGAGTGACTGTTTTGTATGTTTGTGACCAAACCTACGTCAGAGTTCTCATAGATATTACTTTATAGCCAAACTTTTATATGTTCTATATATTGAGAAGAATGTAATACTAGCTATCGATCAAACTATTAACTTGAAAATATCATATATATATATATATATATATATATATATATATATATATATATTACGATGATCTGACACCGGTTTTTTCCGTTCTTTTTCGACCCTCTTGGTCTTCTATTGTTGTCTTTTGATAATGAAAGTTTTTCTTTCGAAAATTTAAGATTACCCTTTGCCGATCTGTTACTTAGCGAAAAAAAAAATACTATTTGGTATTTAATCAGTTTTCGTGAAATCATTAATAAATCGTTTTCAGTTTCACCTTCTCCCTGCGTTTATTTCTTTTCACTTTTCCATCTCACGGCAACCACATCGCATTGCTATAGCCTTGGACGACTAATTTACACCTATATCTATATCTATATATATATATATATATATATATATTATAGCTCTGGTTTACTTATCTATCATCCATTGAGCTGATACCTATATCTACAGTGCTCGGTTGTGGTAATGTACGTTCTAGAGTGTTTATACCTGATGAACCTCAGCCTTATGTCATATCATATACTCTCCGTTAAAGTAAAAATTTCCTTGATTTAAACTTATATATGCATATATATGTATATATATATATATATATATATATACATACAAATATATATATATATATATATATATATATATATATATATATATATATATATAGTAACCCAAGTACGGTAGACATCCAGAGGATAAAACTCTACAGAATTTCAACTGGGTGTATAAAAAAGTGCTCAATAGTAAATAGAGCAATTTATAAATATATTAAGCTTTCCTAATATGAATATCTAAGTGAAAGATCAGGTTTTACCGCATGACGAGATCTTAGTTTCTAATAACTATTGATCGATAACATCGACATGCCAGTGTAAGAGCTTTTTGTACATGACTGTATTAATGAAAATAATCATAAATTATGCATATATATATATATATATATATATATATATATATATATATAGTAAACAATAAAAATATGTTCATGGCAATTAAACTACACAGAGGCTACCGCGTTTCATCCCCGGGGGGAATCTTCAGGCTAAAATGAAGATTCCCCCGGGGATGAAACGCGGGAGCCTCTGTGTAGCTTAATTGCCATAAATATATTTTCATAGCTTGCTATATATATATATATATATATATATATATATATATATATATATATATATGTAAATGTATCTATCCATCTGACTTACTATGTGTCAGTTAGTTGATTTCTGTTCCTATCTACTACATGCGATTTGTGAGTTAATAAAAATGACGTCAATTATTTTATTTATCTCTAGGAGGTTAGACACAAGGTCAAGTGTGGGTTTTGATGAACGTGTTTTTTTTTTTGAATGACCAGGATTCGAACCTGGCACACCCAGGTTTTCATTTCGCGCCGTCGAACACTTAGCCACCGTAAAAGAACGGGCTTATTATCTATCTATTTATCTATCTATCTGCCTTTATTTTATTCTTTCTATCTATCTGTATGTGTATCTATCTATCTATCTATCTATCTAAAGGAAAGGGACGTTATGGTGTAGATAGTTAATAGTAAAAGTAACAGTTTGTAGAATTGAAGCTACACCATAACGTCCCTGTCGTCTTCAAAAATCACTTCGCAATACTGCTATTTTTTTTACTTCCCGGCCATTTATTTATTTATCTCCAACCTTTTTTGTTTTTTATTCTTCAATTTTTCAAAGTGAAATGGAACTAGGTAATATTTAATTGTTATAAACACCATATTACCAGATTTATCCTCTGACGAGAAGAGTTGTATCTTTGAAAAAACCATGGTTTAAGGATTAATGTAACTCCTTGCATCTCAACTTTCGATGTAATACAATTTGTATTAATTTATGTAACTTTATGTAATTTTGTACAAAATTTTATCTAAATCTTTCTTTCTTTAAAATTGATTGCTCTACTCAACGTATTGAGCTTTATTTTATCGAGATAGATCACTCTACGATATTTCACTTATCGTGAATTCTATTATCATCAGTATATATATATATGTATATATATATATATATATATATATATAAATATATATATACATATATCGGTCTTACTATTTATCTATAGGCCTATCCATGTATGTATCTACCTATCTGTCGTTCTGTGCATCTACCTATCTGTTTATCAGTCTATTTCTCTCTATATCTATTTACCTGTCTCTCTATATCTCTACATATTTATCAGCCTATTTATCTAACTAACTTTGTGTGAAGAAAAAAACGAATGTTATAATCGTTAAGACAATGCTGTTAAATGTTGCTCTAAATTCGTCAGTTTAATGGGTAATTCAATATTTCCTTTGTTAAAAGTTCGTATTTTCTGTTCACGCCACGTTTGACTGATGTCAAAAAAAGCTGACATCATCTGAGATTAATTGGAGAATTTTTCTCATTAGCTAAGAAAGCCCATTTAACCGCTAGGAATCTAGCGAACTCAAGACCCTCGGCCGTAATAAAATCCAACAGAGATTGTTTTCCAGCAAAAAACAACCAAAAACACCATCACAATGATTAATTCTTTCTGTCCGCACTTTCAGATTAGACCAGATTGCTCGACGCGTGCATATCCTCTTGAAAGACACCCCAATACTCTACCTGGCACGATGACGCAATGATTTATGCTTCAATAGACCAAGAATTTTGAAGTATTTTGCACATGTGTCAATGTATATGTTTGCGTGTGTGTTCGGATGGAACACACACACACACACACACATATATATATATATATATATATATATATATATATATATAAAGTTAATACATTGTTAGGCTTCCAATCGCTTTCTTACATTTAAATATTCAATGCTTTCTAATGGGATACCACTCTCTCTCTCTCTCTCCCCCTCTCTCTCTCTCTCTCTCTCTCTCTCTCTCTATATATATATATATATATATAAATCAAAATGACTGATTAGTTTGATCGTACACATGTGAATGTCTGCTCTAAAATTTTTGTT
>OY744545.1:63247900-63280400 GCA_963556195.1 Sepiola atlantica | reverse complement strand
TATCTATGGACGTATACGTTTCGTCTCTTTTCAATCAAGACTCATCAGCATAGAAGTACGACTATTCACCACCGGTCACACGATTCGAAACCCCGGATTACAAGTATTTTTCTAACCCGAATCCAACGTCGCTAACTGATAGGCCAGTTCTGAACAGCTTATAAACAATGATAATTTTAACACTTTTAGAAGCGGCGAAACGTACAGGCATTCAACTTTTATAAGTGAAGGAATGATGCATATAAAGCAAGTATATATATATATATATATATATATATATATATATATATATATATATATATATATATATATATATATATCAGAATCGAGAGTATATCACATCTTATTACGCATATACGTGCATGCTTGAATATCCCGTGGATAGTTCCGAACGCGTGATGCTAGTCCCGTCACTCTCTCCTTCTACCCCATTTTTCTACCAGATCGAGATGTGACGCTTTTCCAACCCGTCAATCATGGAAACTTTCAACATCTTTCCCTCGACAAGGATTCCTTATCACATAACCAAATTAGATGTTACAACACGTTCCCTCACGCACCATACCACAAATGAATAGTGTCATTGGTAACCATTGTTCCCGTTCTTCTCTTCAGCTTACAATGGATTTCTCTACCGACACTGTTTTTATTTTGTGGGTATTCGTTCGTGTTATTTGTATGATCGTAATTTCTTTACTTTCTGGCATCTGTTAATAAAAGAAAAATGCACCGACAAAACTATGTAACATAGTCATCATTAGAGGCTATTTTTGCCTCTATAATCAAGAGCAATGTGTTTGCATATTCATATAACTATATCTATATAATATTTGGTGTGTGTATATGTTTATATAGTTTTATGTACATAATTCACTCCTAAACCAATTAATCGATCATTATAAATTATGCTAAGCTTAAGGAATCCGAATGTGGGCTATATTTAGTTAAATTTAATTCATGTAAAAAAGGGTAAAACGGGTGTAGAAATATTTCCTCAATATCCAGTGCTAACGATTTTTGTGAAAGTTTAGAAATAGGAATCAATTTCTTTGGATGAAATGTGGACACAACATTCATTTGAAAGATTAAAATATGTCATACTTGCATTGAATTTGATCCATGGTAATGGGTATCGATGAAGCAAGAGTTTCAAAAATTGCAATGTCTTCTTAAGACGCCTTAAACGTAAGCCTAAAATTTTAGTAATTTCTAAGCATAAAGTTCATAAAAATGTTAATCTTTCTAAAGGAAACATACATCGGGTGCAACAATGTCCTGTTTGGGGAATTAATTTTACCGATCCCGGGACGGGTATCCATATTTCATATTTTATATATATATATATATATATATATATATATATATATATATACAGGGTGGGCAAAAATAAGGGTCCTATTTTTAAAAATTCATAACTTGTTTATTTATTGATTTTTTTTAATTTTTTGATTTAGAATAAGTAAAGGACCCCTTCCGAAGCAAGCATGAGCCGTATTAGCCCTAAGGAACGTACCCTCATTTAGAAAACATTATTTTTGCTTAAAAAACTCAAAACAGTGTAAAAAACAATACTTTAGTTTTTGTAAGTTTTAAGAAGTGTTTTTCGGCTAAAATTTGTTTTGTTTATTTCAAAAAATCTCGGAAGAGTCAGTCTACACACATAAAGTTTGGTGAGTTTAACTTTTATTTTGTGGAAGTTATTCAAATTCAAGTTATTCAAATTTAAAGATAGGACCCTTATTTTGGCCCACCCTTTATATATATATATGTATATATATATATATATGTATATATATATATATATATATGTATATATATGTATATATATGTATCTATATATGTATATATATATATATATATATATATATATATATGTATATATATATATGTATCTATATATGTATATATATATATATATATATATATATGTATATATATATATGTATCTATATATGTATATATATATATATATATATATGTATGTATATATATATATGTATATATATGTATGTATATATATATATATATATATAAATATATATATATATATATTTATATATATATATATATATATATATATATATATATATATATATATATATATATATATAAACGTTCTATTATGTAGAACATTCTCTGCCTGCTACTTATAAAATTGTCCACTTACTGACATAAATAAGTGATTACGTGCCTCATCGGTTAAGGTGTGGAATTTAGCATTATAAAAAAAACACTCTCGTTCCGGGGTTAGAATCCTGCGCCCGGCTAGAATGGTTATCTCTAAAAATTAAATGTATTTCCGTTAGTTTATATTATACAAAATGTGCGTGAATCAATATTTGTGTCCATATGACTTTGTATCTATACTTTTGTACCCAATAATTTTTAATGATTCTTTTATGAACCCAAAGTGGAAACAATAGTTTTTTTTCTTTTTTTTATTCATGCCAAACAAAGCATTTAACACACAGGGGACATATTTATAGGAGCCATTCTAAGCGGTGAGCTGTTTAGAAAGATGTTTGTCCATGTTAAATTTACATTTCTCCATGTTTGTACAGTAATAAAAACAAGGAGCATGGATGGAATTCCAAATGCAATCCGTCTAAGTGATGAATCTATTAGAGTACAATGTTTTATAGCATCGGGGAACTTCTATAATGAAGGGGTGTAATTTTGCTGCTAGTCTGTTTAAATTGAGAAATACAAGTGCAGCAAGTTCGTAGGAGCACATTCCGTGGAAGTATTTGTAAAACAAGCACAGGGCTGCAACATTTCGGCGATTGGACAGCGGTTGTAGCTTGATAGACAGTGCGGGACTTATTAGGTTAGAGCTTCTTCTTTGCACCCTGTCTATGAGGGGTGCAATTAGTTGTTGGAGCACAAATCAGCATGTGACAACGGTACGCACTCCATGCGTGAGCGAATAGCGGCTTTATAGAGATATAGAATACTGGCAAATGTGATTTATACTGACCCAACGGGTCACAGGTCGTCTAGTACGTTCTATTTCTGATTACTTTGTAGTTAATAACTTAATTTACCGCTTCAATATTTCAGAATTTCAAAGACCAACTTTTTTTTTCTTCAGGCCTATCTTCTAATAAATGATGATTGCAAATATTAAAGCTACGCGAAATCACTGAGTTCTTCGGGTTTATAAAAACCGGTCATTTCACGCGCCAATAGACACAGCCATTGCGCATGTTTCGGTCTCTTTGCTACCTTAGACTCCGCTCTCTAAACAGAATGGAACACATCTCGACATTCTTTTCACTGGCTTTATGCCCACTGATACACTTAATTAGCCAAACAACTTCGCATGAAAACTCCGACCGTCTGAGCCGACCAATGAACACACGGAAAAAATAAATAGCTGCGTTTGTATAGAAAAAACTATCGAAACGGTCCAGATATCGTAGCAAACCGTTTGTTGTTTGTCTGATTTTTTTTTGTTTGGTATAAAGACTGATATGATTTACATTTTGTATTCGAACTGTTGTCTGTGATATTCAGGTTTACACGACCCCTCGGACTAAATGAACTCTGTGTGTCTCTAGATACATGGTCCCTGTAGATACGGCAATGTTTTCCGCGAATTTAAATATGAATGCCGGTGATTATTTGTGTACGTTAATATTTCTTAGATACTGAACACAGTTAGGTACTGAAGTATTGATTTACTCCTCTCCAGGAGTTAGACACAAGGCCAGTTTTTACTTTACTCCAACAAGTAAGATGTGACCCAAGGTCGGGTCGGGAAAGTGGGGTTTAAAAATTGCCTGGGCAGCCCCGTCGGCATTACCCGGTAGGGACGCCTCAGGTAGTAAGCAATAAACTTACTCCTCCCCAAAGAGGGGAGGCGAAGCCTGGGAGGGTGGACCTCCTAGAACTGCACAGGACAGACCCATAGACCGGCGTAAATCAAGACCCGAAGGCCAAGAAGTAATTTACCGGAGTATCAAATGAGTATTTTAAACTCTATAATAATAATTTTAAAAAATGTTTCCCTATGTTGTTGGTTACAGCCGTCGTCATTTCTGTAATGAAGATACAGCAACAGATTGTTCTATTTCTTTGTCTCTCTTTTACTTATATATATATATATATATATATATATATATATATATATATATATATAGTCTAAAGAAGCTTCGAGCCATTTTAAACAAAAAAAGAAAAAAAAAGAAGTAAAATGCAGTTTAAATTCCCAGAGAAACTAACTAAATTCAAGATATGTCAGACTTAACATTCGTTGGAAAATTAATGAATAAAAAAATAAGTAAATAAAAAAAAATGTAAAAAATAAAAAATAAAAATAAAAAGGGGGGGGTAAGTATCTAACAGTGAAACAAAAACAGGAGACCTTAAGCGTCTAATATTAAGACGGGGACCATCAGCTGTTTACCATGTAACTGTTTCGGAGATTTAAAAACAGGACAGTTATAATGTTCATGGCTCTCCAATGGTACTGATTAAACTACCATTTCCCCAATAATCAAGTGTCGAAATAATTCAGCTTAAAATTTCATTAATATATACATAAATAATATATATATATATATATATATATATATATATATATATATATATATATATATATATATATATATATATATATATATATATATATATATATATATAAGCCAACAAGGTAAGCTCTTTCTTCCAAACAACAATATCTTCTGTTATCAGCTCGCTTCATAGCGAGTTACTGCTACTGTTCTAGTAGCTAGTTTCATTCTACTTATGTAGCAGGCTAACAATAAAAATAACGCCAACAACGTTCTTACTCTATGACGTCATATTCCTTGCTATCTTTATTTTAAATAAAAACTTCTCATTGGCCGTTCCCAGTGGCCGGGGTGGAAGGACAAGTCGAAAAAAGACGTACGAATCAACTAAAGAGTAAGATTTTGCTATTTCACTTCCTATGCATTACTGCGAATTTCCTTACCGCAACATTATATACTGAACCGTAGCTCTAATTTTAACTTCTAATAGAATTTTCTGCATTTTAACTTAATTACACCTTTGGTGGACAATTCCGTTTTCAACATTATCGTAACACATCCAAGTCCAACTTTACTACAAGTGCATAATAATTTTGCGACGAGAAATTATTCTCGTTGCTAAAACCTTTCGGATGCATTCTGTATGAGACAACACCTTACCACCCACGATCTAATTGGTTTGCAGAAAGAATAGTGCAAACTGTGAAAATTAAGGTTAACGCCTTCGACCTTTACATAAAACGTTGAAGCTTATTAGTTAGATTGTACGTTCACCTGTGCGGCTATCAAATAATCCTTACCCTAACCCTATGATCGCACCATACTACCATAAATCAACATCCTACAGCGAGTACCTTCCACCGTTTTAAACTGATTAGTATATGTGATATACACGCACAACATATGTATATCTGAAATATATTGAAACACTTTTGAATCCGTCTTGTATAGATATTCAAATACTTTTAATTAAACAAAATATAAATCTTTTTCCTGCTGAGACTTTTGCTTAATTGTTCAATTCTTCTGATACGTGTTTTTGTATTGATTCTGACGTTTTGTAATAAAGATACCAAAACAAACAACATACTTCCGTCCTGAGATAAAGAAACATATTAGAAGAATTGAAGGAAATAATGGGCTAAAAAATTCTCCATTTTGATTCATTAAACTTGTTTAATGAGAACACGTAATATATACGTATATATGTATAAATGTGTAAATTTATATATATATATATATACATATATATATATATATATATATATATATATATATATATATATATATATATATATATATATGAAATGTAGCTAATTAGTTCTATTCACACAATCTACCTGAAGCAATGTGTTATTCGCTTTCTGTGTTTCAAATGTGCACGAATAAAAAAGTGATAATTAGAAGGAAACAAACACGAACATTCTAAATGCACATCTATTTCATCTGAGCGGTTAGCGATGGGAATGCTATTGAAAATTTAAACTTCAGCGTGAAAGACAAGCATAAACTCAACATATCAGCGTTGCAAAGACATTAAAGAAGTCTTTGAAAAATTTCCTAATGACAGACCAACAAAATGCTATCTAAAACTTCATCGTGACAGAAACATACGCAGACCATCTTTAAAAAACATCCTAACCCTAACCCCAGCAGACTGACGAAATTGTATTTTAAAATTTCAGGGTTACAGAAACATGCGAATATGATCTTTGAAAATTACGACAGAGAAAAAAAAATGCTATTTCAAACTTCAGCGTGACATAAACATATGAAAATTCTCTTTGAAAATGACCCGTAACAGACAAACAAAAATGCTATTAAAAACTTTACCGTGACAGAAACATATGAAAATAATCTTTAAAAAATTACCAGTAACAGACCAACAAAAATGCTATTTCAAACTTCAGCGTGACATAAACATATGAAAATTCTCTTTGAAAATGACCCGTAACAGACCAACAAAAATGCTATTTAAAACTTCAGCGTGACATAAACATATGAAAATTCTCTTTGAAAATGACCCGTAACAGACCAACAAAAATGCTATTTAAAACTTTAGCATGACATAAACATATGAAAATTCTCTTTGAAAATGGCCCGTAACAGACAAACAAAAATGCTATTTAAAACTTTAGCGTGACAGAAACATATGAAAATTCTCTTTAAAAATGACGCGTAACAGACAAACAAAAATGCTATTTCAAACTTTAGCGTGACAGAAACATATTAAAATAATATTTAAAAAATGACCAGTAACAGACAAACAAAAATGCTATTTCCAGTAACAGACCAACCAAAATGCTATTTCAAATATCAACGTGACAGAAACATATGAAAATAATCTTTAAAAAATTACCAGTAACAGACCAACAAAAATGCTATTTCAAACTTCAGCGTGACATAAACATTTGAAAATTCTCTTAGAAAATGACCCGTAACAGACAAACAAAAATGCTATTTCAATCTTCAGCGTGACAGAAACATACGAAAATAATCTTTCAAAAATTACCAGTAACAGATCAATAAAATATTATTTCAAACTTCACCGTGACAGAAACATACGAAAATAATCTATACAAATTACACGTAACAGACCAATAAAAATGTATCTAAAAATTCAGCGTAACAGCAACATACAAATAAAATCATTAAAAATTACCCGTAACAGACTAACGAAATTTGTTTCAAACATCAGCGTTACATAGACACGGAAATTCTCTTTAAAAATTAATGTAACAAACCAACTAAACTGCTATTGCAAACTGTAACGTGAGAAATGCATATGAAAATTCTATTTGAAAATTACCCGTAACAGACAAAGGAAAAATGTTATTTTCAACTTTAGCGTTACATAGACATATGTGAATAATCTTATAAAAGACCAGTAACAGACAAATAGCAACGAAATGCACCCGGGCATTGTCCAGGTTACTTGTTACATTGTCCTTCACAATCGACTAAGCCCGAAGGAACTCATTCAAGCCAAAAACCAAAGTCCAAAAAAGAGTCGCCAACCTAATAGGTCGCTCACTGTCAACCAACCCCAGCCCCTTTCCTATCGCCACAATGTTGTATCCTTGTGCATTTTTTTTACAAATACTTCAATGGATTGTGCTCCGATGAACTGGCTGCTACATACAGCTAAGCCCCATCTAGTCACTGTGGAGGTCTCCAATAGTTTTTCCTCGTTCTGCCGGCCTCTGGAACTCCATCCCTGCTCCATGTTTCCTCGACTGTACCGACATGCAGAGGTTTAAAACTAATGTAAACAGGCATCTCGCTGCACAGCTCCCAACTTAGGATGACACACGAAACCTACACCGTAACTTTCAGTAGCCCCTTACGTTTACAGTGGCGGCCTGCCTTGTTTGGGGTGAAATATGTAAAAAAAACAAAAACAAAAAAAACTTATCGGCATAAAGAGATCAAAATAGTTGATATGAGAATTATTGCATGGATGAAGCAATGTGTACATAAAAGATTATCCATTCGTTGACTAGCAAGAGAATTGAGTTGCCTATCTAAATATAATTGAACGTCCCAGCCTGCTTATACACCAAGTTTCTGTGCTTATATCGAAGGTGTTTTTTAATCAGTCAGCTCAGCACTGCCTACTAAATTCTATATAGATGTCGAACTGGTGATATAGCTGTGTCCATTTGCAGATGAAAGCCAAAGGAAAATATAACAGGAGGTGATAACGATAATTTGAGAGACCATGCGATAGATAAAGGTGAGTGTGAAAATCAATTTCTGAAAATCGTTCAACATGTGTCAGCTTGTAAAACAGACGTTATACCGATGAGCCTGCTACTACTGCTGCTACTGCTGCTGATGATGATGATAATTGAAAGGTCGGCAATATAACTGATGTATTTCTATGATTAAAACAGTGTTTAAATTAAACATATTTCATATTAATGAAATTGCGAAGAGCTGAAATTAATTCAAGTGTCTTAATTTGTTAATAGTAGGAATTAATTCATTGAATATCCCGCATCTTTTCTTTCGCTAATGCGGACCTCAACGCTGACACTATCTGTGGTAATTTCATTAACCATTCTATATATCAAATTCAATTAATTAATTATATGAAACTTTCAATTGCTACTTCATTCGCGTTTCCGCCGGTATGCGCGCAGCCATTTAGAATATCTTAAAAATACCGATAACGTAATAACACTACAAGACAAAAGAAGAAACCTGGGTGTCTTTGTGTTAACAGAAAAACGCATCGTGATTGAATCAGTGCGTTTTTTTTCTTAAACAATGAGAACGTATTTAACTTGTGACCTATTTATTCACAAATAGCTGACTTCGTCTGCTCACTGTCGCTTGGCAATTTATATCCTATGTTCTACTTGAAATCATTGAAACGATACTAATCGATACGAAAAAAAACAAAATTAACGCTATTGTTACCGCTCTCTCTCTCTCTCTTTCTTTCAATACTGTGACTCCTGCTAGACTCTCATACATTCATTTTTATTACATATATTATATGTTATTAAGTCGATCTTTCGTAACCTCCAACCTCCCATACCCATGTATTTTTGGCTTGTCCTTTAATGTCAAGATATAACGTTGTACGGTGGCAAAATCTATAGAAGAAAATAGTGATTTGGTTGTTTGTTTATTGTCGTCTTTGCTCATTAACATTAAATTTATATACGTGATTATTCTTTTATTTCTTTTTCATTATTATCAGTTATTATGAAGATTAAGCCGCATCTTCTTTGCTCTCTCTCTTTCTCTTAATTCCCGTACGTCATTATATATATATATATATATATATATATATATATATATATATATATATATATATAAATAAAAAACTGAATTACTTAAAATTTTAAACCTATAATAGAAATACAAGAAACCACGTGTTAAAATAAATTCGCCCACTGTATTGACAAAACAAAGGAAACAGGAAATAGGAAAATCCATTGTTAACAAAAAATAGGAGCGTCACCAACAAAGCCTTTGTTCGAGGGAAGCCCAACGATTGGCTGAGGGAACAACAAAGAATCTGATTGGTTAACTAGCAAGCCATGTATATAAAAACACCCGACAAAAATAACTCCATGCATTTAGCCTGACGATTCCCCCCGGGGATGAAACACGGGAGCCTCTGTGTAGCTTGATTGCCACATATATTTTCATTGCTTACTACCTAGCTCTACTTACGTATCGAGCACTGTTGCAGTAAATACTGAAAACTGACACATAAAAAATTATATATCCTTATAATATTTTATGTGGATACACGAAGTACTAATATATATATATATATATATATATATATATATATATATATATATATATATATATATATATATATATATATCAACACCACGGCAAAAATCTCAGCCCCCCACCTTTCATCTCTCTCAGCCTAAGGCAAGTTCAATTATATTCTCACCCCTCCCCATTTCACTGCTGCCTTAATCGTACCCACTCAAAGTTTTCCATATTCATTTCATTCTTCGCCACCTCTGACTTCTCATAGCATGGACTCTCCTCCAGCGCTCATAGTAGCCACGGCTACACTTTCCTCCATCTCTCCATCATGTCTACCCAAAATTTCGATATACTTGCATGACATTTTTCTTCAAATTATCATCCTGAGGAAGTCTTACAATAAAGACGAAACGTTGATGAATACATAAAATAATATATCTTTTTGTTTCTTTTTTCATTTCCCATATTATATATATATATATATAATTTTTATGGAAATTGCTCTAGACAAGGCATGAAGCCACTTGATGAAAGGAGCTACAAAATACTACTACAAGGTTAAAAACTAGCCAACGATAACTGTTAGGTGGATAGATTCCGAACAGCAATTGTTCCCTCTTTGTAAGAAACATCGCTCATGGAATGGGAGGACTACATGACAAAATAAGGGAAGTGGGAGTTACAAGGCTACCGAAAGTAAACCAAAGGTCCACTTTCTAAGTATTTACCAATGTGTTCAACTAAAGAAGGGGGTTGTATTCAGTCATCAACAGATAGGCTGTTACGCTTCATCGCATTTCATCAGTGTGGCTAGACTTGTAATTGTTTCAAACCGGGATTGAAACTTAAGCGGCTAGTTGTCAGTCGGCGCTTCTAACCATTCGACCACAAGTCACGAGCCACGTGTGTATGTGTGTGTGTGTGTGCCTACGTATCTGTTTGTAAGTATCATTATGAACATACAGTCATTGGGTGTCGTAAATAAAATATAAAGAAACCGTTCAACGTGTCTATTCTCCTGATGATGGACATGCGGAAGGCATCGTAGCCTATTTGAGGAATGGCCTTTCCCTTTTGGCAGGAATCTGAGCCATTCATCAATTTTATTGAACATTACATTTCAGCGTTAAATGTATCCAGTTACCGAAGATGAAGAGGCGTACATCGAGTTAATCTCAAACGAACCGTTACGCTCTACACAACCCGCGAGGCCATTCCACCCGATTATAAATTACCTTGGCAAAATGGACAGAGATTCCATAGTTTTATATTACGTTAAAAAAAGTCAATTATATATTCAATAGGGAACACAAAAAAACAAATACTGCGATAAGATTATAAAAATTTTCGAGCCGTATAATTGTTGATTTACGGCATATAAACGATTCTAGTGTCATTTAATGAGTATAATTATTCATTGTTTAATGGTGTTTTTTAATGTAGAAATTATATCGGTTTTAGTAAGAGGACGAAATCTTATACATGTATGTCGCAAATACTGCGTAATTCTAGAAAAATTGCCCAGAGTGCTTGATTATTATTGAAAGAACATAACATATTTTGTTACTTTTTGATACCATGCGGCAAGGTCCACTTTCTACTCTCCATTTTATCTGAACTCAGTGATGAACACATCCCTCTAGACTGAAACAATTTTTATTTGGTTCCAATCCAAATTTTTTTTCTTTGGGAGGAGGGAGCTGGATTTCCTCACATTAGATAATAACTTGTGTCTAACTCTGCTCTCGTAGTACGTCAATAGAGATTATCATTTCAGACTTGAACATTCGTAGAAAATTAGCATGCAGTACACGATTGAAAACATTGGAAACTATTCACATCAAATAATTGTAATAAGAGTATGACAACAAGGCTGCTGTAGGATTAGGGTTAGGGTTAGAGTTAGGGTTAGGGTTAGGTTTAGGTTTAGGGTTAGGGTTAGGATTAGGGTTAGGGTTAGGGTTAGGGTTAGGTTTAGGGTTAGGGTTAGGGTTAGGGTTAGGTTTAGGGTTAGGGTTAGGGTTAGGGTAAGGTTTAGGGTTAGGGTTAGGGTTAGGGTTAGAGTTAGGGTTTAGGGTTAGAGTTAGGGTTAGGGTTAGGTTTAGGGTTAGGGTTAGGGTTAGGGTTAGAGGTAGGGTTTAGGGTTAGGGTTAGGGTTAGGGTTAGGGTTAGGTTTAGGGTTAGGTTTAGGGTTAAGGTTAAGGTTAGGGTTAGGGTTAGGTTTAGGGTTAGGGTTAGGGTTAGGTTTAGGGTTAGGTTTAGGGTTAGGGTTAGGGTTAGGGTTAGGGTTAGGGTTAGAGTTAGGGTTTAGGGTTAGGGTTAGGGTTAGAGTTAGAGTTAGGGTTTAGGGTTTGGGTTAGGGTTAGGGTTAGGTTTAGGGTTAGGGTTAGGGTTAGGGTTAGAGTTAGGGTTTAGGGTTAGGGTTAGGGTTAGGTTTAGGGTTAGGTTTAGGGTTAGGGTTAGGGTTAGGGTTAGGGTTAGGTTTAGGTTTAGGGTTAGGGTTAGGGTTAGGGTTAGGTTTAGGGTTACGGTTACGGTTAGGGTTTAGGTTAGACGTTTCATTAATGTTAACCAAATATAAAAACGATTTTTCTAAGTAATTCCGGCTCAGGAGAAGTGTGATTTGTGATTGCTCTACCCTTGCTTTAGTATACAACATGCTGATTCTTAAGCAGTTCAGTTCATAGTCAACTCTTTCACGGACGAGTTCAATTGGTGAAAGATCTAGACACTGAGAGGACTAATTCCTGACTTTAAATGTACCTTATCTACCTTTGCTTTCGGATAATTTAGTAATAAAAATAAAGTCATATAGTAAGATAAACTCTCAATCCTTAGTAGGGCAACTATTCAATGTTAAATAATACATATTCCAGCAATGCTTTCGGATGTCTTTGACTTCTGTCTGCCACTAGACTTAAGCAATGCCGTCTCAGGAGAAGTGTGATATGTAATTGTCCTACCCTTGCTTCAGTATACAACAGTTATTGGATTGAATCCTTTCTTAGAATAGTCCCTGGCTCTCTCAAGATAGAAGGGGCCAATGTTAGTTATGTGATTTACCTAAAATTAATAAACTTTAACCTGAAATGCAATATCTGCAGTTCGCGTTGTTAACTATATCACAAGCTAGACTTTTCATTAATGGTTAGAATTAAGGTTAGGGTTTGGGTTAGACTTTTCATTAATGGTTAACTAAACTTAAAAACGTTTTTTTCTATTTGAGCAGAAAATTCAAACCAATGCGATCAACAACGCAAACAACTATTGGAACTTTCCAATGAAACCTCATTGATCATCTGAAGGTTTAACCCCTCCGACCCGTCAATCATAGAATTACTATTTTGTTATTCTAAAATTTAACTTTTAAATTTCCATTTAAAAATAAAAATTTAGTTAAACGATTTCGAAACAAAAATGAACGTTAAAAAATTCCGGTCAACTTTGGGTACTTTCATCTAGTTAATAAGAAGCATCGTCGCTGTATACAGTTTTTATGTATATACAATCTCAAGGTTTTAAATTTACTTAAGACGGCCTCGTTACTCTCACTCCCCTGATTTTGTCCTTTAGTCCTCACATTCCATGAGCGATGTTTCTGACAAAGGGGAAAGAATTGCTATTTTCTGGGTCGGAATCTGTCCACCTAACAGTTATCGTTGGGTATTTTTTAACTTTAAAGTCGTATTTCTTTAGCTCCTTACATCAAGTGGTATCATGCCTTGTCTGAAGCGATTTCCATTCAAAAAAACACGGCGTTCAATAAGTAATGCCCTGACCCATATCCCATAGCAGTAGATGAATGAAACTTGACACAGTTATTAGTCTTTCTCTACATAAGAACCACCCAGATTTATGCATTTCTTTCATCGTTTGATGCAGCTCTGGACACCGTTTTTGTAGAACACCCCAGGTTTGTTCTGCAACCACGTCGTAACTTTAGAAATCAAAAACAACTTCATGACTGGGAAGAAATAAAAGTCAGAGGGTGCAAGGTCAGGAGAGTAAGAGGGATGGGGAAGGATTTCATAGCCCGTGCTTCTGATCTGGCGACATGCGAGTTGTGGATCGGAGCGTTATCCTGCAGGAGGAGGATACCTTTGCTGATCTTGCCTCGCCTCTTGATTTTGATAGCTTCTCTTAATTTCATCAAAAGTGAAGCATAATAGGTTCCTGTAATTGTGGTACCCTTGGCCAGGAAATCTGTCATCACTATTCTGTCCTGGTCCCAGAAGACTGTGAGCATGACCTTGCCAGCGGAGCGCTGCACCCGTTCCTCCTTTGGAGGTGGTGAGTCCAAGTGCTTCTACTGCATTGACTGGACTTTGGTCTCTGGATCATAGTGATAGACCCAAGTTTCATCCTGTGTAATCAGTCTTTTGCAAAACTTTGACTCATCTTTTTGGCATATCTCCAAATTCATCCTCGAGCACTCGACGCGTTCTTGCTTCTGGAAAGGTGTGAGCAACCTAGGAATCCATCTGGCAGACACCTTATGTATATGCAAATTGTCATAAATTATAGTTTCTACAGACCCTGTACTAATCTTGACCTCTTGGGCTATTTGGCGAATAGTAATGCGTCGATATTCCAAAATCCAGCCTCAACTTGACGGACAGATGCTTCATCAATGGCAGAAGAGGGACAACCAAGTTAGGGAGCAGTTTCAACAGACTTACGGCCATGTTTGAATTCACGATGAAAGCGTTTTACAAGGTCATGTGATGGGGCATCATCACCATGAGTTTCTTTTATTTCATCAAAAGTCTCTTTTGGTGTGCGTCCTTTTAAATACAAAAACCGGATCACTGCGCGGACTCAACTGGCTCCATTTCATACCTGACTTAATTCAAACACCTCAGAAACCACAATTAGTTCAGAGATGTTGTTTGCAACATAACCCATACAGATATAAATCATTATTACTTATTGAACGCCCCTCGTAGTATTTCGTATTCGCTTTTGGATATATTCCCTCAATTTGTTTCTGGGTCTAATACATAAAACCGTCCTGTCTATTGCTTTTTCCAATATTGTATTCAGATCTTCGCCTTGCATGTCACTTAAAAGATGACCCGTATCCTTTATCTTCCGTTTTATGAGATCGATTTATAGATTTCCTTTCGTTTCAGGAGTATTTGATATTATATTTTGTCCAAAAAGGATGCTTTTTTTGGGGAATATCATCACGGTTAATTTATCAACCAGCCAAGGATTTCATCGATGGGCAACTAAGAAAAGATCTTTCCAGTAAGAAAGTCGATATTTAAATGATGAGATAATTTCTCTCTACAAACGGTGTTAAGCATACAGCCCGCTGGCTGGATAACGCCTGATTGATATTAGGAAGTTATACTATCAATATTTATAAAGATAGGTATAAGAATATATATATATATATATATATATATATATATATATATATATATATATATATATATACACACATATACATATATATATATATATATATATATATATATATATATATATATATATTATATATTTATCTACCTCCTACAAGGTAAGATGTGACACAATGTCGGGAAAGTGGGATTAGATAAGCCAGCGCTCGAGAGGTGAGCACTCTGGCCATTTAAAAATTGCCTGGGCAGTCCCATCGGCATTCCCCGGTAGAGGCGCCTCAGACAGTAAGCAATAAACTTACTCCTCCCCAAAGAGAGGAGACAAAGCCTGGGAGGGTGAACCTCCTAGAACTGCACAGGACCGGAAACCCCCAATAGACCGGCGTAAATCCAAACCCAAAGGCCCGGACGATACCGGTTTATTAGGCGGGGTAAAAACCCCTATGTATATATATATATTGTTGAATATAAGAGACAACACATGTCTAGATATCCTTTGGTAGATCCTTTCAATAGTCCGAATCAGGAGCTTAGTTTAGAATATAGTAATAATAAAGAAAAACTCCATATATTAGAAGCCCTATATATATATATATACAGCAACAAAAAAAACCCTAATTAATCGAATTAACTTTAATATCAGTAATAATATACCAAAATGTCTATAGTTTTGTACTTATTACATAATTCCCACCAAAACCTTCTATAATACTAACACATGGCCTGTACCTAGTTAACCTCATTCCCCTGAAGATAGAACCCGGATGGGTCTGAAAGTACTTGGGAGACAAATCCAAACTGCCAAATTCATCAGCCAATTCCCCTCCGAAACTAAGATCCTGATTCGGACTATTGAAAGGATCTACGAAAGGATATCTAGACATGAGTTGTCTCTTATATTTAACAATAGTTGACTGCAAGAAAAGATGCTGCCTATATATACATATATATATATATATATATATATATATATATATCTATATATATATATATATATATATATATATATATAGTAAGTTATGAAAATATATTAATGGCAAGCTACACAGAGGCGTCCACGTTTAATCCTCGTAAAGAATTGTACGGCTAAAATGATTGTCTAAAGGGATGAAATGTGGAACCCTCTGTGTAGCTTAATTGCGATAAATATATTTTCAGTACTTACTACCTAGCTTTACTTACGTATTTAACACTGTTGAAGTAAATACTGAAATTCGATACATAAAATATGTTATCTCCTTATAACATTTTCATGTCGATACATAAAATAATAATAATAATAATAATAATAATAATAATAATAATAATAATAATAATAATAATAATAATAATAATAATATGTAGATATATATATATATAAATTAAGAAAATATTACAAGATACCAAATATTAAAACATTACATGAAAATATAGTCTCTTCTCAAATAATAGGGTTTCTTAAAGAAACTAATTTGTACAACAAAAAAAAAAATCCAGTTTTTACAAAATGACATCTAACAAGAAAAAAATACATATTAACTTGTATAGAAATGTTAATAGATTTGTCACGAAGCAAACGAGTAGAAAAAAATCTCTTCAAAATAATGGCCCAAATAATATCTCAATGAACAAAGAGAAGCGTACCAAAATCAAAAAATCAAAACGAAACGCTCACATATTTTGGGCACTTTTGGGAGTTGTCAAATGAAATATTTGACAGAATGTTATCTGGATATCGCTACTGTACTAAGAGTTAAAAATTTTTTCAACAGTTGAATTGAAAAGATAGTTAAAGGGAGATGCCCAAGGAGGCATAACTAACAAACAAATAAATAAATAAATAAATAAATTATAAATAGTCAAATCCCACACGCTTAAAAAACTTAAACAAGAAGAACATTTTTTTAACTGTCTTTATTGGCAAAAGATGAGTTTGACCTGAGATTGAAAGCAAATTAAGAAAATATTACAAAATAACATATATGAAAACATTAAATGAGCATATAGCTTCTTCTCAAATGATAGGGTTTCTTATAGAAACTAATTTGTACCATTATTTTCTTGATACAGTTTAAACAAAATGACATCTAACAAGAAACAAATTCAATTAACTAGCATATAAATGTCAATAAACTTGTCACCAAGAAAACAATTTGAACAAATCTTTTCAAAAGAAAGACCCTAAAATTATCTCGAAAAACAAAGAAAAGCGTACCAAAATATAAAAATCAAACAAAACGCTCATATATTTTAAATCGTTAAATGCCATACGCTAAAAACCCTTAAAAAAAGAAAAACAATTACACTGTCTGAATTAGTAACAAAAAGTGTGATCTGATATGACTTATAATAGTTGAAAGGTTGTTCAATGCCAACAAACCAAACCAATTCACTTTGTTATTTTTTACCAAATCAATCACATCGATTTTTTTCAAATATGTTTTATATTTACAGATGTAATTATCTGAATGTTGTCATTTATTTTAAATGAAGATAAAAATATATACTTTTTTCCTTAATCAAACACGGTCATTAAACAGATTATCTTTTTAAATAATTTTTTTAAATATTTCAACACGAATCTCTACATCAAGAATGATTCGTTTTACTATTCATTCATTTATCTTATTTTTGTATGAATAAATTAAACTAAATATATCCTAGATTACAACCCCGTACGCATATGGGCTGTGTTCCAAAATACATAATGTTCGGCAAATTTTTGTAGAGGTGAATCATGTACATACAAATATATAAACATAAATTAAACTAAATATATCCTAGATTACAACCCCGTACGCATATGGGCTGTGTTCCAAAATACATAATGATCGGCAAATTTTTGTAGAGGTGAATCATGTACATACAAATATATAAACATAAATTAAACTAAATATATCCTAGATTACAACCCCGTACGCATATGGGCTGTGTTCCAAAATACATAATGATCGGCAAATTTTTGTAGAGGTGAATCGTGTACATACAAATATATAAACATATAAAATACCTACTTATATAAATAATATATTGAATACTAGTGTATTTCCAACATGCGTAAATACTGATGATACATCTGTATAAGTATGAAATCTTTAAACATTTTTATTATTAACTGCGTCCAATCGATTAATTCTTTGTGTATACTCATTCGTGGATCGAATATTTTTCTGGTGTATATTCCTTAATAAATCGGTCGGTAAGTTTAATCGGTGAATACATCACAGGATGTGGACGATGTAAAAAATAATGCTTTCCTTATCTCCATCCAATCAGGCCAATCGTTACACGTCGCACTTGGACGGCAACCAGCGAACACCTCTGAGTAATTCGATGAGAAACACCGATCGGCCGCAAGAGGTGGCAATCGATGTAAACGCACGCACAAGATCCGCATCGCAACACCATCGCCAGAAATATCGCTTCGGATGTCGACAGCAGCGCCGGACCCACGATTGAGCGTTTTTGAGAAGATCAAAATGACCTATAACTGTGGATTGAAAATAAATGAGCTTGCCGACTAGGTTAAATTTATCGACTTTTCGGATTACTGCAACCACACACCACCCCATATAATACTATGTAAATATATATATATATATATATATATATATATATATATACATAAATCTCTCTCTCTCTCTCTCTCTCTCTCTCTCTATATATATATATATATATATATATATATATATATATATATATATATATAAATTCGGAACTTTGATTGGACTTTTTGTATTATTTTGATTGATTTATTTATCATTAACATTGAATATGGACACATTTCGCGACTGGATAACTTTGCCGGCCCCTTCAATTTCACGTATTTGGACTGCTGTTTGTATCTTGGAGTAATGTCCTTCCTGATTATGCTTCTCAACTTGTATGACCTGGATGGACTGTATGGATTCAACAAAAGTATGTTTTTGGATTGATATGTTTGATGTTATGTATTTTTATGTATTTGTGTATATAATTTTATATATTTTCAAAGCGTAATTTTATTGCCTGTAGTAGTATAACTGCGGTAATGGTCCTCTGAAGAGAAGAATTATCTTTGAAAACTCATGAGCTAAGGACTTAAGGATACTTTGCTTGAACTTTGAATTCTAATAAAATTTGATTGACACCTTATTTTATTACTTCATTTTATATTATAATATTAATGCTCTATCCAGTATATTGAGCTTCAGTTTTTTATCCGGATGTTTCACTAATTATAAGATATTAGTTGACGCTTATATCTTTTGTTGGATTGCTTCATATATATATATATATATATATATATATATATATATATATATATATATATATATATATATACTAGATGACAACAGAAGCTGAAGAGAGCCGGATGACTAAGTCCTCCTCTGCTTAAAACCGACGGTACGAATGTTGTACTAACTTTTCTGTACCAAAATAAATAAATAAATATGCATATGGATTACCACTACTTCTATTCTCATAAAACTATACTGCTTTCTATTATTACCACTTCAACTCACATTAGACTATACAGTCTTAAATTATGACTAATTCAACTCTCATTAAACTATACTGCCTTGAATTACAACTACTTCAACTCTCATTAAACTATACTGCATTGAATTATCACCACTTCAACTCACATTAAACTATACTGCCTTTTATTATGACTACTTCAACTCTCATTAAACTATACTGTCTTGAATTATCACCACTTCAACTCACATAAAACTATACTGCTTTAAATTATGACTACTTCAACTCTCATTAGTCTATACTGCCTTGCATTACAACTACTTCAACTTTCATTAAACTATACTGCCTTGAATTATCACTTCTTTACTTCTCATTACACTATACTGCATTGCATTGCCACTACCTCAACTCTCATTAAACTATACTGCCTTGAATTATTACTACTTCAACTCTCATTAAACTATACTGCCTTGAATTATTACTACTTCGACTCTTATTAAACTATACTGCCTTGAATTATTACTACTTCGACTCTCATTAAACTATACTGCCTTGAATTATTACTACTTCGACTCTCATTAAACTATACTGCCTTGAATTATTACTACTTCAACTCTCATTAAACTATACTGCCATGAATTATTACTACTTCAACTCTCATTAAACTATACTGCCTTGAATTATTACTACTTCAACTCTCATTAAACTATACTGCCTTGAATTATTACTACTTCGACTCTTATTAAACTATACTGCCTTGAATTATTACTACTTCGACTCTCATTACACTATACTGCCTTGAATTATTACTACTTCGACTCTCATTAAACTATACTGCCTTGAATTATTACTACTTCAACTCTCATTAAACTATACTGCCATGAATTATTACTACTTCGACTTTCATTAAACTATACTGCCATGAATTATTACTACTTCGACTCTCATTAAACTATACTGCCATGAATTATTACTACTTCGACTCTCATTAAACTATACTGCCATGAATTATTACTACTTCGACTCTCATTAAACTATACTGCCATGAATTATTACTACTTCGACTCTCATTAAACTATACTGCCATGAATTATTACTACTTCGACTCTCATTAAACTATACTGCCATGAATTATTACTACTTCGACTCTCATTAAACTATACTGCCATGAATTATTACTACTTCGACTCTCATTAAACTATACTGCCATGAATTATTACTACTTCGACTCTCATTAAACTATACTGCCATGAATTATTACTACTTCGACTCTCATTAAACTATACTGCCATGAATTATTACTACTTCGACTCTCATTAAACTATACTGCCATGAATTATTACTACTTCGACTCTCATTAAACTATACTGCCATGAATTATTACTACTTCGACTCTCATTAAACTATACTGCCATGAATTATTACTACTTCGACTCTCATTAAACTATACTGCCATGAATTATTACTACTTCGACTCTCATTAAACTATACTGCCATGAATTATTACTACTTCGACTCTCATTAAACTATACTGCCATGAATTATTACTACTTCGACTCTCATTAAACTATACTGCCTTGAATTATTACTACTTCAACTCTCATTAAACTATACTGCCATGAATTATTACTACTTCGACTTTCATTAAACTATACTGCCATGAATTATTACTACTTCGACTCTCATTAAACTATACTGCCATGAATTATTACTACTTCGACTCTCATTAAACTATACTGCCATGAATTATTACTACTTCGACTCTCATTAAACTATACTGCCATGAATTATTACTACTTCGACTCTCATTAAACTATACTGCCATGAATTATTACTACTTCGACTCTCATTAAACTATACTGCCATGAATTATTACTACTTCGACTCTCATTAAACTATACTGCCATGAATTATTACTACTTCGACTCTCATTAAACTATACTGCCATGAATTATTACTACTTCGACTCTCATTAAACTATACTGCCATGAATTATTACTACTTCGACTCTCATTAAACTATACTGCCATGAATTATTACTACTTCGACTCTCATTAAACTATACTGCCATGAATTATTACTACTTCGACTCTCATTAAACTATACTGCCATGAATTATTACTACTTCGACTCTCATTAAACTATACTGCCATGAATTATTACTACTTCGACTCTCATTAAACTATACTGCCATGAATTATTACTACTTCGACTCTCATTAAACTATACTGCCATGAATTATTACTACTTCGACTCTCATTAAACTATACTGCCATGAATTATTACTACTTCGACTCTCATTAAACTATACTGCCATGAATTATTACTACTTCGACTCTCATTAAACTATACTGCCATGAATTATTACTACTTCGACTCTCATTAAACTATACTGCCATGAATTATTACTACTTCGACTCTCATTAAACTATACTGCCATGAATTATTACTACTTCGACTCTCATTAAACTATACTGCCATGAATTATTACTACTTCGACTCTCATTAAACTATACTGCCATGAATTATTACTACTTCGACTCTCATTAAACTATACTGCCATGAATTATTACTACTTCGACTCTCATTAAACTATACTGCCATGAATTATTACTACTTCGACTCTCATTAAACTATACTGCCATGAATTATTACTACTTCGACTCTCATTAAACTATACTGCCATGAATTATTACTACTTCGACTCTCATTAAACTATACTGCCTTGAACTGTGACTACTTCAACTCTTATTCCACTATACTGCCTGGCATTACCACTACTTCAATTCTCATTAAAGTATACTGCTTTAAATTATGACTACTTCAACTCTCATTAGTCTATACTGCCTTGCATTACAACTACTTCAACTTTCATTAAACTATACTGTCTTGAATTATCACTACTTTACTTCTCATTACACTATACTGCATTGCATTGCCACTACCTCAACTCTCATTAAACTATACTGCCTTGAATTACCACTACTTGAATTCTCATTAGAGTATACTGCTTTGAATTATGACTACTTCAACTCACATGAAATCATACTGCCTTAAAGTATGACTACTTCAACTCTCATTAAACTATACTGTCTTGAATTATCACCACTTCAACTCACATTAAACTATACTTCCTTGAATTATCACCACTTCAACTCTCATCAAACTATACTGCCTTTTATTATGACTACTTCAACTCTCTTTAAACTATGATGTTTTGAATTATCACCACTTCAACTCACATTACACTATACTGCCTTGAATTACGACTATTTCAATTCTCATTCAACTATACTGCTTTGAATTATACCACTGAAACTCACAATAAACTACACTGCCTGGAATTATTACTACTTCAACTTACTTTAAACTGTGATGTTTTGAATTATCACCACTTAAACTCACATAAAACTATAACATCTTTAATTATCACCACTTCAACTCACAGTAAACTATACTGCCTTGAAATATTACTACTTCAACTCACATTAAACTATACTGCCTTGAATTATTACCACATGAACTACATTAATATATACGTCGTTGAATTAACACTACTTCAACTCTCATTAAACTATACTGCCTTGAATTATTACTACTTCAACTTACTTTAAACTATACTGCATTGAATTATCACCACTTCAACTCACATTTAACTATACTGCCTTTTATTATGACTACTTCAACTCTCATGTTACTATACTGCCTTAAATTATCACCACTTCAACTCTCATTAAACTATACTGCCTTTAATTACTGCTTCCCCGATATATATTGGTTTTCTTAAGTGGTCAATCCACCTTACTCAGTGGTAAAATCTGTTATACTTATTTTTTACAATTGCAACCTAAAGTTTGAAAATGTATTAGTGATCTAAACGTGTGCTTCACCAAAATACCAGAAGCAAGTTAACTTACACCTGAACAAAGACAAGAGATCATTTACTTAAAGAAAGACATATATTATAGTAGAGAAGTATCAAAATGTATAAAGATAGCAATGACTACAATAAATGCCATATATATATATATATATATATATATATATATATATATATATATATATATAGAGAGAGAGAGAGAGAGAGAGAGAGAGAGAAGAAAAAAGAGTGATAAATATGCGACGATTGTCCAAATTTATTTCAAATTTCAATTGTTCAATGCAAGGTGCATTCAGTAATAAACTAGTGTTTATTATTCTTTCCTTAAGCCAAGGCTTTTCAAAGATCGAGATCTTATCATCAGAGGAGAAATACAGATGGATAAGTTGGCTTTCGAAAAAAACAAATTTCAAACATTTGAAAAATATGAAAATTATAATTAAAAGTTATTAAAATAATTTTTGTTAAAAAAAACGTATTGAATGAAAAGAAAGGAAAGTTCCGTGAAAAAGATATGCAAAATGTCCGGGTGGTAAAGTTCCGTTGAAAAGAAGTCCGGTGAATTGTAGAATGTGAAGAAAAACTCTTTGCGTGGGAGCAGATTGGAGAAAGTGCTCAAAAAGTAGGTAAGTCCATATATATATATACGCATGTATATGTATATGTATATATAAATTTGTATATATATGTGCATATATATGCATAAATATACATATATATGTATATATATACGTGTATATATATATATATATATATATATATATATATATATATATATATATATATGTATGCGATTTTATGAAGGCTTACCAAAGCATTCTTTTCAGAACACCAATGATCACCATTAATGATTTTTTCTTACAAATATTATTTATTCAAATTAAATGTTTTTTTCCTACACGTGTTTCACTACCAATCAGGTACTAGCTTGGCAGACCATCAGGAAAATTAAATGTCTGATTACATGCCAAGCAAGTACCTGCTTGGTAGGCAAAAAACATTTAATTTGAATTAATAATATTTGTAAGAATATTTAATGGTGATCATTGGTGTCCTGAAAGGAATGCTTTTGTAAGCCTTCATTAAATCGCATATAAATGCTCTGTACTCTGTAATCGAGTATCATCGAGCTTGTTTCATTGGCACAACCCCGGTCTTCACTGAATGATCTATTTTATAAGTGAAAAATCTAAATCTATATATATATATATTACATATTACAAATTACCATATCACACGGTAGTCTTAAGGGTAATATATTATTAGTATTATTATTTTATTATTATTAATTATTTATGTATATATGAGTGAAATTTTAAGCTGAATTATTTCGACACTTGATTATTGGGGAAATGGTAGTTTAATCAGTACCATTGGAGAGCCATGAATATTATAACTGTCCTGTTTTTAAATCTCCGAAACAGTTACATGGTAAACAGCTGATTGTCCCCGTGTTAATATTAGACGCTTACGTTAAGGTCTCCTGTTTGTGTTTCACTGTTAGATACTAAACCCCCTTTTTTATTTTATTTATTTATTTATTTATTAATTTTCCAACGAATGTTAAGTCTGCAATATCTTGGATTTAGTTAGTTTCTCTGGGAATTTAAACTACATTTTACCTTTTTATTCTTTTGTTTAAAATGACTCAACGCTTCTTTAGACTATATATATATATATATATATATATATATATATATATATATATATATATATATATATATATATGTGTGTGTGTATATATATATCATTAAAGACGACGGTTATGTGTGTATTTTTGACGATTGCACGTGAAAACTATGTCAATATCAACTGTGACAAGAAAGCTGCAGAATCGCAGTCAACAACCCACCGTCGAGAAGGCAAAGGAAGATAAAAAAAACCAATGGACCAGCGCGCATAAACACCGTATAACAGAGCAAATCGAAAACATAGTAGAGGTTTCTTCAACCTCTGTCTCATTGCCGCTATGTTGCATTCCTGTAGCCGGTGTTTCTCCCTACCTCTCATAACTTTGTTCAATGTTGTCCAATGTTGCAGAGGTCTGTGTTCTCTTGGCTAGGCCGTGGGACTTCAATGGTGAAATAGAAAATAATGTCAAAACTTGCATTTAACATATCTCGCTGCTCCTGTTGTTCAAAATCATGTGCAATGTCTACTTCATTTTCACTCTCTGCTGTACCAGACTCTGATTCCTTATCTCATTAAACTATACTGCCTTGAATTATGAATACTTCAACTCTCATTAAACTATACTGCCTTTAATTATGACTACTTCAACTCTCATTAAACTATACTGCCTTGCATTATCACTACTTCAACTCACATTAAACTATACTGCCTTTAATTACTGCTGGCTCGATATTACTTGTTTTGCTTAAGTGGCCAATGTACCTTACTCAGTGGTAAAATCTGTTATACTTAGTTTTTACAATTGCAACTTAAAGTTTAAAAATATATTTATTATCTAAACGTGTGCCGCTACATATTTATAGCATGTAACTCTATTTTCTAAACAACAGAAACATCTCTAATGTAAGGATTTTCGGTGCTTCTTGCTTAAAAGTCCGAAAAAAAGATTTCTTTGTCTTTTACTGTTTAAGAGGTAAATAAGGGGCAGTAACTCTTATCAACTGTTGTTATTACATGTAACGTAATTTACAGAAAATTAATTAGTAATAAATGAACAACAAAGTATACAGCAATGGAAAATTTAAGAATTTATTGTGTTTATACTTGGGTTTTATACTGAATAAAATTCAGCAATTTGTTTGCAAATTTGGGCAATTTCTGCCGCCACATGAATTCTGCGAGATAGGAATCCACCATTTGCGTGTGGGTGCCACATTCAATTTTATTTATTTATTTTTTGCTTCACACCACATACGTTCAACGTGGTTGGTGGTGGCCCCGGTTTGTGGATCAACAAAATTGTACTTGTGATTCACACGCAAATGATGGAATCCTTCGGCACCAAGGCGATCGTATGCTCGTAAAATCTGGCTCAAAATTACAATTAAGAGTTACTGCCCCTTATTTACCTCTTAAACAGTAAAAGACAAAGAAATCTTTTTTTCGGACTTTTAAGCAAGAAGCACCGGATTTTCTTCTTCTCGTTCGTTGATGTATAGACATGCATCTTCTAGATGTTGCAGCATTTTTTTAATGTTTTCTTATGAAAATAATCACGAAGCTGAAGTGAATTGTAACGACAGATGTTGTGTAGTGAAGAATCAGACTCCAATGCACCCGTTGTTTATTCTCTAATTCTAATAGAGAATTGATGGTTGGTTTTGGGTTACGAGGACATTTGCTCAACAAGACTATCCGAAAAGAACAATGTGCTCCGACGAACTTACTGAACGTAGGTATTTATCTACCTCTCACAAAGTAAAATGTGACACAAGGTCGGAAAGTGTGATGTTATAAGTCAGCATACTATAAAAAACGAGCACTTGTGACCCTAAAAAAATGCTTGGGTAGCCCCGTCGGCATTCCCCGGTAGGCGCCCCTCAGGCGATTAGCGATAAACTAACCCCTTCTCAAAGGGTGAGAAGGCAAAGCCTGGGTGGGTGGACCTCCTAGAACTGCACAGGACAAACCCATAGACCGGTGAAATCAAGCCCCGAAGGCGAAGACGATACCGTGTAGTATCCATCGGAACAGATACTACACTTTCTTTCTTAGTCTCATTAAACCGACTGGCAGCCAAATCCCTCTTCACTGTAAGAGTCCTTAAAAGCAGAAACAAAACTTTCAACTCCAATAGCTTTTCTCCTCGAGCCGCTTACTTGCGAAACTTCCTTCTCTACTCACTCTTGGCCTTTTGGCTAAGATCAAAGTGTAGTATCTCTTCCGATGGATACTGCATCCCATAGACTGGTATTGTTTTGGCCTTCGGGGCTTGATTTACGCCGGTCTATGGGTCTGATCTGTCCTGTGCAGTTCTAGGAGGTCCACCCTCCCAGGCTTTACCTCTCCTCTTTGGGGAGGAGTAAGTTTATTGCTTACTGCCTGAGGCGCCCCTATCGGGGAATGCCGACGGGGCTGCCCAGGCAATTTTTAATGGCCAGAGCGCTCATCTTCTCGGGCGCTGGCTTTTCAAATCCCACTTTCCGACCTTGTGTCACATACTCCTATTGTGGGTAGGTGTTAAATAACGGCCTTTTGGCTAAGATCAAAGTGTAGTATCTGTTCCGATGGATACTGCATCCCATAGTCTGGTATTGTCTTGGCCTTCGGGGCTTGATTTACGCCGGTCTATGGGTCTGTCCTGTTCAGCTCTCGAAGGTCCACCCTCCCAGGTTTCGCCTCCCCTCTTTGGGGAGGAGTAAGTTTATTGCTTACTGCCTGAGGCGCCCATACCGGGGAATGCCGACGGGGCTGTCCAGGCAATTTTTAAACCCCACTTTTCCCGACCCGACCATGGGTCACATCTTACTTGTGGGAGTAAGATAAAAACTGACCTTGTGCCTAACTCCTGGGGAGGAGTAAATCAATACTCACTCTATCCCCGACTGTACAAACATAGAGAAATTTATATGTAAACAAACATATTGCTTTACAAATCCTCGATTAGGTTCCCCTACCTGACTCCCAACCACAATAGCTTCTAATGTGCCAGTTCCAATATGCCTTGTTTGGGTACATGAAAGTATATCAAAATGTTTTTGTGATCTACATATTTGGCACTGGACTCAGCTTACTAATCAAAAGTTTTCAGACAATTTCGCAGATCGGTCCTGAATGATGGGAGATATGGCTGACCTGGTGATGGTTTATGTTGGATAATTAATGTTCGCTGTTGATAGACGTATCGGTTCCGTTCGACACTGATCCGGAGAAGACGGGATTAAGCCTCTACTAAATCCTATTTGCATGCTAATTTAGCAGAACTGGGATACATGGAATCTATTTAAGATTCAGCAACAGATCAAACAGGAGAACACGAATTCTAAAGAAACATTACTTATTTGCTTCAAGCAGACAAGTTGTGACTCTACAGATTCAAGATAATGGTACGCAAGAGGAACCTGTTAAGTGGTATATCTTATGGAAATGGATAGAGAAAAAATACAGTGTTGCCGGTGATAAATAACTGTATTGTCTATGTATAATGTTGTATGCAAGAAAAGGTATTGGCTTTGTCTGAGAGTCATACAAAGAGTAATATAGTAGTAGTATTCTTAAGTGATATATCTCGTGGAAAAAGTGCTCAATATAACAGATAAAAGAGGGGTGTTTAAACACGGTGTTGCACGGGATAACGAACTTTACAGTTCTTTATGATGTTGTATTCAAGAAAAGATATTGCCTTTGCCCGGGAGTCATAAAAATTATAATATTGAAAAAAGTATAATACAACGAGAACAACAGTGGTTGTACGGCCGGCTTTGACTGGTGTGGTTCCAGGCATTTACTTTCTTTCCCCCACAGGAAGATGTGGCACAATGGGGAAGGCCAAGCTAGCGCCCTTAGGGAAGGAGCACTTTTCATTTTAAAAGTCGGGGTGCCTTAGCCAATAAGAAATAAACTTACTCCACCCCAAAGAGGAGAACATATTCCTTGGAGAGGGATCACCTAGAACTACTTAGGACCAATACCCAGCGCGAAATCGTCTAGTTCCTATCGAACGGGGGTGGATATAACACTGAGAAACATGCGTTCCTAGTATTTATGGTGAGTGGAAGAGTTCAAATAGTCCGCATAGGTAAGGTACCATAATATATCCCTTATGGCAAAAGTTCTCAATACAATGGATTGAGCAGGTGTGTTTAAAGCACAGCGTTGCCCGGGATAAAGAACCTTTCCGTTTTTTATTCTTTTATATACAGGAAAACGTATTGGCGTTGTCCGGCTATTATAATAAAATAATATAGTATTACTACTGTTAAGGGGTATATCTTATAGAAAACCTGCTAAATACAATAGATAGAGCTAGGAAATAAAATTGTCATTATCAACATTAATTCTCTTTATACTTTGATTTTTATTGTAGTATTAACAGTGCTGTACATCCCTCTTTACTACGATTACAATAGTGTATTTATTAACTAAAGGGGTTTAGGCCCTCCGTTCAGTCTAGAGACACTATGGATACCCCTATAAGGGGCTGGCTGCGCGTGTAATTATGAAGCAACGGTTGTGCAATCCCTAACAACAGTCGGCACTGCTTGATTCCAATGGCAAGCAGTTCAAGACGACTGGAAACACCTGGTAGTCCCAAATGGTCACCCATTTAATACTGGCCAGGCTCAACGTCGCTTAACTTCGGTGATCTAACGAGAACCGGTGTGTCAACGTGATTTGTACCGTATAACTAAAGGGGTACACTCTTTATTTATACTCTTCTTATTATGGGGCATGGAATTTCCCTTTATTAACATCACTTCTCTTGAAACTTCGATTTCAATTGTACTTTTGGACAACGCTTTAAAGGACTCTTTACTCTTATTACAGTAATATATGTGTGTTAGTCAAATGCTTCTGTTCAACTCCGCATTGCCCAACAGCAAAAAATGTAAGATTACAGTATTACATTTAATGAATTACAGTATTATAATTTTTTAATACATCAAAACAAGAGAGAGAATGAGCTGAGTAGAGAGGAAAGAGAGGTTTGGGGAGAGGGAAGGAAATAATTTAGAAGGAAGAAAGAGAGAAAGATAGAAAGACGGCTAGAGAGATGGAGAGAGATATAAGTTTCAGTATAAATATATTAAACACACCATTTAATTTTAATTTTCTTTTAATTTGTCTTTTATGGACCCGGGCAACTCCGGATAGCCCTGCTAGTCAAATATAAAAGTTATAATTATTCAATAAAAAATATGCCTGGTTTTGGGACGGGTAGTTACAAAAGGGGTACAATTAGAGAGAACACATCGCGTTTTCGTGACTTAGCGTCGTCAACGTTCGTGCAGGTCTCGGAAGCGCCCGAGAGTGTACGAGGCGAAAACTGCCAAACGATGAATTGAAGACTGGCAGACTATAAATCTAGACGAATAAAATTCAAGTAAAATACATGTATAAAAATATAGAACCAAAAAACTATAGCTAGTTTATATTAAAAAAAAAAACGCGCTGCAGATCGTAGAAATTAATTTCTTCAAAAAAAGTATCGTCTGCTTGCTTGGTACCATATTGTCTAATGCCTGATGCAACCAGATTGGTTAATAGTTTCGTCAACTCTCGGGCGCTTCCGAAATCTACCCGAATGTTGACGACGCAAAGCCACGGAAACGCGTTGAGTTCTTTATAAGAGTACCCAAAAAGGGAAGATATTATACTTTTTGATCGCATTTCTAAAAATTAAACAGAATTAAAGTAATTTTTGTTCACGAAGACCAACATTTCACAAATGCGTGTTCAGTCTGGATGTTTTCCGATCACACTTTGTAATATTCAGAAAATGAATGTTCGTTTTCCTGTTCTAACGTAGACATAAAACTTAAACTGACAACTTTTTTTTTATGTATGTATAAGTTATTTCCCCAAACAACAAAGACATATAAACAAGCCGTTGCTCAAAGAGAGAACTTTAAACGTCTAAGATGTTGACAGGGAAATATGACGGTGGATTCTTGAAGCAATTCCGATTCCAAATACTGTGGTTGGAACGCGACAGAATAGAGGAAATGATTCCATCAGCAAACCTGTTCTTTCGGTAATCGTTTTGACAACATTTGCAGCTGCTGCAAAAGGAATTCCAACTCTTGATTAAGCCTGTTTCAACAAAAAGATGCACGTAGACAAAAAACCGTTGAGCCACTCGCAAGTTGTTTTTTTACGTGCGAAGCGGGGATATTAAAACATTCGATTCTTTTAAAAACTAGGTTATAAAAAAAACAGATACAGTCGAAGGACCTTTCTACACAATCAGTCCGACAAAAACGGCCATTCCGGTGACCTTTTATCTGTCGGGCTTAGGTATTAGTCCTGGATAGTCCTAGGAGGTTTCCCCTCTCAGGCCTTGCCTCCCCTCTTTGGGGAGGAGTTAGTTTATTGCAAACTGTCTGAGGCGCCCGACTAGGGGATTCCACGGCAAGTTTTAATCGGCTAGAGTGCGCCTTATTTCGAGGCGCTGGCTTGATTATCCCAATCCTCCGATTTCGTGCAGCATCTTCCTGAGGTGGGAAGAAGTAAATACCCAGTGTTTACCATTTGCAGGTTCAAAGTCCCACTGGTCAAACGGTCAGACGTTATATATATGTACACGTCTTCTAATCGTCCATTTACATGGTTTTGATATTTTTTGCCAATAAATTTTATTTTATTTTATTTGGTGTTATATATATATATATATATATATATATATATATATATATATATATATATATATATATATATATATATATATATATATATATATATATATATATATATATATATATATATATGCATGTTATTAAAAAAAACATTTACTAAGGCCAGGCACTCTGAGTGAGTTTAATAACAAGCAGTACTACTAGCTTCATTGCGAGATCCAACACAGTTTGTTGTTGTAGATCACTATTCGCTGCTCGTTGTAAAATACCCGCCGACTTGGTATATACAAAGTTAAATGCCTCCTTAATTCTAAGCTAATTTGTTGTGGCCAACGGGAAACGCTCTTGACTGCGAATCAGTGGCGATTTGTGATCGGAGTTCGCGCCCGGAAATTAACTTCCTACACTGAAGATGTATATAGGTAATAAATAATTAATATTTATGTATAAATATTACATATATATATATATATATATATATATATATATATATATATATATAAATATATATATATATATATATATATATATACAGTGTGATTCATAAGTCACTTCACTTAGCTATTTAAAATGATTACCATATGAAGCACAAACATACTATATATTTATATTTATATATATATATATATATATGTGTGTATGTATACATTGTATTAAGGGTAAAACTATTTAATTTGTCTAACCATTATGTCTTATCTGTTCCAACTTGTGTCTACCCGTCACACCTCTGCATTGTATTGCCTTCTAAGTATCACATTTCTATATACTAATAAAGAATGCTTCAAGCAA
>OY744545.1:63215400-63242900 GCA_963556195.1 Sepiola atlantica | reverse complement strand
GAGAAAGTGTATAGCCGTGCTGAGAGGATCTTATTTGCGCTGTGAATACTATGCTATTTTGAATATCTGGTTAAGTTTTACTCGTAGGTTGAAGTATATATATATATATATATATATATATATATATATATATATATATATATATATATATCCGAAACAGTTACATGGTAAACAGCTGATGATCCCCGTGTTAATATTAGATGCTTACGTTAAGGTCTCCTGCTTTTGTTTCACTGTTAGATACTTAATCCCCCTTGTTATTTTATTTACTTACTATTATATATTATTTATTTATGAATTTTCCAACAAATGTTAAGTCTACACTATTTTGGATTTAGTTAGTTTCTCTGGGAATTTAAACTGCATTTTCCTTTTTTTTTTGTCTTTTTGTTTAAAATAACTCAAAGCTCCTTTAGACTATATATATATATATATATATATATATATATATATATATATGTGTGTGTGTGTGTGTGTGTGTGTGTGTGTGAGTGTCTCTGTGTGTGTGTTCGCGCGTGTGTGTGTGTGTCGTGATCAGTTTTCGCCTATATCTTTTTTTAAATGACGAGCTATCCTTACAGAACGACCACAATCCTAAATCGTGTTTTACATGATATTATATCGACATAGTTTCGATTTGCTTTTAATTAAAATAAGATATTAGTCGAAGTCTACATTTTCTACATTCGTCTTTTTATGATTGATGTCTCAATTTAAACTTTTTTTTCATGAAAATCGCTCCAGAAAAGACATCAAGCTACTTGATGTAAGGAGCTTACAGAACGAAAGATGATTATCGCAAAGATTGGGGAGACCTATTAGTCCTAGTCTTTAAAAGACCAAGGTTATAGATAGGAGGAAAACAGTCAACAGGAAGAGAGTTCCACAAGCCTGCGTTTCTTGGAAATAAGCAACTGGAATAGGAAGCTGTATTACAACGGGGTAGCTAAACAGCGAAGTGATGGAGACCACTAGACTAACGAGTCAAACGAACTGGAACAAAAAAAAGCGGGGAATAGATAAGACAATTCCGAAGAACACATGCGATAATAGTATTTATAGAAAAGACTGAGACTAGCAGCATCACGTCTGTGAGACAGAGGATGTAGAGAAGAAGAAAGGGTAGCAAATTATAGATACGTTTCTGCACGTTATCAAGTACACTCAAATGGGATGGAGATTCACCAGCCCAAATATGACAATAAATTTGATTTATCGTGTTTTTCAAATATACACATACTTACCGAAGTACCCGTATACGTCGGGTTTCTCATCTTTTCCTGAATTATATAGCCAGGATTAGAATTTAACAAAATCTATTAAATGTTTTTCATCTAAATTTTAAATTTAAAAAAATATCCAGGCTCATGTTTATGATCGATATATCGACCTGGAAAATAAGTAGAACACTTTTGCAAACAAAAAAAATAAAATAAAAATTAAAATAATGGTCCAGTGTAAGATTCGAACCAACGATTGCATACAATCTTAGAATGCCGGCGAAGGCCATGTATCTAACGAAAAATAGTCATTCTTTTTAACCATACTTTAATAAGTTCGCTTAAATGTTTAAAAAAATTTTTTTTTTTTTACCAAATTATGTTAATTGAATTGAAATAGGGAGCCATAGATAAAGGGGGGTAGGAGGGGGTAGAGAGAAGTTTTAAAAGAAAGAAGTTTTCACTCTTCACTTTTTTAACTCCACTCTTTCTGTTGGCCATGCAAGAGCAAATGCTATTCATTAACATTGGCCACCATTCTAGGCCAACAGCATAGAACCCATCAAAAATATATGACAATTCTATTACATTCACCTTGGAGGAGGGGAATAGATGCTTTTTTTGTTTGTTTTACTTCATCTGTCTCCACGTCACTTAGAATTAATTTGTTTTTCTAGCTAATTTTAGTGATTTGAAATAATCCTACCTTGAAAGCCGTCGGTAATAACCGTCGAAGATAAACATCTTCTTTTAATTTAAAATGGATGTGGTGATATTTGCTGTTTACATTAAATGTGGTTACATTAAACATACATTAATCAATCAATAGCCGATTTTTAGCGGATTTGTAGCGATTTTTAGCGATTTTAAGCGGAGTTTTAGCGATGATTATACAACCGAAATTATCTCTCTTTTACTAAGTGCTGCATGATTTGTTGTCATTATAACTCTCTGAGCCATTTAGTAAAAGAGTGATCATTTGGGGTAAAATCGTTCTTACTTAAAAATCCGCAATGGGGAGATCAATTTATATTACATTTAATTATAGCGAACTGCTTCCTATTCCACTCCGAATCAAAATCAGATTTTGCAATTTGAGTTGATACGCGTTTTAAGTGATAATTTGTTTGAATTCTCTAAATAACACTAGAAAAAAATAATCAATTTCTATATGAAATGGATTCTGGTGCTCTGGCAAAAACAGGGCTCTTATTTTATCTTTTCCAACGTGAGGATCAATGAAAAATGAAGAAAAATAAATAATGAAAATAATTAGCTTGCTTTCGTTTAAAATCAGATTACCTAAGTTAAGAAACGTTGAGCGAGGTCACTACTAAATGGGTGACCATTTGGAATAGCAAGTGCTGTATGTGCTCTCTTCAAATCTCGGTGTTGTTTCCAGTCGTTCTGGACTTCTTGCCACTGGATTCAAGCAGTGTCGATTCAGGAGAGCTGTGGTCGTGTGATTGTGAAACCCTTGCTTCACAATTACACGCAGGGGGTATCCATTGTCTCTCAATACTTAAAAAACACTCGTATATAATTGTTAATGAAATGGTTGTCAGTTGATGGATGAAGAACCCGAAAAAGGTTGGGAAAGGTTGATTGGATTGATAAAGTTCGAATACTTTTAAAGACTGTTTATAACAGGAATCTGTTAATATTGGAGTTAAAAACGACTATGCTTTAATCTGCAGTGAATCAGTCCCGTGGTAACGTGTACCACAGAGAGGAAGCCGTGGCGAAGGAGCGATCTTTGTGAAAGTTCAGCCTGGCGCTAGGCAAACGGATGTAGATTTTTTTTTAAATCTCAGATTATAAACTTAACTGTAACTCTTGTATTGTTAACCTACCCTTTTTATGATAATATTACGGTAAGGTTCTTTTGCTACTAAACAGAGAGAAACGACGCTCAAATTAACTTAGCCTAAAAAACGAAAATTAAGAAAACAACAAGCCGCGCATGCGTGGTCCCCCTCTGTATGTGACTCGATGTGGCGAGTGTAAAATGCAATAAATTTGGGCAATTTGGGGCATTTTTGACCCCCATTGTACCCCCTGGGGGCGCGAACCAGAATTTTTCTGAGGTCAAGGATGCTCATTTTATATTTAGAACAATTGCCTCTACATTTTGGCCAAGTTTCAGAAAAATTGAATGCATGGATCAAACGTTATGGGAGAAAAGGGTAATTTTTTGCCATTTCGGGGGCTTTTGTACCCCTGGGGGCGCGAACCAGACTTTTTTTCAAAAATCGGAGAATGTCACTTTCTAACCTGAAAAAAGTTACAACTTCATGCAAAATTTCAGAGAAATTCAATGGATGGTTACGGAGAAAAATCCGGACGGACGGACGGACGGACGGAAATGCCTCAACACATAGGTCTCTCGATTTTATAAATCGGGGGACCAATTAAAAAGAAGTGAACATGGTATTTGTTGATGGAGACAACGTCTTGCCATAGAACTGTGTTACGTTAGATGGTATTTTCATGGAAATCGCTCCAGACAAGACATGAAGCTGCTTGATGTAAAAAGCTAACAAGAACGAAAGATGATTATCGCAAAGACAGGAGATGCCTATTAGCCTTAGTCTTGAAAAGACCAAGGCTATACGTAAGAAAAAAAAACAGTCAGCAGGAAGAGAGTTCCAGAAGCCTGCGGTTCTTGGAAAAAAAAGCTACTGGAATAGGAAACCGTATTACAATGAGGTATCAAAACAGAGAACTGATGGACACCACTAGACCAACGAGTCAAACGAGCTAAAATAAAAGAAGCAAGGCATAGATCACACAGTTCCGAAGAACAAATTCCATAATAGTATTTATAGAAAAGACTGAGACTAGCAAAATGACGTCTATGAGAGAGAGGGTGTAGAGAAAAAGAAATAGTGGGGCTAATAAAATTACAGATACGTTTCTGCGCCTTATCAACAACCCTCAAATGGGACGGAGATTCACCAACCTAAATATGACAACAGTACTCCATACATAGGCTGATGGTAGATTTTTGGGGATAGAGAATAGCCATAATGCAACAATGGGTTTGTCACTTGACCTTCATCAGGTACAGTTTTCTCAATTAACATGTTTTTTTATACCGATCTTGGGAGGAATTTTTCTGGTATAGTCTTAATATTTTTCTCCAAAAACACCGTTTGTAATACGGATACCAAAAACTAGTTGCTTGCCATTGGAAATTGGTTAAGTGGTACTATTTTACCCAGCAAAACTGATTTAAATATCAATCTCAGGAACTATGTGCTCGCTACTGGAACTTAATTATGCAGTATACTTTTATCAAAAACCTCGTTTACAATAGAGATCTCAAGAGCTCAATGAAATTTAGTTGTTTGATTACTAAAAAGCAACTGACAATTTCTATTGGTCACGTCTTTTATAGATTAAAAACCGTCACACGTGGTTGATATGCATCCATACCCTTACTCTGGCGTGCCCTTGTTCTTTCTCATATTCGGGTTCTGCACGCCAGGCAGAGACGAGGCATTTTGTTGTAGCGATAAAGTAAGTCAATACTATTTCCACTATTCGATTTAGGTTCTTGCTTATCACGTCAGTCACAGAATAGTGATCAGTGTGGCGGCAGTTTAAAATGTTGTAAAAAATGTGGAATGAGAAAGCTCAAGGGGTATAAAAAGATCCCTACTAATTGTTTTTTGGGAAAAATCAACGTTGCGAGCATTGTCGGAGTTATATTATAGATTTAGAGATCAATAGGGGCCACATTATTATTTGATAACAGCTTTAACCAGTGGGTCCAGTCGTGAACAAGCAAAACGTAAGTATCAGTTTCGCTAAGGACATCCATGAAATCCGCTAAAGCGTTCAACTAAACACTCGTCTTCTGTTTTTACGCTTGATATTTTGGCATTTGGCCTCGAATGAGAATATGCTCTCTATGTAGTTCGAAACCGGCTACATTTTTTTTTACCGCTGCTGACTACAAGAATATCTAAGCAACAAAATAATTCTTGGTGGATGAAAACAAGCACCAACGTAGACTACGGTTTCATTAGTACGATGTTTCGGCATATACAGCCCAAGTCGTGTAAGACTGGTTTGGATCTAACATAATTCTAGTCCTCCACCCTTAACTCTTTTGGTTAGAGCATGTAGCCGTATTCAAATAGAAAGGAAAATAAACACTTTTCAGCCTCAAAGCGTATTAGATGATTCGCGTGTAGGACAACTGTTTTCTAGAGAGAAGAGAACTATTGTTTATAATCGTTGAAACTAGTTTGTCTGCAAATAATTTATATGTGTAGAGAGAAACTAACTTAAAAACGGATATAAGTAGACGATGAGTTGAATTCTTATCAGCTGAGAAAAAACGTTAGTGTTGGAAAATGTTAGTGTTGGAAAATGTTAGTGTTGGAGAACGTTAGTGTTGGAAAACGTTAGTGTTGGAAAATGTAAGTGTTGGAAAATGTAAGTGTTGGAAAACGTTAGTGTTGGAAAATATTAGTGTTGGAAAATATTAGTGTTGGAAAATGTTCAGTGTGTGTTTACGGTGTTGTCTGAACAGGAGGTTTTTCAGAAGTTTAGTCAGTGATATAAACGTTATTAGAGATGCAGGAGATGTCTATACATCTTTTGTTCACAGGTCGCATGTTGAGTAATATGCTTGCAAAAATCCCCATTGAAATATCAACGAGTTAAAGTCCTTAATACAACACTCATGGGTCTAGATAAAGAAAAGCATTCGTCCTTAAAGTGTACGCTAATTTCTGACGACGGTTAAACCTCGTCCTCATTGCCGTTGGTCGTTACATAAATTAATAGTATTATTTAAGCCATTAATAAAATATTCAAATAACAATATCTGTTTGATTCTACGCGGAATATATTTATTTCGATCGTCGAAAGCAAAATATTAGGGTGTAACAAGACCTTTTCAAAGTACGGTATGCGCAACCCCGGTGGCAGGCTAAATGATTTATATGTGTAATTAGATGCCAATTTCGGTGCCATCATCTATTTAGCTGCTGGGAGACAGGGTGGCTAATGAATTGGAATTCACAGTAATATAGGGGATCATTTGTCGTATGGAAACGGACTGCAGCGTTAGATACGACGGTCAACCAAATAAAGAAGAAATAATTTTATTTCAAGTAGCAACTTTAAAAACGCTTAAATATTTAAAAAACGTTAACGACTTTTCTATTTTCAATTATTATCGTATCTACGTAAAACTACAGCGTGTATTGAGCCAATTAGTTCAGTAAACATTTTTTTTAATTACCACAAATGAAGAGGCTTTTTAACATAGTCATGCAAAAAAAAAAGAAAAGAAATAGTGAACAAATAACTGTTACCCGAGGTAATAAAGTTACGGTCGGGTTAGGTTAGGGTTAGGGTTAGGGTTAGGGTTAGAATAAGGGTAATAAAATTGTTCGGTTTTGTCTGGTTCAAAGGTCTGACTAGTACAAAAAATCTTTTTTCTAACTTTACTTCATCGTTCTGCCCATTGCAAACGTCTAGTTCAAAAGCTGTACCGGTACACGAGTCATGATTTAAACTCAAATTCCGACGTCTTAGCCCAAACGGCGGTAATCAACAACCCGGTAAATCAGCGATATATATTAATCCTATTTAAAGGCAGCTGTCGTCAAAGTGTTCTACTACTGAAAGGAGCATGCATTGAAGCCACGGTAAGGGCTGTGTTAATACTACTAACTACAGAGCCCAGCCTAGATTTGGGTGAGGGGGCAACAAATAATTATAAATAGTTGTTTTTATCGACAAACTTATACGTTTAATCCTTACGGGAATTGTCATTATAAGGACGATTATTCATACTGTCGCCGGACTCTAACCTCGATATATATATATATATATATATATATATATATATATATATATATATATATATATAAAATATTTGTTATTGTTTATTATCTATGTACGTATACGTTTCGTCCCTTTTCAATCGAGACTCATCAGCATAGAGATATGACTATTCACTACCGGTCGTACGATTCTGGATTACAAGTATTTTTCAACTTAAATCCAACGTCGCTAACCGCGCGGCCAATATTTGAATAGCTGCTAAACAATGATAATTTAACACATTTAAAAGCGGCTTGATGTCCAGGCATTCTACTTCTATTAAATAAGAAATGATGCATTATAAAGCAAGTGACGTCATGCTGAGTTTGTACTACCATTAAAGTGCTCTACTTATTTTACGAGGAGCGACAAATATAATATATATATATATATAAATATTGAGTTTATATATATATAAGTTAATATATATATATATAAGTTAATATATATATATATAAGTTAATATATATATATATATATATATATATATATATATATATATATATATACACGCATATTCTCGCCTGACAAAGTTGTTCTACAACGAAAGCTTGCAAAAGAAATTGAATAAATGAATTTTTCATTTAAATTGCACAATAGTTGATTTTCAAAATATTTCACTTAAATACATTTTCATGCGTGCCTCATAAATGTTGTCAATTTCCTTATTCAAACAGCCAATCTGCGAGACTACACTCACCTAACGTTTTTTAGAACTTTACGTGCTTTTCTGCTTCTATCGTAATACCATCAAAATGAGGAAGAAGAAATGAAGCAAAACACTATAAGACATCTCGCCTGGCAAAGTTGTTCTACAACGAAAGCTTGCAAAAAAAATAAGTAAAAATAAATAAATTTTTCATTTAAATTGCACGATAGTTTACTTAAAAAATATTTCACTTTAACATATATATATAAGGTAATTATATATATATATATATATATATATATATATATATATATAAGTTAATATATATATATATAAGTTAATATATATATATATATATAAGTTAATATATAGTGAATGCTTTTATTTGAACATGTACAAGGTCTGCTACACTGGCATGTCGATGTTATCGTTCTACAGCTATCGAGAGCTGAGGTCTCATCAGGAAGAAAGTTTTTCCTTGATCCGACCCGGTCGGTGAAGTCTGGACTTCACCAACCGGGTCGGATCAAGGAAAAAACATTTTCGAATAACAGCATTCACAATACAGCTCTATATCTTTATTGAGCACTCTTTTATAAGCCCGGTTTGATCTCCGTTGGATTTCTACCCTGTGGATTTTTTTACTCTACCTGCATTACCAAGTTAATATATATATATATATATATATATATATATATATATATATATATATATATGTATACATATATATATATATATATATATATATATATATATATATATATATATATATGTATACATATATATATATATGTATACATATATATACATATATATATATATATATATATATATGTGTGTGTGTGTGTGTGTGTATAAGTTAAAATCCTTGCTGTAAATGTTGCTTAATTATCTGTTTATCTGTTTAACGCCGTCTCCTTTTTCTTTTGAAGCCGGTTCTTTTTCATTCGGCTTTTTCCGGCTGTTTTCGTAATTCTGCATCGGCAATCGTAGATTTTTTATTTTCTTCGATAGCTGTACCAGTACCGAATTAACAATTTACAAAATGGTAATTTCTCACCATAAACACTCAGACTAAACCCATACTTACCGTAAATGGGCAATATCGCTAGTGCAAATGGAAAATACACCTGACAAAGTCCGGCGGGAATATCGGCCGAAACGGAGTGGATATATGAAATTCAATGTTGCAAAACACTCTAGAGAGAAAACATATCTGTCTGCAGACATCGTTGCGAATCGGCACTTAAATTAAAAGTCGTATTCGTTTCATTTTAAAAGGTTTTCTGATGGAGAAAAAAAAAGTAATCGCACGTCGATATTGAGAAAACAATTTCAAGATGTTTGAGCACGCCAAGGAAACGCAACAAGATGGAAAGTGTTTCAAAAAAAAAAAAAGAAAGAACACAAGAATGGTTGTTATTAAGATGCGGTTGTTCAATTTGTGCGTTTAGTGATGAAAAGGCCATTTTATTCAGTTCAGATGATTCTATTGTTGGGATTTGTTTTGCCGATATCTTTCTAGTTAGACATCGGGTACTTACGGGAGGGACCAGGTGAAGGTTGCCAACGTCCTAAGTAAAAGTGTTTCTGTGGAACGAATAGGCTTTAGAAATTAGCACACCTAGGTTGGCAGTCCGTGTCGTTAACTACTTCTCCACCGTCACCTCTCAAAAAGCCATTTCAAAATTAAGCGACGGAAAATTCCATAAAAATTTAGACTTGTCAGACCGACGAAAATGCTATGTGAAATCAAACGTTACTTGTCCAACTCAAGGTTATAATACAAACCTTTGAACACATCTACAATGAGATACAGTAATTCTACATGTGTGTTTAGCGCGGAAAAATCTTAAGCGTGACAGACTAAAAGAATAGTATTTCAAACTTAAGCCTGCCATACTAACGAACATGCTATTTCAGACTAAATCCTGAAAGAAAGACGAACATTTTATTTTAAAAAATAAAGTGTGACAAACTTTCGATGTAGAGGCTTTCTTTGCAGCGAAATTGGGTCTCCAAACTCAGCGATAATAGCGGAGGGACATTCCATGGTAATACGCTATAGCGGGACTCACAATTAAAAAAAAAATTCCTGGACAAATTCATGGAGGCGGTAACTGTACGGTAACTGTACGGGATAACATTGATGATCGTGGTAGTTGGCTATATTCAGTTATAGAAGAAAAAAATCATCGTGACTGTTAGACATCGTTTCGAGGATTCTAACAAACTCCAATGTGTGAGTAACCACAGGTAATCAGGGCAAAGAAGCTTATAAAATATTGTATGCTCCGATGAGTTGGCTACTCTGGTGCCCCCTCGACGTAAATTCACTAGACTAACTCGACATTCTACTAAATCTCATTTATTCACTGTGGAGGTCCCCAGATGCCGGAGAGCATTCTATTCAAATAGCTTCTTTCTTCGTGCTGCTGGCCTCTGGAACTCCCTCCCTGCCCCCTGTTTCCCCGACAGTACTGACATGCAGAAATTTAAAACTAATGTAAACAGACATCTCGCTGCTCAGATCCCAATTTAAGCTGAACCACCAATCCTTCTCCCCTTTTCCTTTTTCTCAGTAGCCCCTTACGTTTACAGTGGCGGCCTGCCTTGTTTGGGGTGAATCATGTTTAAAAAATAAAATAATAAAAAACTGTGCTCGCAAAAATAGTTCGACACGCTGACAAAATCTTAAGCTATATAAAACTTACACGTTTGTAAGACAGGTCTATGAAAAAAAAATGTAACGCATTTTCTTTTCAATAATAAATTCTTCATTATCGCAAATGCTAACATGATTTTGAACTACTTTTTAAAAAAATCAAGCGTGACAAAACCTCGAAGGTTGGAAAATTCTGAATACTAATGCCTCTTCTTCTTTTGTGTGAATCAGATGATTCTGGTGTTGGTATTAGTTTCTCCGATGTTTTTCTTTCTGGAAAGACATCGGGAACTTACGGGAAGGTTGCCTACATCCATAAGTTAAAGTAGTACTGTGGAACCGACTGGATTCGAACTTGGAAAACCCAGGTCTTCAGTCCGTGTCGATATCCACTTAACTACACAATACTATCTGTGCGGTTTACAATTGAATTAATAAAGTAAGTTAAGCGAAGAAAATAACTTTAAAGATTAGGATTTACAGACAGATTAAATCAGTATTTGAAAATGAACGTGACATGTCAACCTACCGATAGGAATTCTTATGGAACTTGTTAGACTCATCGAAAAATAGGATGCGCCCCTTCAATCTTAGCGTTTCGCGATGATAATTCTTTAGTCTACCAGGCCAAAATAAATGATATTTGGACATGAAACGTGACAGAGCGACGGATATAGCCTAATATAGAACCTGTGGAATGCACTTGAAATGAGATGCTTCGAATTCAATCTGTGCGTTCAGCGCTGTAAGCTGTTAAGCCTGGCAGACCAACGAAACTTATATTTCAAACTTAGGACTGTTACACAAACGGAGAAGCTTTTCCAAACCTTAGCTCAACCTAAAAAAAAAAAAACAAGCGTGACAGACCTATGTTAAGGATAGTTGAGCGATTCTAAAATTACATACGTCCATTAATTACATGCGTGGAGCGATTATAATGCTATTTGTAAATTAAGCGTTGCACACGGAGGGATAGAACACCGTATAGAGCTGAATGGACGTATCTAAAATGAGACGCGTCCACTCAATCTTAGCGTTTATCGCTGGAAATTCTTAAGGTTCGCAGAGCAACAAAAAATGCTATTTCAAACGTAAGCTCTAAAGCGCCAAACGAATATTCGATTTAAGAAAAAATTATATGTGATAGAGCTTTCTTTGTTACTGGGTCACTCGAAGATAAGAGTTATTAGGATAGAACGATTGTCATTCAAAAGATGAGGAACACTATGGGAGTATAAACATTGGTCAAACATACGAATTGCGTTTGATTACTTATGCGGCGGGGGGTGACGGTGGTTAAGTGAACAACAACACGGACTGACGGTGTTCCAAGTTCGAATCCAGTCGGTTCCTCAGTACCACTTTGACTTAGGGATGTTGGCAACCTTCACGTAGTTCTTCCAGTAAGTACCCGATATTTTTCTAGACGAAATTCGGGTATATGTTACGAGACTCAGCAGAGGCGCGAACGGGGTCCAAAAAAAGAACGAGAAAGGGTTTAAAAACATAAATTTGCAACAAGTGAAGTTGACCTACGACGAGAATAGATATTTTTCTACTTACCTATGTAATTTGTTTTTATTTTTACGTATTATAAATGGGTTTTCATTAGATGTAAAAAAAAAAATGTCTTGTTTTTTTTTTCCAACGTTTTCACAAAAATCAATATGGCCGCTCCAGGTGCATTTGTTAGTAATTCCCCCCAAATCGGCCATGTCTGTTTTCGAAATTACGGTGTAAAAACTATTGATTTCTAATAAATAGCACTTCAAACGGGTTTAAAATACAAACAAATATCACATGCAAGTTTGAAACTAACTTTTACAGCTTACAGTTACTTTTATTTGTTGTAATTTTTTTTTTTGCGTTTTTACTCTGCTGAGTCTCGTAAAAGATTCCCCGAAATTCTAACTAGAAAGATATCGAGGAAACCAATGCCAACACTAGAATAATCTGTTTTAAAAACAGATTTGTTGACATTGGATTTGAAAATTACCAAGTTGTAATCCACAGGGAAGTATTCCCGCGGTGATGTTTTCCACAGGCTGAAATCTTTTACAAAGAAGCTTTCTCCGTGGAAATACTGCTGACGCTAGGCATATGCAGGGAGAAATAAAGTCGGTAGAGACTTTTTATCTATCTATATATTTATGTATTGACTTTTAATAACCGAAAACCAGGCAGGTCGCCACTGGCAAGTTAGAGGCTATTGTGAATTATGGGGTCAGATTTATAGGGGACATCTTAAGTGAGGAGTTTTGCTTCAAGATTTTTTTTCACATTAAATTCATATTTCTGCATGCTTATACAGTCGGGGAAAGAGAGAACAGGGAGGGAATTCCAAAAGCAAGCGGTTCGAGGAAAATAAGCTATTTGGGTAGCTTTGTAGGAATATTGTGTCATTGACAGTGAAGGGGTGAGATTTTGATGCTTGTCGGGTAAGAGGGGTACTAGTGCAGTAAGTTCGTCATAACACATTTCTGTTGAGATGCTTGTACGATCCTGAATTCAAATGCGTCCTTTGAAGCTGTGCATTGAATGACGACATTGCAATTTCAAATTTAAGCTAAACAAACCGACCGACCAATATTCCGACGGGAGGCGCATCTTAGAGAGTAAAGTGGACGCGTCTTATGAGGATAATGTTGGTTTTTAACTTTCCTCTTTACGGTTCGTCCATTTTGGAAAATCAATATTCATTCCATTAAACTGTAAGAATTTAAATTGCTTAAATGTATTCGGTCGTTTTGGGGGTTTAACTTCTTTTAGATATTATTTAATGTAACTTGACTTGAATCATCATTTATAGATAAACGCTTGTTAAAATACACATACACCAGTTGTATAGTCAAATGAAATACTTTCAAAGGTAGGCATTCATATATATATATATATATATATATATATATATATATATATATATATATATATATATAAGTGGTGTACTAAAAGCGAACTTTTAGGAAAGTTGGACTTTTCGACACCGGACTTTTTAGCAATCGGACATTTGCTTGCATTCGGGCAGAGTTTTGCCCTGTTGTTTCTTTCCCTACAACTTTTATTTTACTTTTTTAAATTTTAAATCTTGGCCTTTGCCAACTTATCTATCCCAGCAACTTCCTCTGATGATGAGATTTTTATCTTTGAAAAGCCTGGCTTAAGGAAAATTTAACTTGAATAAATTGCCTTTTTGCGGAATATACCTTGCTCTGAGCAATTGAATTGAAATTTAGTTTGGCTTTTGCTTTTCTAATTCCTTTCCATTCTTCTTCATATATATATATATATATATATATATATATATATATATATATATATATATATATATATATATATATATATTCTCACTTAATGTTATATTTTACTTCTTTCGAAGTTCTCAGAAATCAAGGGACCCTTACCTGGGGCTAACACTCGATCTCTTTCTGAGATACATAGATATCCGAATATTCTATTAAAATTCTTCTTTATTTCTCAAACATTGAGTTAGTAAAAAATTTAAGAATAATAATAAATTTGTTCTCTCCCCAACTGACCAGTTAAGTATGTCATAGTATATCGTTATTGTGGTCTCTTGGTCCTACCGGATTCCAGGACAAGAATTCATCTAGTCTGGTGGATTATCCAGCTATGTGGTGTTACTTGAGGTAACATCACTAGGAGAAGATGCACTATTCCTCGTATGAGGGGATCTTATTTGTGCTGCGGATACTATGTAATTTTGAATATTTGGTCAGGGTTTACTTGTAGGGGTATGTATCCTCATGTCAGGTTGTCCTGACAAACCCTTGTACAAAGAGACCGAAGACACTCGAGTATAGTGTCTACTAGGTAATTCAAACTCCCCTACGTGTGTGTTAAAGTGAATAATTATGGTAAGAAATCCGAGTATCAGAGCTTAATGTGAAAACAGAGCAAAAATATAATATAAAAAGAAGAAATTCACATACACATTGTAGTTGTCGGCACTATAATTTATTTCGACCTCTTGACCTCTTCAACATTCTAACGATACAAGTACGTATTGGAAATGACGGAAAAAGAAATACTCACCAGTCAAAAAAGAAATAGGAAGAGAGAGAGGGAGAGGGGGGAAGGATGGGGAAGAACAATATACGTAAGTTAAAATCATCAAAAGGAAGAGGAGAGAAATATACGGAGGTCAACTAACTTGAGAAATTTATGAGTTGACCTTTTTATATTCCGAGTTCACAACAGCAAAACGCAATCTGTCATAATTTGTTTTAAAAGTCCAGATCTTTTTCATGTAAAACAAATTTTTTGGTAATTTTTAAATGAAAAATAAATATGAAGTAAAAATTGATTTTTTTTAAATATATGTGATCCGACAGCACTATGATTGGTAGAAACACTCATTATTTAATGTTTCGAAAAAAAAACCTATTTGATAACTTATTTTTCTAAACAAAATATTTAAAATAAAAATACAAAACTTTTGTTTTCAGCAAGACTTAATTATAACGTTTTACATGAAAAAGTGTTTGCCTTTTTAAAAATGATGACCGGAGAGACAGACTATTGATCCCGGATTGCTGTTGTGAATTCGGAATAGCGGCACGCTGACTACGAGTCGAATGATTTTCCGGAGTGTCATATACATATATGCATTCAATTATATGTTATAAACGTTAGCTAGTTAAAACAATTAAAACACACTTTCTTTTAAAACGTAACTCAATCACAGTACTAAGCTATATTTTAACTAAGCTATATTTTAACGCACGGTTCTTTGTTAATTATGTGTTTAAAATAAGGATTCATGAAACCAACTTTGCTTGACGCACATTTATTCTAATAAGAGATTCTATTATTTCATAACAAAAAGATGTCTAAGTTTCAACACAGTCAAACCATATCGATTATCGATTATCATATCTAAACAATCCGCACATCACGGTATTTGGGCGTAAAGTACTTAACTCGTCGCGGGAAGAAGAAGCGAGAAATTCATTGGGTTTTAGTTTTTATTTCGAGCGTCAAATTGGTTGGCCATTTTTTATTGCTTGTCTGATGCGCTTTGCAAGGTCGACATTTCAGTGCCGTTTTTTTATGAGTTCATTGATATCGATCTACGTATCACTATATTTTATCGCCAGAGTATTTCACAATAAGAGGCGTCTAAATATATATATATATATATATATATATATATATATATATATATATATATATATATATATATATATATATATGTATATATATATTCTCCAAATATGATCTGAAGTTAAGATCGGATTCTAACTCTGCCTGATGAGATCGCAGTTTGTAGTAACTGTTGATCGATAACATCGACATGCCAGTGTCGCAGATTTTGTACATGTCTGTGTAAATAAAATTATCATATATAAAGCTCTATTTTGATATTGAGCACTTTTTATAAACCCGGTTAAAATTCTCTGGATTACCACCCTGTGGATATTTTTCACCTGGATTATTACCATTATTATATATATATATATATATATATATATATATATATATATATATATATATATATATATATATATATATATATATGTGTGTGTGTGTGTGTGTAAAAGAGTAAGACAACCAACATTTGTAAAAAGTTTGTTTCAACATTTATTTATTATTTTGTTATTTTATCATTTTATAATTTTATATAACGTGTTTCAAGCGGTGGTCCGCTCTCATCAGATATGTAAATCCATTTGAAGAAATGTCTTTTGATTTGAAAGAGTGTTGTTTCATTTGAGGAAATGTGTTATTGTTTGATATTTCTGCGCATGGGTGGGTGTATGTGTTTTCATATTTTATATATTTTTTTAATTTATTTTTTAATTAATTTTTGCTTCTCTTCGTCAGAGTCACGTGTGTTTATTAAGTACATGTGATTTTCACCTTTATTTTATCGTGCATTTCCATTTCTTGAAGTGTATAGATTTTTCTTTTGAAATTTATTATTTTTTATGGCCCTGACGCCGCATTAACTGTTGTGCTCATGTGTGTGTGCATGCAGTTAGTTCTGAATTTAGTACATAGGTAAGCGACAAACACGCACCCACATACAGACACACGCACGCACGAACGCACACATACATATATGCGTATACACACATACATAGACGCATGGTTAGATTGATAGATACAGAAAGGTAGAGAAAGGTTGATAGAAAGACAGGCGGATATATAGAAGTACATGTGTATTCACATCCATTTTTGTATGCATGCATGCGCACAAATTCACATATACACCCGCGTGTCGCCCATACATTCTATGAATGTGGGCGCCCATATGTATGTATATATATATATATATATATATATATATATATATAGTATAAAGAAGCTTTGAGTCATTTAAAAAAAAAGTAAAATTCAGTTTAAATTCCCAGAGAAACAAACTAAATCCAAGATATTGCAGACTTAACATTCGTTGGAAAATTAATAAATAAAAAAATAAGTAAATACAAAAAATAAAAAGGGGGGTAAAGTATCTAAGAGTGAAACAAAAAAAGGAGACCTTAAGCGTCTAATATTAACACGGGGATCATCAGCTGTTTACCATGTAACTGTTTCGGAGATTTAAAAACAGGACACTTATAATATTCATGGCTCTCCAATGGTACTGATAAACTACCATTTCCCCAATAATCAAGTGTCGAAACAATCCAGCTTAAAATTTCACTAATATATACATAAATAATAATAATAATAATAATAATAATAATAATAATAATAAAATAATGATAATATATTACCCTTAAGACTACCATATGATATGATAATTTGCATATCAAATAACATTAATTATAACAACAATAATAATAATAATAATAATAATAATAATAATACTATCTAAACACTACACCCAAGAACCATTCTGCAATATGGTAGCTAGCAATAAAATTATATAGGAATTAAAGTTGCATTCAAAAATAAATAAATAAAAAATAAAACTTAAGTACCTTTGGTACGGAAAGGTAATTAGATAAACGGAAGGAAACCTAGCCGTACATATCCAAATACCCAATATATATATATATATATATATATATATATATATATATATATATATATATATATATATATATATATATATATATATAAATGTTAATGAGGGAAAAACCAGACACGCATTCGGGTTGTAAACATTATAACTTATTTCGACCTAGATCGGTCTCATCAGATGTATAACCAACCGAAATTCGAACATGAATGATGTGAAAGTGTTACCACCGTTTTTAAAGTAAAGGAAAACATTCTAGTTGATGATTGGTCGTTATAATGAAGTGAAACTGGGAGAGTGGAAAAAGACCATGGTGACTAATTCAAATTAACCGTGATGATAATCATAATAGAAAAAGAAAGTGGCAAAAGTAAAAGAATAAATTTGATTTTAAATGTAGAAAGAGAATTAAGAATGTTCACGATTAAAACATGTTCACGATTATAGATAATAAACAATAACAAATATTTATTATTTGTCGCTCCTCGAAAAAGTAGAGCACTGTAATAGTAGTACTAACACAGCATGACGTCACTGGCTTTATAATGCATCGTACGTTCCCTTAAAAAGAAGTAGAATGCCTAGACGTTAAGCTCGCCGATAAGGTGTTTAAATTATCAAAGTTTATTCGCTGTTTACAATTGGCCTAGCAGTTAGCGACGTCGGATTGGAGTTGAAAAATACTTGTAGTCCGGGGTTTCTGAATCGCATGACCGGTAGTGAATAGTCATATCTCTATGCTGATGAGTCCCGATTAAAAAGGACGAAACGTATACGTACATAGATAATAAACAATAACAAATATTTATATATATATATATTTAATAAATATTTGTTATTGTTTATATTTTTATCTATGGACGTATACGTTTCGTCTCTTTTCAATCAAGACTCATCAGCATAGAAGTACGACTATTCACCACCGGTCACACGATTCGAAACCCTGGACTACAAGTATTTTTTCAACCTACAGTCCAACGTCGCTAACCGCTAGGCCAGTTCTGAACTACTTATAAACAATGATAATTTTAACACATTAACGGCGGCGAAAGCGTATAGGCATTCAAACTTCTATAAGTGAAGGAACGATGCATAAAGCAAGTGACGCTACGCTGTGTTACTACTACCATTTTACAGTGCTCTACTTTTTAACGAGGAGCTTCAAATATAATATATATATATATATCGTACATGTATTGTATTAGTTTCTGTAAATGTAAATCCGTAGAAACTCAAGTGTTTATAAAAAGTGCTCAATAACAAGTAGAGCTGTTTATAAGTATAATTTTTTATTTATACAAACATTATTGGTTACATATGTGCATACATGTTTCGGTTGCACTTTTCCCAGAAAGTTAACCTCATCAGACCAAGAATTTTCGAAAATTCTTGGTCTGATAAGGTTGACTTTCTGGGAAAAGTGCAACCGAAACATGTATGCACATATGTAACCAATAATGTTTGTATAAATAAAAAATGTATACTTATATATATATATATATATATATATATATATATATATATATATATATATATATATATATAAAATGAAGACCCTTATAATTGGATATAATTTGAAACTATATTAAGGTGTTACAATAATAGCAGGAGGTCTGCGTGTGCGCCGGGCTGTCATGAGACTGAAATATATCACAAAGTACGACAAGGACAACTGTGAAAATAATATACAACATTATTTACCGTTCATACTGCAAGCAGTGTTATTGTTTGGACTTGCATATCGGTTTGTTGAGCAGGACTATTTATATTTATTGATAATGTAACTCATGACGCGAACAGCAAAATGTACTCAGTAAGATTTTGTCTTCTAATTCACAGAGAAAAGCTTCCAAAGAAATCGGTAATAAACGAAGTTTTGTTTTTATTATTATTATTATTTTTGTTTTTGCTTGATATGTTATGGAAATAGGAAGCCACTTGATGTAAGGATCTAACAAGAACGAAATATGATTATCGCAAAGACAGGAGATGCATGTTGAAAAGACCAAGGCTATAGGTAGGAGGAAATCGTCAGAAGGAAGAAAGTTCCACACGCCTGCAGTTCATTGAAAGAAGCTAGTGTAATAGGAAGCTGTATTACAATGAGGTAGCACAACAGCGAATTGATGGAGACTACTAGATCAACGAACAGATCAAAGTGTAGTATCTGTTCCGATGGATACTGCACCCCATACTGGTATTGTCTTGTCCTTCGGGCTTGACTTACGCCGGTCAATGGGTCGGTCCTGTGCAGTTCTAGGAGGCCCACCCTCCCAGGCTTTGCCTCCCCTCTTTGGGGAGGAGTAAGTTTATTGCTTACTGTCTGAGGCGCCCTTACCGGGTAATGCCGACGGGGCTTCCTAGGCAATTTTTAAATGGGCAGTGCTCACCTCTTGGGCGCTGGCTTTTCAAACCCCACTTTCCCGACCCGACCTTGGGTCAAATCTTACTTGTGGGAGTAGGATAAAAACTGGCCTTGTGCCTAACCTCCTGGAGAGGAGTAAATCAATACTAGACCAACGAACACCACGAGCTAAAACAAAAGAAGGAGAGAAGAAATCATAGGATTCCGAAGAACACATGCAACAATAGAACTTATAGGAAAGACTGAGACTAGCAACATCACTTCTGTAAGACAGAGAGAAGGCGTAGAGAAAAAGAAATTTCAGATACGTTTCTGCACCTTAGGATAATGTTGACAACTATTCACATTCAGGTTATTATTTTCACAACGTTTCGGTCGATATAACCTTCTTTGGGTGCAAATTTGCGAACATGAAAATCTTTACATCGATCTCAATAGCTTATACGACATTTTGAACTAAACCTTCTATAAAATAAACAGGTATGGATTGTTTTTGTTCCTTAAGCTACGACGGAATAGACGTGTTAATTATTTTGCTGTTCTTAATTACTACCTGCAAAGTCTTACACCGATGTAATATTAAAGATAGGAAACATTTCAAGTACCGAAAATACACACATAAAAAGATTCGTACAATTTATAAATATAATCAGATTTGGTGCATCACATATATCGATTAAGATGGGATCAAACATAGATATTAAATATCACAACACAAAAGAAAATGTTACTTTCGATGACGAAACACTACCGAAGCTAATGAAAATAAGGGAACCGTGAAACAAACAAAAGATAAGATGGAAATGGTTATGTGTCTCCTCCGAGTACATGCTAAATTCCATGTTAAAATTCGACGAAAAGTTGATTATACAAACGCTTCAAATGCTCTAAGGTATAAAAGGAGAAAAGAACTATTTTAAAAAAATCCCGAAAACGCTGTTTTCTTACATGTAAGATGTCAACCGCATATTTAATTTCACTTAAGCAACATACATATAGAATGTCAATAATGAAAGTGAGAATCCAATATCATTTCCCAGTCTAAGCACACAATGAAGATACTCTATTTCAACTAATAAGTAGAATTTTAAAAGAATATTATAAATTTAAACAACGTTTAAAATGATTCATAACTTTAAGAAACTTTTTTCTAAAATACTAAATTTCCTTTTGAATACATTCATTTTCCTGTTTTATTGCTTTCGAACAAACTTGTTTATTTGTTACTTTCACTGTTTTATGAGCAAGTTCTAAGTAGAAAATAAAAAGTCTAAGAAATAAACTAGGTTGCGTGTTCATCTTTGCGACTTTCAAATCACACACGGAGTAAAAAAACGTCTCAGCGCACCGTCTGCGATGGACACGTACAACGATATCAACTGATTACGTCACGATTTATAAGTGCAACAAACAAGCTAGCATGCAAATATTGCACAACTTTAACTTGATTTTATATTTTGTTTGTTTTTAAATTAATAATTTAGCTATTTTAAATTTATTTCATCTTTTCTGAGTTAGATATGCAATTAGGAATATATTAAGAGGTGGTCGTTTTTAGAATATAATGTAGATATGAAGGCAATGGTGTATCATAGTTAAAAAGAGAAAAAGGGTATAAAAAACAACAAACATTCAACAAATAAAGAGAATAAAAAGTTTCTACAAAAAATGGTTGTTTGTACCAGTTTTGTAACATTCCGTTTGGAGTCACAAATGGGGTCGCTGCTTTCCAGCGGCCTATGGACGATATAGCAATAGAGAAGAATATGCACGGTGCTTTCCTGTACCTTGACAATCTAACAATTGCAGGGCATACTCAGTGGCAACATTATCAAAATGTAAAGCAGTTCCTAGAGACTGTCGGTCGGAGAAACTTTACTCTTAACCAATCAAAAACTGTAAAATCCGTGTCTTCTATTAACATGCTGTGTTGAGAATGGTACTATCAAGCCTCATACCGAGAGACTTCGGCCATTAAAAGAGCTTCACCCACCCGAGAACTTCAAATCACTAAAAAAGATAATTGGAATGTGTTGCGTACTATGCAAAGTTGATACATGAATTCTCTAAAAAAATTGGACCGCTAAATACGCGATAAAATCTGGAAGAGAAGTCCTTAAAATCCTTTAACTTGCTGAAAAGAGAGTTGGAAAACGCTACTCTGCAAATGGTGGATGAAAACTTGCCCTTTGTATTTTTTCTTTTTTTAATATCTTGAAAAGCGTTTTTTTATTTTTTTCAATTTAAAATTTCGTAAAAATACGATATTGTTAGATTTTGATTTTTACTATAGCGGAAACCGGCACATAGTGAAGATCAGAAAACTTTGATGTTTTTTATCATTTTGGACTAAAAAAATACGACAACTAACTGTTCCAAATGCAATTACATTTATTCTTCTACCTAATTCAAAAGAGAAAATTACAGTGATTTCCGAAATTTGGAGTCAGCAATTTAAAATTCTGATTGCAACAATATCGTATTTGAACGAAACCTTAAATTAAAATACAAGCGAATTAAAATATTTAAAAACACAAAATAATTCATTTATATTAGTTGAAAAGTAAATTTACTTGAGTTTGGTAACAGTTATTTTTTGGATATTTGTTTTTCACCCTTTTTCTGTCGTTAATTTTTATGTATCATTTCCTAATTAGATGACTAATCATCATACGATCATTCGATTTGTAGTTTCAAATTTAATATTGATTCTTTTTTTGAGAGAACTTCGTGTCTTGCTTTTCTAACTGTAATATTAGGGGGAAAACGCTCTTAAAATCACATGCAGGAAAGGAAGATAAAAATATCTCTTTAAAATAGAATCGATATCAAATTAAATCTTTATAAATATGTTTACTTTGTTACTACATCTTAAATTCCAATGTAATTTTAAAACTACAAATAAAATAATCGTATAGAATGACGTGTTTTTAAGATAATTTAGGACGTTGAAAACGTAGACAAATTAAAAAAAAAATATTAAACAACTTTTAATTTGCAAATTTTAATTTTACAATAAAAATAAGTTGAAACTTTTTCCATCTCTAAACTTCATCAGAATAATATTATTATGTGCAGTTGTTTGTTGTTGTACTGTCAACAAAGATAATTTAAAAAAATAAGTGTCATTAAAATTAGATCCCTTGAAAATAATTCAAAATATTTAAAGAAATGTTTTGGTTATGTTACACCGGCCGTTCTTACACAGGAGAAACTACACCGGTTGTCACTCTAAATAGTGTGAGTCACCAGAGACACTGAAGACAAAGCACAGTCTTGTAACTGTCTAGCCAAGAGCTAGTCAGTTTCTTACTTTGTTAATACACTTGTTAAACCAACCCTCGACTTGACTTCCTTTATTTATTATTTACTGTGGAACAACTTCACAACAGGTAATTAATGCTTTTTATTATTTAATCAATTCAATTAATCACTGTTAATATCGACAAAACTATTGCATATATATAGGGAAAATAGCGCACTAAGATTATAAATATATAACACCAAACAGTAATTTATTATAAACAGTTTTAAAAATAATTATGAAAATTAGGCGTAAAGAAACCTATGTTTGGATCTTTAATCTCTAGTATATATACAGTATTTTCAAGTGGAATCTCTATTATTTACTTGAATGACAGAACTCTTTTGGATGTAATATAGAGGTGATGGATGAAAAAAAACATTCGCATTTGTTCATTTAGATGTATATATATAGGCCCTCCGTTCAGTCTAGAGAGACTATGGATACCCTTATAAGGGGCTGGCTGCGCGTGTAATTATGAAGCAAGGGTTGCGCAATCACTAACAACACCTCTCCTGAGTCGGCACTGCTTGATTCCAATGGCAAGCAGTTCAAGACGACTGGAAACAATGCCGAGATAAACAGAGAGCACATACAGCACCTGGTAGTCCCAAATGGTCACCCATTTAATACTGGCCAGGCTCAACGTCGCTTAACTTCGGTGATCTAACGGGAACCGGTGTGTCAACGTGATTTGTACCGTATATATATAAATACACATAAATTAGTGTGCCCATTGTGACAACATCATTGTTAGGTTTTCGTGGTTCTGTTTAATGTTATTATTTTTACTTTAAGATTCAATGTTTGAAGAGAAAAACGCAGAGAGATTTTCATTGAAAATTGCTCATCTAAACATTTTTATCGAGAAAATGAAGAAGAATGATACACACGTTGCATACCATTAGTAAATACTTATCACAAAACCGTGATATTATTGTATGACTTATTGACATAATATCATATTTGGCCACATAATCGCCATTTCAATGGGAAACTTCAAAAACCCTACTCGTCATCGAATGTGGCCATTTGTTTATAGTTGCGTGGTGGGCTGTCTTTGATGTATCTTTGCTGATTGTCCATAAACATAAATTTATTTGTATCGACATATTCTACAAATTTAATGATGAACCAAATATGTTCGCTGATCTCGGACAGGGCACCATCAACCTTCAACCTTAAACCTTTTATGACGTAAGAAAGCGTTAATGACCTTGGCAGGATGAGGAGGGGGCAATTCTTTGTCCAAGATCAAAGTGTAGTATCTGTTCCGATGGATACTGCAACCAATAGACCGGTATCGTCTTGACCTTCGGGGCTTGATTTCCGCCGGTCTATGGGTTTGTCCTGTGCAGTTCTAGGCGGTCCACCCTCCCAGGCTTTGCCTCCCCTCTTTGGGGAGGAGTAGGTTTATTGCTTACTGCCTGAGGCTCCCCTACCGAGAAATTCCGACGGGGCTTCCCAGGCATTTTTTGTATGTCAGAGTGCTCACCTTCTCGGGAGCTGGCTTTTCAAATCCCACTTTCCCGACTTTGTGTCACATCTTACCTTGTGGGAGGAAGATTAATAAAAAAAATTACTTCCTGTTAAACGAGTCTGATTTCTGCATCTAGCTCATGAAGATCGTGCCTCAGGATTGTCAGGTCTGCATGAAGTCCCCGAGAGTGTAGATTTCTACCCCGAGAGCCCGAGAGCGATAAACAGCAATGCTTAGCGGCTACATGCGAAGTCGGATGATGTTTTTTTCAGAACACACAAAAGAATACCACAGAAGCAACGTTCTGACTAACTTCATTGATTTACAGTTCAACAACTGACACGCCTTAGCTTATCACATCCAGAGGCATAGACGACCAGTAGACGACGGATCCTGATACCGACTCCTCATGTTAGCCAGGTAGCTCTCGCTCTGCAACGTTGCAACTTCCGCTACTCCGCTGAGTAATAGTTTCACTTTGGAGGATGATTGTATGCCCCTAAGTTGCCACTCAGTAGTCCTGGGCTCCTTACGCAACTGAACACAGCATGTGTGATATCATGTTCCTATGAACCCATTGAAAACTCAAATTTCTTAGACAATATTTTTAAAAAGACAGTAACAGATGGCATCACACAAAACCCAGGGTCACTGGGATGTAATATCAGATGGTTTTCGGTATCTCGATTTCGCTTGTTTTTCCGCGTTTACAACGTAAATTGCGACTAATATTCCTTTAATCTATGTGTCTCAGTCTTAGATGTCTATAACCAAACACAACTTCTTTTGCAGAGCATCCCGAAGGATTCATCTAAAAATGTCCACATGACGACCTAACATCTCTATAGACTAGAAAAAAGCGCTTTGAGCACTTAGCGTTATAATGATATATATTTTTTTTTATCGTTGATGATATTTCCAGAATGTATTTTTCTTAGAACAGTTCGCCATCTTCAAAAACTCTGTTCACACCTCATAGAAGGCTTGATAGAAGGAAATGGTTTCCGTAAATTCCTACAGACTATACCCCAAAACAACAAAAACTGAAATCAGGAATTACTTTAGTTTGCTTCTAAAATCGTCCAATAAATTCGGCACGAAATTGTAAATTGTACGTTTATTTTTTTTTCTTAATTTTCAGTTTTTTTTATTCACTACTATTATTATATTTCTTTTCCAACTTGGTGCGCTTGCAATTTTCTTTTGACTGATTACATATATATATATATATATATATATATATATATATATATATAACATTGAATGGTTTTGACTTACTCTTTTCATTTTGATCTTTCGGATTGGATATTACTTTTGCCTTTTCGCATCTTCTTACGGATTTTAAACATACGGATGACACAATCTTAATTATATATATATATATATAATCATATATATATATATATATATATATATATATATATATATATATATATATAAATGAAGGGACATTTTAAGAAAAATGCTGTATTTTTAAATACTGACCTATTGTTATAATGGAAAGCTCAATATGCTGGATATAGCAATACATTAATTATAATAATGATGAAAATAAAAGTCGGAAGAATTATACAATTTATTACATGATCAATTGTTTGAAAACAATGAGAAATCTCAATAGATTTTTTAAAAGATAAACTTTTCTTTTAAAATCCATGGATTAAGGATTTGAGATTTCTTCGTGTTTTCGACCTTGTGATGATTTAATAAATTTTGTAATTCATGCAACTTTTATTTTCATCATTCTTTATATTAATGGATATATATATATATATATATATATATATATATATATGAATATATATATATATATATATATATATATATATATATATTATTATTATTATTAATAACAATATATGTATTAGCATATACTATCAGTGCCTTTTTACTTTGCAGTCTCTTTAAAAGATTCAGCTCGATGATTGTCAATTAGTGATAACGGAGCAAATATAACTCAAGTCTATTTTTTATTCCAATGACAATATATTTAGGTTTTATTTTTTATTCTTTTATTGTTTTTTTTTCACTTTAATCTGAGAACTTTTTACATTTGGTGAATGTTTACTGATGATTTTGTGAGTTGTAGAGACGATATTTACAAAAATGTTGTTTGACTCACGACAAATGAAACGAACAATAAACATATATCTCACATAAATTTTATGTTTCTTGGAAATGTGAAAAAATAAAAAATAATATCATAGAAACATGGTTATTGGAATATTAAAATTACTTATATATATATATATATATATATATATATATATATATGTATATATATATATATATAGAGAGAGATTTACAAAGTTAATGGTAGTTAAGTTTCTTCCGAAATCCTCAACTAATTTCTGGTGGCCAACCGGTAACTCTATTGACTTGCAAATCAGTGGCGATTTGTAGTCGAAGTTCGCGCCCGTCGAGCGTCGGGAATTGGCTTCCTGCACTCAAGATTGCGTAAGTATGTAACATCGATGTCTGTAAGTAATAAATAATTTATATATATATATATATATATATAAGTATAATTTTTTATTAATACAAATATTATTGGTTACATATGTGCATACATGTTTCGGTAGCACTTTTCCAAGAAAGTCAACCTCATCAGACCAAGAATCCAATTCGTTTAAATTAAAGCCTTAAACAATAAAACCACGAATATATTAAATCTAGACTTCAAATTAAATTAGATTTTAATTGAAATCAAAGATAAATTAAATTATGTAACACATAGTTTTGGTGTGTCGTCGAGTGTTGAAATCCAACACTTTTTGTATGGACAGTTTCGTGATTTTGAAAATGGCGTTTATCGCGTTTTGCATTCGAACTCTTCATATATATATATATATATATATATATATATATATATATATATATATATATATATATATATATATATATATATATAGTAAGTTATGAACATATGTTTATGACAATTTTACTTATTTGTTTGTTTATTCATTTATTTATGTATTGTTA
>OY744545.1:63197900-63207900 GCA_963556195.1 Sepiola atlantica | reverse complement strand
CATTTTTTTTCTGAAAGGGTTGAGTGGCTATTTTATTTTTAAAGTGGAAATGGATTCTGTGGGTTAAGCAAATATTAGACAGGGGATAAAATGTGCCAGTGAAATAATAGTCAGTTAGACTATTAATAGGTGACAGAAGGTGGTATTTTCTGATACAAGTCAAATTGTGCAAAGATGTAACCAAAAAGGCCGCGGTTGGATATTACCAAATTACCGCGTTTCGCGAACAGTGAAACATGATGAAAATCATCGTTTGGGAATCTTGTATTACTAATGGAGTGCAGCGATTATACAGCGTCAAGAAAAGCAGGTAAAATATGAGCAAGTTATCATTTATAATATGAAACTCTTCGGAAAACAATTAGTTCCATCATGACAATAATCTAATAAATAAAGTGAAGCCAATCTTTTTCTCGATTTTTTACTATCGAGAGCTTTCTTCCTATAAATTAAATAATAGTTAGTCAGTCAGTTAATTGGTGAGTCAGTTAATTTGCAGCATCGCGATAGCATGTCATTAATAACAATAACTCGTAATTCGATATAACTCCCTCAATAAAATACTTTGTCCGGCTACGCATTATTTTCATATGGACTCCATTTTTATCATTTACACTGTGAAACAATAGTTACGCAAATATTGAAACAGAGGTTTATATTTGCCAGATAATTTTTCAGTTAGACAACTAATGAACGGAAAAGGGGGATATTTTTTAGACTAGTCAAATTGCCCGCAGATTTTGTCAGACAATTAAACATTGGAGATTAGCAAATGACTGTTATTCACTAATTGCTAAACCTGATACGAACCATGATTTGGAGATATTTTTACTGCACATTGAGTGTGCAGATGATGCAGCGTCAGGGGATCTGTTAGGACACCTAACGAAAACGGAATTACCTCCCTTGAACCATTTCGGGAGTTAAAGGCTTATCGCCCTTGGAAAAGGATCGTCTGCCCAGAGAGAAAAGAAAACAAAGACCACGGCGTCAGACTGTTAATATATCAATCGCGTCCAGCGGCCAATTAACTCATTAATTCATTCTGTGTTCAGTTTTAATAAATCTGTTAAACGTTTCTCTCGATAGTTCATCCATTTATTTACAAGTTATTATTTATAATTAACCTAAATTATGAGGATATAAAAGGATCACAAAACAAGAAAGAAAAGACTAAATGATCAAATTAAATTAAAAATAATTGATTCAGCAAAAAAATAACAAAGTGCAACAAGTCACATAAAGAGATAGATATGAGATATTTACAACAAAATACAGTCTGAATGCTTTTCCAAGTAACTTTCAAACGTGGATAAGGTAGTCATCGCCACGACTCTCCCTGGCAGGCTGTTCCACGGCAAGAGACATGGACTAAATTGAGACTAAAGCGACGATGGTAAATCTTTTACGAGTGTCCGCGGAGTCTTCAACTTGGCGCTGAAATAAAAACTCCCCGAAAGATAAAGTTAAATTCCTCGCTTGAATAAAGTCTCTTCGCATCTTCTGCTACTCAAACCAAACCCGATTTAGTCGTTGGGGTCGTTCTTTGTAGATTGCTGAACGGAGCAGAGACAGAAACAAAGAATGCCGCTTTTCTTCTATTGAGACGAAATCGACAGTGGTATATCTTTTGCGAGTGCCAGCAGAGACTGACACGTGACGCTGGTATGAAGAACGTATCTTTTAATTCCCGTTGATGTTGTTGCACGTTAGAATCAAGTCTCTTCGAAACCCCCGCCATTCACGTTAGCACATATTTAGTCTTTGGAATCTTTTCTTGTAGACTGTTCCACGAAGAAGAGACATAGAAAGTGAATGATGCCTTTCTTCTGTTGAGACGAAATCGACAGCGGTACATCTTTTACGAGTGCGTTCAGAGACTGATACTGTTAAATAATGATGCTGATGGTTATGATGATGATGATGATGATAATGATGACCATGATGATGATGATGACGATGATGATGATGATGATGATGATGATGATAGCAAGGGCAGCGGAAGTCTCGTTGTCACTTCCGTTGTGACGATAACCTGCCTCTTGGTTTCCAAAATTTGGTGCGCGTAGACGCATGTAAGCGACCTCCGGCTGACACGCTACTGGGAAGCGTTAGGCATGAATTAGAGCTGAGAAGTTAATGTGCGTTTTGCGGGGATTCTCCCTCACTCCCCCCTCCGTGCCAGCCAACTCAACACTTGTGTTGTGTTAAATAAATATTTGGAAACTTTAAAAAAAAACGGCCTTCGGTTGTGTTGTGCTTTACGATGACTGCAGCGCGCGACCACTACGATGAACGGCATGCGGCCGGCCAGGACAGAAGCCGATACACAAGGTAAGCGAGAAATGCCACGGCCCATTCCGGGACGGCTATGCAAAAATGTTTGGCGCTTGTATGAAAAAAAGAAGTATAGTTAGAACAAAATATCGGATATCACCTTGTCAAATCTTGTTAAAAGTATGTCAATAACTTATCAAGCAGCTATTGGTTCCAATGAACTCCCAACTTGCTAATATATCATCGTCATCATCATCATCATCATCAGCATCATCAGCATCATCATCATCATCATCAGCAGCAGCAGCAGCAGCAGCAGCAGCATCATCAGCATCATTTATTAATGTTGAATACTTATATAGTGTTGATTGTATCTACAATATAATACACAATCATTTTCAACGGCGCAAATTATATAGATATTTCCGACTTAACACAATATAATGTCATTTTTAACTACGAGTGATTATTTCTGTTATTACTTATTTTTTAACATTGCATAAAATGGAAATACACCATTGAAACTAAACTGGAAATACATAATTGAACCTATACAGGAAATACACGATCGAAACTAAAAAGGAAATACGCCATTCAAACTAATCAATAAATACACCATTGAAATTAAACGACACATACACCATTTAAACTTAACAAAAAAAAATACTCAATTGAAACTAAACAGGAAATACACCATGGTTACTATACAGAAAATACACCTATAATACAACACATGAAATACATCATTGAAACAGCGGTAAAATGTGACACAAGGTCGGGAAAGTGGGATTTGATAAGCCAGCACCCTAGAAAGTGAGCACTCTGACCATTTAAAAATTGCCTGGGAAACCCCGTCGGCATTCCCCGGTAGGGGCGCCTCAGGCAGTAAGCAATAAACTTACTCCTCCCCAACAAGGGGAGGCAAAGCCTGGGAGGGTGGACCTCCTAGAACTGCACAGGACCAGTCTCGTGCAGTATCCATCGGAATATATACTACACTTTGACCTTAGCTAAAAGGTCAAGAAAGCGACACCATTTAAACTAAACGAAAAATAAATAATTGAAACTAAACAGGAAATACACCATTAAAACAGGAAATACATGATTGAAAATAAACAGGAAATACATCATTTAATCTAAACAGGAAATACACTATAAAAATAACAGAGGAAATACTCCGTTGAAACTAAACAGGAAATATATCATTGAATCCAAACAGGAAATACACTATTGAAAACTAAACAGGAAATACTCCGTTGAAACCAAACAGGAAAAACATCACAGAATCTAAAGAAGAGATACAGTATTGAAACTAAAAAGGTTCCGTTGAAAACAGGAAACACATAATTGAATTTAAACAGGAAACACATAATTGAATTTAAACAGGAAATACATTGAAATTAAACAGGAAATAGATGACTGAAAGTTAAAATATGACCGTGTAGACAATTGAATGCTACAGCTTTATTTTTGAGAAACGAAACTAAAACAGTATTTTATTTCGTAAACCTGTATTATACTTGCGTTAAAAACACATTTTAATTATGAATAAAACATTTCCACTGTTAGAATGCATTTTAAATTTGTAATTTTTTAATTTGTAATTTTTAAAGCGGTAATGAAGCCAATAAATGCAAACTTTTAAAAAATAAAATATTATTTATTTAAAATTCAAATTTTCGATTTATGAGCGAATCTTTATGATGAAGATACAGACATTATTTTTTCTTTCTTTTTTCTAAGCGACATGTTGCCACTTAGTCGTGAACTTCTGTTCTTATTCGAGTTGGGTGTTTAATATCCGATAAAAGTGGTGTGTCTTGGTAGGCACATTTATGTCATGAATAAAATATTTTCAGTTTGAATGCATTTAAATTTGTAATATTTAAATCGATAAGGAGACCAATAAATGCAGACTTTTTTAATCGAACTTTGCACACCTAACCCTAATCCTAACCCTAACTCTAAACCCTAAACCTAATCCTAACCCTAACCCTAACCCTAAACCCTAAACCCTATACCCTAGCCCAACACTAACCCTACACTAACCTCTAACCCTAACTCTAACCATAACCATAACCCCTAACCCTTACCCTTAACCCAACACTAAACCCTTACCCTAACCATAACCCTAACCCTAACCCTAAACCCTAACCCTAACCCTAACCCCTAACCCTAACCCTAACCCTAAATCCTTACCCTAACCCTAACCCTAACCCTAAACCCTAACCCTTATACTTACCCCTAACCCTAATTCCTACCCTAACCCTAACCCTAAACCCTAAATCCTTACCCTAAATCCTTAACCTTACCCTAACCTAGCCCGTCAATATCTGGTTGCTTATGATACTTATTCACCCTTTCATGCTTGTTTTTTTTTACCGAAATTTTACATACTTGATAAAACATATTCTTTCACCATCTGCTTTGAAGTTTAGCTGACTTCCGGAAAAGTCTGTAACGACTAATAATTGAGTCAAAACGTATTCCTCGATGCCCCTGACTCGCTCAAAAACAAATATAATTAGTCGAATCAAAATTCATGATAATTTATGCCAATTTTTCCATTTTTAGTTTTTTGGGCAATTGCGTGCATGAAAAGATAAACATTTCATCATATTTGAAAATTAAAGCGAAAGCGAGCAGCGAGATGTTGTTGATCTCGAAGTGTAAAAAGAGCTACTTACTAAGATTATTATCGCGTTTCCGGTCGAGTAATTCTCTAACAGTCTGACGCAACGGTGTGTATTTGAAGTGTCATTTCAGACATCGAAATTCGTCTATGCTGTAATCAAACATTAATTGGATACATTCAAGTAGAATGTCTGTATTTTGAAACGCTTGGATTGGCTCGTCAAGACTATTTATGAAAGTCATACATCAATCTAATTCAAAACTCTACTACTGCACATGTTTATATCTATCTAACTATGTAATAAAACGCTCAAGCAAGTTCATGTTCGTACGTACGTTATCGTCAATTCCCGCCTTTTTTTAAAAATGACATCGCCCGATCGTTGAAGATGTCAAACGTGAAACTCGTACAAAAATACACTTTTTTAGACTTCGGGTTAGAATCAAAATGTAATATCTGTTTTGTGCAAACAAACATGGTACGATAATACCGTGAGATATGCTTTGATGCCAGACGCCCACAGAATGGAAATATTTAAAACACACCTAGAAGAGTGTGTGAGATAGACTCCCATAACTCCCATATATTCTATAAATACTCTAACTAAATCAATATGTTTCTAATTTTTTTAGATAAGGATTGATAATTTGTATAATTTTGATTATTCGAACCACTGTTCTTATTTTGGTGTTATTCTAACAACGTTTCAGCCGATGTAACCTCCGACCTTCTTCAGGTGCATCTTGTCGAACTCGGGAATCTTTCTGTCGAACTCGGGAATCTGCACGGATTTTCGAACGGAACTCTTTATTTAATAAACAGCTATAACCGGTAGAAGTCTTCAGTGATTCGCAACTCCTAGTATCGCCCGCACTGAGGATTGAACCCTCAACCTTCAGAAGACTGCATTGACTTTGTACTTCATCCGTTTCGGACAATTCTAGTATAAATGTTAAACCTATTCTTGTATTTTGGATGTGCAGCCTTACTATTTATCACTATAGATCACAACTTATAACTACATATTACTATATATTACTATATATATGTATATTAGTTTTTTACGTACATAAAAGTAATCCATGGACACGTGTTTCTGGCTCACAGCCGTCATCAGCATGACTAACTTACACAGAGATCGAACGCTCGATGTTGATGTCTATAGTCCAGCGTTCTACCACTGGGCCAAGACGCCCTGTGTAGAAATATGTACGATTTTTATCACCCAAGTATGAAATGGTTTCTATGTAATAATTTTTTATAGGTGATGTTCAGCTCGTTGTTATTGAGCTTACTATTATTTTTAATTGTTTCACTTCCTAAGTGATTAAGATGCAGAAAAAAACGGTCGTATTTTTGTTTTTGATATATATATATATATATATTAATTATATGTACATATATATATATATTATTTTTTAAAATCTTTATTATCTATCATCTATAATTAATGGTTCCCATATTGTATTAAATTCTATACACGGTCTGTTAAGAGGCCATTGTCGCTTAACATATGCGTTGCTTCTTTGAGTCCTTTTACTCTCCAGCGTTCTTCTCTATCAATAATTTTTACTTCGTCCCATGAGGGTAGATGATTTTCCCTTTCTCCTCATATGTGATCAGCCATACCCGACTTTTCGATATCTCAACGTATTACAGCTTCTCAGTGTTCTTCTAGACTTACTTTTAGTCGGCTACGTGTCTAATCTTTATATAGGTTTCTACACTTACATAGAATTGCATACACACAGTTCTTACTGATAACCTTCTTTCTGTAGGGGGGTTTGCTTGCACAATAAGCTTCCGAGGAGTTTAGTCGCGCCTGAATACTATTCTGATGTTATATAGATTACATATTCTTTAATTTTTTTCCGACAAGAGCTTTATATATCGTATAGCGTTTTTGATGAGTGTTCGGGTGGTGTCCTTTGGTGTTCGGTCTAGATTTCTTGGAGCTGATATCATGCTTTGTGCATAGTTGTTTCGGTAGAGGGTTTCTCTTGAACTGTCTATCTCTTCTTGATACCTATTGATGTTACTACATATTGCCTTTGAAAATGAGTATTTATTTTCTCCTCTCCAGGAGTTAGGTACAAGACCATTTTTATCTTACTCCCACAAGTAAGATGTGACCCAAAGTCGTGTCTGGAAAGTGGGGTTTGAAAAGCCAGCGCCCGAGAGGTGAGCACTTTGGCTATTAAAAATTGCCTGGGCATCCCCGTCGGCATTCCCCGGTAGGGGCGCCTCAGGCAGTAAACAATAAACTTAATCCTCCCCAAAGAGAGGGGGGCGAAGCCTGGGAGGGTGGACCTCCTAGAACTGCACAGGACAGACCCATAGACCGGCGTAAATCAAGCCCAGAAGGCCAAGACAATACCAGTCTATGGAGTGCAGTATCCATCGGAACAGTATCCATCGGAACAGATACTACACTTTGATCAAGAACCCTAATGAGTAAGTTTCTGTTTTTAACAAACACTGTACAAAATATCGTGGAGCGTGCGTTCGCTCCAGGGATCCATAGTTTAAAAATATTTATAAACACTGCGAAAATATACAACACGTAAACGGATACAACTGTACCCCTCTAGTAAACGTATAATCTATATATAAATATATATAAAATTCAATGGCTGTAAGTGTGTTTATGTGTTCCCTATAGAAAGAAAGGTTAGAGAATTTGCATATACTCTATGAGTGTATAGGCATGTAAAATTAACCGGGAAAGATAATAGAAACATTCATGAATCTCTAAGTGACTTCCTAAGCAGACTGTGGATCAGGTTTCGTCTTTCGTCGGGGGTCGTTTTGCTCATCTTAACACGTATTGAGCACTGTTGAAGTAAATACTGAAAATTGATACATGAAAATTATATGTTCTTATAACATGAATACATGAAATAATATATATATATATATATATATATATATATATATATATAGAGAGAGAGAGAGAGAGAGAGAGAGAGAGAGAGAGAAAATTAAAAAGGAAAGACGAAAACTATATTATTTATGTATTCATCAACGTTTTGTCTTTATTTTAGACTTCTTCAGGATGAAGAAAAATACAGTAAAATCATACAGTTATAAATCAATTTGCCTGAAAAATGTTCGAGTTTTGGCATGGCTGTAAGTGAAAAAGGCAAAAATGAAAAACAGCGATTTTGGTTAACCCGTTATCAGCAGCAGTTTACACAGTTTAAGGGAAAAGGGGAATGTGGTGACAGCTGAGAGTTATTCATTTTTATTTCTAATTTTTGCTGGGACAAATGTGTCAAAATCGAGCATGGCCGATAATGCCATCGCTTCTTTCGTTCGACACCGGATTTGAATCATAACCGCCGATACTACACTGCGGAGACGTCGTACCAGAGACGTTAATCAATTAACAAAGAAATAAGTCTGTTTATTCTTGTTTTCTGATGATGAAAAAAATGACTCAATACTGGTCACCCCTGAGGAAGGAATTTTATTCCGAAATCGATAGGATTAATGTAAAACAAAATGAATAAATTAATCTTGTATTGCTAATATGGCTTATATTTCAATTTTATTAACTAACCCTGCAATACTTTGAAATTTTAACGAACATATATATATATATATATATATATATATATATATATATATATATATATATATATATAGTGATTTAATTTTACTTCAGTCGAACTGTTCAGGAATCAAGGGGCCCCTTCCTGGGGCAAACACTTAATCATCTCTATATGAGATACACAGATATTCGTATATTTCATTAATGTTATAATTTACCTGTTAAACGTTGAGTTAGTAAAGAAGTTAAGAATATTAATTTTCCTGTCCAATTGACCCATGGACTATGTTATAGTATATCTTTCGTCTGGTCTTTTGGTTTCACTGAATTTCAGGAGAAAAATCTATCTGGTCTGGTGGCGTATCCAGCTAACTACTGTTACTTGAGGTATCATTACTTGGAAAAGGTGCACCATTCCTCGTATGAGACAGTGTCTAGCCCGATTGGTGGGATCTTATTTTGTCTTCGAATACTATATTTTCTCAGGGTTTACTTGTAGGGGAAGTATTCTTATGTCATGGTATCCAGACAAACCGTTATACGGAGAGACCGAAGACACTCGAGGATGGTGTCTAGTAGGTATTTCAAACTCCACTCATATATATATATATATATATATATATATATATATATATATATATATATATATATATATATATGCGTGTGATTTTTGCCGCCTGCTAAACTTGAAAGCATGATCGTGCTACTGCAATACCCCACACATTTTATACTTAATGCTACGAAGAAAGCCTTTCAAATATTCTCAAAAAACAATACACAAAAACACCAAACATATATATATATATATATATATATATATATATATATATATATATATATATATATATATATATATATATATGGGGTGGGGTGCGTGTGTTCATGCGTGTGTGTGTGAGCAAAAGGTATCGCTGTCTTGTGCTGGTAAAATTACATCCGGGGTGTTGTTTTGTCGTCTATAATAACGCGTTTTATTGTTTTCTTTCAACGAAGGTAACCAATTCCGCAGAAGAAGAAAGTAATCGTCTGTTGAGGTGTTTATCTATTTTTCAATCGGTGTAAACAGGAGAATTCCTTATCGCCCCTTCTTTTTGCTTCATCACAACTCTTTTATTGATTGAACGGACATTTTTAGCCAAAAAAAAACAAACGAAAAAGGCGACTTGAAGATAGTTTTAACCAAGATAGCAACAGTCTATTTTTGTCGCGCGTAAATTTACCACACCATTACTTTACGGTGACAAAGTTGGGAAAAGGGCCGATGGGGATGTTTGTCCGTCAGACAAGGCGGTCCCATAGTTTGACTTATGATAAGAAATAGCAAATAAAATAAAGGATTTCGCCTTAACCATGGCAAATTCATAGTCGTGGTGCCGTTTAACAACTCAGTATATATATATATATATATATATATATATATAGTTTTTCATTGTCATGAATTTCTCTTTAAAACCCTATTGTTGACAAATTAGCTGACCCATCCCTGTTTACTTCTTTTTAATCATAAGGAGCAAATTTCCAGGGTATCAATTTCA
>OY744545.1:63155400-63195400 GCA_963556195.1 Sepiola atlantica | reverse complement strand
AGAAGAAAAAAAATGACAAAGCCTCGTTTTGACTTTTGCTACTCATAATTGATCGCCAATATTTTTTTATCCGCCATTTTCCATTTACTTATCAATTTCCGCTCGGATTCATTTATTAATTGTTTTATTTCTGTCTATTATAAGAATATTGTTTTTACTGTTTACTTTCATTTTCCACATTCTTGAGTGAATACTTTTTTTCCCCCGAATATTAATGGAAATCATTTTTTACGTAGTTATTGGCAACCCTTTGGCTGTAGCGAAGCGACAATATTTGAGCTCACATACACGCATACTTACATATTAAAAAGTTGTATATCCAGTGTAGCAGCAAGTCCTGGGATCATATATCAGAAAGAACAGTTGTAAATAATGTATACACCATCCACTATGATTATGCAATCCTTACAGCTACATATCTAGAAAACGCAGCTATTAAACCTGACATCGTAATATGGGACGAAAGGGAGAAAGTAGCAACCCTAGTTGAAGTAAGTGTCCCTAATGATGCAGGATTGAACAGAGCAGAACGGGAAAAGATTACGAAATACCAAGATATTATGTACGACATGGAAAGAAACTTGAATTTTAGGAAAATCTTTATCATACCAGTAATTATAGGAGACACATGACTAATGAAAAAGAATTTTAAAAGCTATCTGGTGTGTATACCCAGTGAACCGAGTGCAAGAGAAATACAAACAACTGCACTTACAGGGACGGTTAGAATCTTGAAAAGATCTCTAGGCTGGAGTATCTGAAATAGCCGGTGTATGTCTGGCATCCGGTAGGATTCCCCATCTCCAGCAAAAATAGAAAGATAAGAAAAATAAAAAAAGAGTTAAAAAAGAGTTTGAATTACTTACTGGAGAGTTTTAATTACCTACTAAACACTATCCTCCTGTGTCTTCGGTCTATCTGTACTAGGGTTTGTCAGGACAACCTGACATGAGGATACTTAACCATACAAGTTAACCTTGACCAAATATTTAAAATAACATAGTACTTGAAGCCTTAATAAGATCATGTCGACGCGGCTACACACTGACTCATACGAGGAATGGTGCACCATCTCCTAGTGATAGTACATCGAGTAAAAGTACTTAGCTGGATACTCCACCAGACCAGATGAATTGTTGTCCTAGAATCCAGCAAAAATCAGAAAAGATCAAAATAAAGATAAACTATTACATAATTTATGGCGATTTGTGAAAATGTAAATTGCTGTTTTTCACGTCGAGTGTTGTGCCTCTGTAAAAGAGCCGAAAGCAAGACACGAACTCAGATTTAAAGAAAACAAGTGCATTGAACAAGAAAGAACAAGAGTGGTTGTGCGTCAGTCTGGTGTTGTTCCAGGTATTTAATTGCTTCCCATCGCAGGAATATGTTGCACAAGACCAGAAAGTGGAGGAGAGTCAAGCCCACACCGCATGAAAGAGGAGCGCTCTAACCCATAAAAATTGCCTTGACAGCCCCGTCGGCATTCTCCTATCAGGCCTCCTCAGGCAGTTAAAAATAAACTTACTCAACCTGAAAGAGGGGAGGCTACTTTTTCAAGGCACCGGTCGAATACAGCAGACACTTGTTTGACGTCAGAGTTGTCCGCGATTTTTGCCACAGAATCGCCACTCTATTAATTTCAGTTCAGATAATTTTCAGTGGATGTATACGCAATTTGTCGAAGAGAACAAAACGTGTCCGGATAAGCAGAACATATGAAATGAACATAAAAAATCTAAAAGTATTTCAGGATGGGATCTATTTAAGGAGCAACGATTAGCTTGAAATCAGCTGATAATCGATTTTTTTTTCATAAACGAAACTTTATCTCCCAAATAGAATTATAATAAAAAAATGTTCATGAATCAAATACTATATATATATATGTGTCTGTGTGTGTGTGTGGGGGGGTGTATATCAACCAACGTGAGCACTTTTAAATAATATTGGTGTTATGTAACTTTTATTAGCTTTATATATATATATATATATATATATATATATATATATATTATTAAATATTAATATTTGTTTATTACCTACAGACGATATCGTTTCGGGCTTTTTTTCCGCTATCAGTGCAGGAGTTGGAGTTGTAGGCAGTCGCATGGGATCGAAAGCAGTTAATTAATTAAGGCTAGAATTTTGAGAATAATGCTCGGGACTACACGACCCCCGACAATCAGCACATGTTCTTCATTTCACCCAACTAGAAAGTTTGTCGGGAGGTTCTTACGTTTACTTACTCCATCCCAGGAGTTAGGCACAAGGCCAGTTTTATCTTACTCCCACAAGTAAGATGTGACCCAAGATCGGGTCGAGAAAGTGGGGTTTGAAAAGCCAGCGCTCGAGAGGTGAACACTCTGGCCATTTAAAAATTGCCTGGGCAGCCCCGTCGGCATTCCCCGGTAGGGGCGCCTCAGACAGTAAGCAATAAACTTACTCCTCCCCAAAGAGGGGAGGCAAAGCCTGGGAGGGTGGACCTCCTAGAACTGCACAGGACAGGCGTGCAGTATTCATCGGAACAGATACTAAACTTTGATCTTAGCCAAAAGGCCAAGAAGCCCAATTTACGTATATATGTGCATTTCTTTTCTAACTTAACTGATACGGGAGACTTCAGGCATTCTGGCCGAATCAAATTTAGTTTTTGTTTTTGGCAGTCTCAGGCAGACATCTATCGAGGCTACTGCCTGAAGGAGCTTTGGTGTATTGCCAATCATTTGAGGTGCTTTCACTGGAGAATTCTGACAGGGCTGCCCATGAAAGATGTTGTACCCGTCTAGGATGGCCCCTTTGATGTGTTGCTCGACTCGCCATTATAAACAGATATTGTCCTAACTCTTCTTAAGTAAAAGGTAGATATATCATGCTATATTCGAGACTGAATCTCTCTTTGTAGGGGTCAGCCTTATCTTTCGGGGACGCAATGCCATAGAGATAGTGAATAATAAGATCGGAGATGTTTAATAGTGTCGTTTAAAGTTAGGAAATAAAATCGAATAAAAAAAATAAATGAAATTGATAAAATAAAAAAAAGGTATTGTAAATTGACAAAGCTAGACATCATATTCAATAAATAAATAAATAAATTAATAAATAAATAAATAAATGTACCATGGGCGCAATAAGTTGTTCTTCTTCATATTATTAAATGATTTCCCCGGTTTTAAATTAATAACATACGATGAAGTTCTTTTATCAATGTCTAACTGTCAAAGGCACCACGACAACGCAATCATTATTTTAATTAAAAACAATCTCCAGCGCTATATATTCGTAAGATAAGTTTTAAATATCCGATGAGGTTATTGATAAAGTTGTTGAATACCGAAGTGATTCTAATTTTTGCTTCAAATCAATGCCTGCTGGCCATTTTTGCTTTATTAGCTGCGTCTATCTGTCCCTATCGAAGATTTGTCCGTTCGTCCCACTTAAGTTTAAAATTGAATTTTCATCGCCAAAACGGGAACATCGAAGTGAGGCGTCCAAGCAATGCTATGAGTGAATACACTTCGTTATGTGTATCATGGTTACGTTTGAACTTGACAGATTGACGAAAATTCGAAGTTTAACTTAACCCTTACACACATAACGAGTACACTATTTCATACTATAGCTTAGACGCATCTAATGCTTCAATTCAATCCGCGCGTATAGCAATGTAAATTGTATGTCAACTTTAAGCGTGGCAGACATGTGAGAAAGGTTCATGTATTAATTTCGTATGAATCAAATGATTCTATTGGTGGAATTGGTTGCACACGTATCTTTGTAGCTAGAATTTTTTTCTAGAAAGATATCGGATACTTATAAGAGAGTCAACGTGAAGGTTGCCAACATCCTAAGTGAAAGTATTTATGTGGAACGAACTGGATTCAAACTTTTGGCACACTTAGGTTGTTAATCTGTGTCGTTAACCAATAAGCCACCATTACCTCGCATATAAATATAAAAATAGCATTTTATTGGGCTGTCGAATTTGAAAGATAATTTTCATCGCTATTTTCATCGCTAATTTCATCGTAAATTGAATGGACGAATAATATTTTAGAGATATTTCAGCATCTCTCATCAGTCGGCGATGTCTAAGTTTCAACTAGCATTCTCAACGGTCCGTGAAGCTCGAGTTAACATCTCATGTTATTACGATGTCAGGCTTAAGTTTGAAACTACATTTAAAGTGATAACCATTCAGATTGGATGGACGCATCTTAATTTAGTAGTGTATTTGCATCTCTTCGCGAGTCTCTCTATTTTTGGTCAGTCTGTAATGCTTTAATTTGAAATAACATTCTGTAATGCTTTAATTTGAAATAACATTCTGTGATGCTTTAATTTGAAATAACATTCTGTAATGCTTTAATTTGAAATAACATTCTGTAATTCTTTAATTTGAAATAAAATTCTGTGATGCTTTAATTTTAAATAACATTCTGTAATGCTTTAATTTGAAATTACATTATGTAATGCTTTAATTTGAAATAGCATTCTCTAATGCTTTAATTTGAAATAGCATTCTGTAATGCTTTAATTTAAAACAACATTCTGTAATGTTTCAATTTAAAATAACATTCTGTAATGCTTTAATTTGAAATACCATTCTGTAATTCTTTAATTTGAAATAACATTCTGTAATGCTTTAATTTGAAATACCATTCTATAATGCTTTAATTTGAAATAACATTCTGTAATGCTTTAATTTTAAATAACATTCTGTAATGCTTTAATTTTAAATAGCATTCTGTAATGCTTTAATTTGAAATGACATCCTGTAATGCTTTAATTTTAAATAGCATTCTGTAATGCTTTAATTTGAAATAACATTCTGTAATGCTTTAATTTGAAATAACATTCTGTAATACTTTAATTTGAAATAACATTCTGTAATACTTTAATTTGAAATAACATTATGTGATGTTTTAATTTGAAATAACATTCTGTAATGCTTTAATTTGAAATAACATTCTGTAATGCTTTAATTTGAAATAACATTATATGATGTTTTAATTTGAAATACCATTCTGTGATGCTTTAATTTGAAATAAAATTCTGTGATGCTTTAATTTTAAATAACATTCTGTAATGCTTTAATTTGAAATTACATTATGTAATGCTTTAATTTGAAATAGCATTCTCTAATGCTTTAATTTGAAATAACATTATGTGATGTTTTAATTTGAAATAACATTCTGTGATGCTTTAATTTGAAATAACATTCTGTAATGCTTTAATTTGAAATAACATTCTGTAATGCTTTAATTTGAAATAACATTATGTGATGTTTTAATTTGAAATAACATTCTGTGATGCTTTAATTTGAAATAAAATTCTGTGATGCTTTAATTTTAAATAACATTCTGTAATGCTTTAATTTGAAATTACATTATGTAATGCTTTAATTTGAAATAGCATTCTCTAATGCTTTAATTTGAAATAGCATTCTGTAATGCTTTAATTTAAAACAACATTCTGTAATGTTTCAATTTAAAATAACATTCTGTAATGCTTTAATTTGAAATACCATTCTGTAATTCTTTAATTTGAAATAACATTCTGTAATGCTTTAATTTGAAATAACATTCTGTAATGCTTTAATTTGAAATAACATTCTGTAATGCTTTAATTTTAAATAGCATTCTGTAATGCTTTAATTTGAAATAACATTCTGTAATGCTTTAATTTGAAATAACATTCTGTAATGCTTTAATTTGAAATAACATTCTGTAATGCTTTAATTTGAAATAACATTCTGTAATGCTTTAATTTGAAATAACATTCTGTAATGCTTTAATTTTAAATAGCATTCTGTAATGCTTTAATTTGAAATAACATTCTGTAATGCTTTAATTTGAAATAACATTCTGTAATGCTTTAATTTGAAATAACATTCTGTAATGCTTTAATTTGAAATAGCATTCTCTAATGCTTTAATTTGAAATCGCATTCTGTAATGCTTTAATTTAAAACAACATTCTGTAATGTTTCAATTTAAAATAACATTCTGTAATGCTTTAATTTGAAATACCATTCTGTAATTCTTTAATTTGAAATAACATTCTGTAATGCTTTAATTTGAAATAACATTCTGTAATGCTTTAATTTGAAATAACATTCTGTAATGCTTTAATTTTAAATAGCATTCTGTAATGCTTTAATTTGAAATAACATTCTGTAATGCTTTAATTTGAAATAACATTCTGTAATGCTTTAATTTGAAATAACATTCTGTAATGCTTTAATTTGAAATAACATTCTGTAATGCTTTAATTTTAAATAACATTCTGTAATGCTTTAATTTTAAATAGCATTCTGTAATGCTTTAATTTGAAATAACATTCTGTAATGCTTTAATTTGAAATAACATTCTGTAATGCTTTAATTTGAAATAACATTCTGTAATGCTTTAATTTGAAATAACATTCTGTAATGCTTTAATTTGAAATGACATCCTGTAATGCTTTAATTTGAAATAACATTCTGTAATGCTTTAATTTGAAATAACATTCTGTAATGCTTTAATTTGAAATAACATTATGTGATGTTTTAATTTGAAATAACATTCTGTGATGTTTTAATTTGAAATAACATTCTGTAGTGCTTTTATTTGAAATAACATTCTGTAATGCTTTAATTTGAAATAACATTCTGTAATGCTTTAATTTGAAATAACATTCTGTAATACTTTAATTTGAAATAACATTCTGTAATGCTTTAATTTCAAATGACATCCTGTAATGCTTTAATTGAAAATAACATTCTGTAATGCTTTAATTTGAAATAACATTATGTGATGTTTTAATTTGAAATAACATTCTGTGATGCTTTAATTTGAAATAACATTCTGTAATGCTTTAATTTGAAATAACATTCTGTAATGCTTTTATTTGAAATAACATTATGTGATGTTTTAATTTGAAATAACATTCTGTGATGCTTTAATTTGAAATAACATTCTGTAATGCTTTAATTTGAAATAACATTCTGTAATGCTTTAATTTGAAATGACATCTTGTAATGCTTTTATTTAAAATAGCATTCTCTAATGCTTTAATTGAAAATAACATTCTGTAATGCTTTAATTTGAAATAGCATTCTGTAATGCTTTAATTTAAAATAGCATTCTGTAATGCTTTAATTTAAAATAACATTCTGTGATGCTTTAATTTGAAATAGCATTCTGTAATGCTTTAATTTCAAATGACATCCTGTAATGCTTTAATTTGAAATACAATTCTGTAATGCTTTAATTTGAAATAACATTCTGTAATGCTTTAATTTCAAATGACATCCTGTAATGCTTTTATTTAAAATAACATTCTGTTATGCTTTAATTTGAAATAGCATTCTGTAATGCTTTAATTTCAAATGACATCCTGTAATGCTTTTATTTAAAATAGCATTCTGTAATGCTTTAATTTGAAATAACAAACTGTAATGCTTTAATTTCAAATAGTATTCTTGACGTTCTATGAAACTTCAGCCAAAAGTAACGTTTCGCTGATCTGTCACGCTTAAGTTTGCGGAAGCATATTTGTCGATTTGTGAAGCTAACGTTTACTTTGTATTTTTATTGGTAGGTTAAGTTTTCAAAAGTATTTTCATAGCTAGGGATTGAGATTGAATGGGCGACTTTTTTTAGAAGCATCTATTGAAGAGTTACGGTTAGAATTAGAGTTAGGTTTAAGATTAAGGTGAGGTTTTGGGTTAGAATGGATGACTTTTATTAAGAAGCATCTATTGAAGAGTTAGGGGTAAGATCACGGTTAGGGTTAGGGTTTGAAAGGATGACTTATATCTAGCAGAATCTATTGAAGAGTTATGGGTAGGATTAAGGTTAGTGTTTGGATTAAGGTAAGGATTAGGGTTAGAATGGATGACTTTTATTTAGAAGCATCTATTGAAGAGTAAGGGTTAGGATTAGGGTTAGGGTTAGAGTTAGAAAGGATGACTGTTATTTAGCAGCATCTATTGAAAAGTTATGGTTAGGATTAAGGTTAGGGTTAGGATTAGGGTTAAAATGGATGACTTTTATTTAGAAGCATCTATTGAAGAGTTACGGTTAGGATTAGGGTTAGGATTAGGATTAAGGTTAGGGTTAGGGTTTGAATGGATGACTTTTATTTAGAAGTATCTATTGAAGAGTTAGGGTTAGAATCACGGTTAGGGGTAGGGTTTGAAAGGATGACTTATATCTAGCAGAATCTATTGAAGGGTTATGGGTAGGATTAAGGTTAGGGTTTGGATTAAGGTTAGGATTAGGGTTAGAATGGATGACTTTTATTTAGAAGCATCTATTGAAGAGTTAAGGTTAGGATTAGGGTTAGGATTAGGATTAAGGTTAGGGTTAGAGTTTGAATGGATGACTTTTATTTAGAAGTATCTATTGAAGAGTTAGGGTTAGAATCACGGTTAGGGGTAGGGTTTGAAAGGATGACTTATATCTAGCAGAATCTATTGAAGAGTTATGGTAGGATTAAGGTTAGGGTTTTGATTAAGGTTAGGATTAGGGTTAGAATGGATGACTTTTATTTAGAAGCATCTATTGAAGAGTTAAGGTTAGGATTAGGGTTAGGATTAGGATTAAGGTAAGGGTTTGAATGGATGACTTTTATTTAGAAGCATCTATTGAAGAGTTAGGGTTAGGATTAGGGTTAGGATTAGGATTAAGGTTAGGGTTTGAATGGATGACTTTTATTTAGAAGCATCTATTGAAGAGTTAAGGTTAGGATTAGGGTTAGGATTAGGATTAAGGTTAGGGTTTGAATGGATGACTTTTATTTAGAAGCATCTATTGAAGAGTTAGGGTTAGAATCACGGTTAGGGGTAGGGTTTGAAAGGATGACTTATATCTAGCAGAATCTATTGAAGGGTTATGGGTAGGATTAAGGTTAGGGTTTGGATTAAGGTTAGGATTAGGGTTAGAATGGATGACTTTTATTTAGAAGCATCTATTGAAGAGTAAGGGTTAGGATTAGGGTTAGGATTAGGATTAAGGTTAGGGTTAGGGTTTGAATGGATGACTTTTATTTAGAAGCATCTATTGAAGAGTTATGGTTAGGATTAGGGTTAGGATTAGGATTAAGGTTAGGGTTAGGGTTTGAATGGATGACTTTTATTTAGAAGCATCTATTGAAGAGTTACGGTTAGGATTAGGGTTAGGGTTAGAGTTAGAAAGGATGACTTTTATTTAGCAGCATCTATTGAAAAGTTAAGGTTAGGATTAAGGTTAGGTTAGGATTAAGGTTACTATTAGGGTTAGAATGGATGACTTTTATTTAGAAGCATCTATTGAAGAGTTAAGGTTAGGATTAGTGTTAGGGTTAGGATTAAGGTTAGGATTAGGGTTTGAATGGATGACTTTTATTTAGAAGCATCTATCGAATAGTTAGGGTTAGGATTAGGTTTAGGGTTTCTATTAAGGTTAGGGTTAGGGTTTGAATGGATGACTTTTATTTAGAAGCATCTATTGAAGAGTAAGGGTTAGCATAAGGGTTAAAGTTAGAGTTAGAAAGAATGACTGTTATTTAGCAGCATCTATTGAAAAGTTAAGGTTAGGATTAAGGTTAGGGTTAGGATTAAGGTTAGAATTAGGGTTAGAATGGATTACTTTTATTTAGAAGCATCTATTGAAGAGATAGGGTTAGGATTAGGGTTAGGGTTTGTATTAGGGTAAGGGTTAGAATTGATGACTTTTATTTAGCAGCATCTATTGAAAAGTTAAGGTTAGGATTAGGGTTAGGGTTAGGATTAAGGTAAGGATTAGGGTTAGAATGGATGACTTTTTTTTAGAAGCATCTATTCAAGAGTTAAGGTTAGGATTAGGGTTAGGGTTAGGATTAAGGTTAGGGTTACGGTTAGAACTGATTACTTTTATTTAGCAGCATCTATTGAAAAGTTAAGGTTAGGATTAGAGTTAGGGTTTGTATTAGGGTTAGGGTTAGGGTAAGAATGGATGACTTTTATTTAGAAGCATCTATTCAAGAGTAAGCGTTAGGGTTAGGATCAGAATTAGAATAGATGACTTTTATTTAGAAGCATCTATTGAAAAGTCGCCTACGTTTGACAATCTCTTTAGCTGATTTTAAAATAGCATTTAATTGCTCTGTTAGCCTTGAGTTTGAACGATCATATTCACCGGGAAACGTGAAACTTTAACAGACGAATTTTATTTTCGATCTGTATAAGAAGCTCCAGAAGAGGTTCTCTTGTTTTTTCTAGAATGTAACGTTCAGGTTTGAACGAGGATTTTCGACGCCTTTTAAAGCTTAATCTGAAAACGACATTCCGTGAAGCAGTCACACTTACGTTTACACAAAGAATTTTCGACGCAATCCTAAACTTTAGCTTCAAAATAACAGTCTGTTGACTCGTCACACTTAAGCTTGAACGAGGATTTTCGACGCCTTCTCAAGCTTAAACCTAATACGGCTTCCGTAAACCAGTCGCACTTAAGCTGACACGAAAATTTTCGACCCTCTTCAATACTTGAGCTTAAAATTAAATTTCCTTGATCAGTCACACTTAAGTTTGAACGAGGATTTTCGACGCTCACTCAAACATGAGCTGAAAATTATATTTCGTTGATCAATCACACTTCAGTTGTAACGAGGATTTTCGACGCTCACTCAAACTTAAGCTGAAAAATACATTTCGTTGATCAATCTCACTTAAGTTTAAACGAAGATTTTCGACGCTCACTCAAACTTGAGCTTAAAATTACATTACGTTTGATCAATCCCACTTGTTTGTACGAGGAGTTCCGACGCTCACTTAAACTTTAGCTGGAAAAAAAACATTTCGTTGATCAATAGCAATTATGTCTGAACGATGGTATTTGACGCTCACTAAAACTAAAGCTGAAAATTACATTTCGTTGAGCAATCCCACGTAAGTTTGAACGAGAATTTTCGACTTACGCTGAAAATTACATTTCGTTCATAAATCCGACTTAAGTTTGTAACAAAGACTTTTCGACGCTCACTCAAATTTAAGCTGAAAATTACGTTGATCAATCCCACTTAAGTTTGAACGGGGACTTTTGACTCTTTTCTAAACTTAAGCTGAAAATTACATTTCGTTAATCAATCACACTTGAGTTTGAACAAGGATTGTCGATGCTCACTCAAAATTAAGCTGAAAGTTACATTTCGTTGATCAGTCATACTTATGTTTGAACGAGGAGTTTCGACCCTCACTCAAACTTAAGCTGAAATTATTTTTCGTTGATCAATCCCACTTAAGTTTGAACGATGTTTTTCGACGCTCACTCAAAATTAAGCTGAAAATTACATTTCGTTGATCAGTCATACTTCAGTTTGAACGAGGATTTAAGACGTCTTCTCAAACGTAAGTTATAAATGGCATTCCGTTGACAAGTCACGCTTAAGTTTGAAACGGCATTTTCGTCACTGAATTTTGCTTATATTATAAGTAACAATTTAAGACGTTCAATCATGTTTGAAATAGCATTCTCATTCATTGATATGTCACGCTTACATTGGAAATTTTCATCGCTAAAGAGGCCAGAGGTGTCTTGGCATTTCTAAACCAGACTCTTACCTTTGGTCAGTCTGTCACGCTAAAATTTCAACTATTATTTTAGACGGTATGCTTTATTACTCAACAACATTTTACTAATCAGTCAATCTTAAATTGGCACTAGTATTTTTTTTCAGTTAATCAAACTGAAATTAAAATTGAATTCTTATTGCTTACTCAAGCTTATCTTTGGAATAGTATTTTCGTTCGTTGGTATAACAGACTTCATTTTGAAATGGCATTTCAATCGATAAAGGTATGATAGTTGAACGGTTTCTTAGCATTTCTGAAAGAGGCTCTTAACTTTATTCACTGCGCCACACTTACGTCTGCTGTAGCATTTTCGACAGTCTGCCAAGCTGTAATTTAAATAGCATTTGATTGATTTCTCAGGATCAAGTTTGAAACTTGATCTTCGTCGGTCTGTAACGCTTAACTTAAACTAGCAGTTTCTTGATCTGTCATTATTAAATTTGACCCATCATTTCCGTCGAGCTGTTAAGCTGAAAGTAATACATCATTTTTATTGCTGGATCAAGTTTGATATAGCATTTCGTTTGTTGGTCTATCATGCTACGTTTTGAAATGTTCAACAGCTCTTACTAAACTATGATGTTATTTGCTTTGTTAGACATTACTTTGAGAAAGCTCTTTTCATCGGTAAATGTGAACATTAAACGGACGCATATAATTTTAGAGGTATCTAATTATCCACAAGATAATGCCTTCTTCTTTGATCAGTTCGTCATTATATGTTTGAACAAACATTTTCGACAGCCTAGCAAACTTAAACTCGAAATAGTATTTATTTAGTATGTCTTACTTAAGTGTGAACTGTCACGGTTAAGTTTTAGACCACATTTTAGTCAGTCTATGAAACAAAAGAACAAACAGCATATTTGTCGGTCCGTCACGCATAATTTTAAAACCACTAAAACCCATATTACATAGATGCATCTTAAAAATATCCGTTCTTTACTTTGCGTTTGAGGACATTTTTTTAATAAATACCTCCTCCCTTCCACCAGAAACCATGGCGTCAATATCCGATCTACGTGCCTCTCTCCAACTGAAGACGCTGGTTATCACCTTCTTGTTCACACATTTCAATATCCGCAATTTTCTAGAGTGCTCTCCTGACAACCACTTCGCAAATGCTTGACGCACTTCTGCCATGATTAAATTCGATTCGCTCTGATTTCCCCTTTTCTGACAAATTCAGCCTTGATCTCGTTTAAGTCTCGCTTGACCGCGGGACACGCAAATGTCGAAATGAATATATCAATTCGCTTTATAGATGATTCGGACGACAGCTTTGAAAGTATTCGCTCCATACACATACTCTCGATTCTCGCAATCAACATCACGCGTAGGAATACATAAGACAAAATCGGATGCACTTGTTACAAGATCCTTTATCCACGGAAATATTCAAACTTAGCGGTAAAATATGTAGCAAATTGTTTACAATGCTCAATCTTTATCACTGAACATGCTATACCGCTTTAAAACGTAATTCCTCTCAATAAGACCGTTTCAACGGCTAAGGAGGTTATGTATTTGATCGAATCTGTCACTACTCAGCGTCAACACCGCTTGACTAATCGTCAACAAACTTGCTCAAAATATTGATCATGGTCTAGCTAATAACTGATTTAACTCTAGGGCAGGGGCGGGAAACCTGCGGCCCGCGGGCCACATCCGGCCCGCGAAGGCTTAGTGTCCGGCCCTCCACCATGTTAGGCTTTATTATTGCAATCCGGTCGCGGACCCCCCAGTAAAACTCATATCATTTTGTGACATAGACGTAAAAGTAGGTTTCAATTAAGATTTACAGTGGGATAAAAATGTATGAATATCAGCGAGCGATTATGCATGTACATTTCATTTTTCTTTAACTATTAATTTCAAATCCTTGGCCTGAGATAAAAATAGAAAAAGAGAAAGAAAGAGGCAAAGAGGAAACGAGAGACGAGGAAAGGTCATGAAACAGAGAACCTATGTGAGGTGTGTCAAAACGAATGCTGGATCAACTTGCTACTTCCCCCGTCATTATTTTTATGCTTCCAAAATGGCTCTTCATCGGCGCCTTTTATAACATCACATACAGAAGTCTCTTGAGAAAAAATATCAGATTTGTAGAGTGTTCAATGCAATTTTTGTACAATTTATTCATGTAAACAAAATATAATAATTATCAGATTTCGTTTTTCATTCCGGTCCGCGATCTCCTTCCAAAAGCCTCATCTGGCCCTCACTCTAAAAAGGTTACCCGCCCCTGCTCTAGGGTATAGAGATCAAATATCAGCGTCAATATCACGGAAAAGACAACAAGTCAATCTATTGGCGATAACTTTGGTTCTGTTCAACGTAGACGCTCGCTACTTGGATCACATTGTAGCCTTCTTCTTCTTTCTTCATCTTCTATCTTCATCTTCTTCTTCTTCATCTTCTTCTTCTTCTTCATCATCATCATCATCTTCTTCTTCTTCTTCATCTTCTTCATCTTCTTTTTTATCTTCTTCTTCATCTTCTTCTTCTTCTTTTTCTTCTTCTTCTTCTTCTTCTTCGTCTTCTTCTTCTTCATCTTCTTCTTCTTCTTCTTCATCTTCTTCTTCCTCTTCTTCATCTTCTTCATCTTCTTCTTCTTCTTCTTCTTCTTCCTCTTCTTCATCTTCTTCATCTTTTTCTTCTTCTTCTTCTTCATCTTCTTCTTCTTCTTCTTCTTCTTCTTCTTCTTAATCTTCTTCTTCTTCTTCATCTTCATCTTCTCCTCATTCTTCTTCTTCATCTTCATCTTCTTTATCTTCTACTTCTTCATCTTCTTCTTCGTCTTCTTTTTCTTCATCTTCTTCTTCTTCCTCTTCTTCTCCTTCTTCTTCTTCTTTCGTTTGCTTCACAGCATCCTGTCGTTGGATCACCAGCTCGATTGAGAAAAGCCCTGCTAGTGTTTTGTTGTCTAGCACAGCTATGCCGGCTTCGCCGTTGAGTGGTCGATATTTAAGGCATGACTCAATGATGTGGTCTACTGTCTGTTCAGAGTGGCCACAGTCGCAGACAGCCAATGAAGTCCCGCATTTAATATGCCCGTTGAGCCCTGCAATGAAACTTTCGATCAAGTTTGCCATTTTTATGGAATTTTAACTCACAACTGATTCATGGTCTATTTATAAATGTTAATAAATATATATATTAATAATCATTGATAGAAGGGAGAGCGCAACTGTAAAACTTAATATCTTAGTTTTTCTAAAATAAAAATAACAACCTTGACATGTTTATGAACAGATTTCAGGATGGCACAAATTCTGGACTTAATGTAATGTGGGATTTTTGTACCATTTGTTTAACTTTCATATTACTTTGGGAAAATATTTAGCCATTGTTGAAACAGAGTTTTAAGTTCTTTAACATTTCATTCTGAATGAAAAACACTGTTTTGGATAAATATCTATTCGTGTCATTATTGATATTCATATATTGTCAAATTAAATCTGTTGCCTTATTTTTGTCAACATGTTCTCGTCATGTTTATTACTGCATTATTTCAAATACTAAATTTACATCAAGACGAATTTCAACTTGACTGCGATGAATATGTCTCCACCAAGAAGGATTAAACAGAAAAAAGAAGAGAAACAAAAAAAAAACATGCATAAGAATGTTTTTTTTTTGTTTCTCTTCTTTTGACAAAGGTGTACAGCACCGAAAGTGCTCAAGCTTTTAGAATAAATAAATACTTTATTTAAAAAAACATAAAAAAATGCGTTGTCCAGGTTTTTCAAAATATTCTCCTAATTATTAAATTTATATGTTAAACAATGTTCTTAATTCTTAATAATATTTTGATTAAGCCATGTCCGATAAAGAGTGTGGATACATTCTGTGCTAAATCAAAATTCTGGAATAGGCGTTTAAGTTGTGCATATATTGTTTTAAACAATGTTTTATGAACCGGTCCTATTTAACTAGTAGCTGGCTAGTAATTCCGAGAAAGAAGTCCCGTCAAGTCTGTACTGTGTTCAGACAACCAGGCTGTACTTTTTCGACGCAAATCTTAAATAAACATATACCTTTATATTTTAGTGATAATTGTTTGTTGTCAGCAGCAACATACAAGAAAAGTGTGTTCATTTTATTGGATGTTAAGTATATTAGCACCATATCGTAATATGCGTTTGCACTTATTAAAATGTGAGTGGATTTCTCACTATTACGAACAACTTCTACTAGTGCACACACACAAACACGAACACATGCACACACACACACACACACACACACACACACACATATATATATATATATATATATATATATATATATATATATATATATAGTCTCGGAAGTTTTTTTAACCTTCAAAACTGGAGAAAAATTTTTTTTAATTTTTCGTTGAAAGATTTTTGTCTAGTAAATCAATCAATCTACTGCAATCACTATATTAATTAACTTCCAAGAATTTAAACTAATATATATATACCTGTGTGTGTGTGTGTGCATGTGTTCGTGTTTGTGTGTGTAAATGCAAGTTCCTATCTACGCCCGCAAGAATGAAACGTATACGTATTTGGATAATAATTAAATATGTATTATCAAATAATTATTTATAGCTCCAGGGGGGGCACCAGAGTAGCCAGTTCATCGGAGCACAATCTATTGAAGTATTTGTAAAAAAAGCATAAGATGCAACATTGCGGCGATTGGACAGGGGCTGGAGCTTGGTTGACAGTGAGGGACCTATTAGATTTGCGACTATTTTGGGGGCATTATCAAGGAGGGAGAGACTAGTGGATGATTGTTGAACACGTTTTAGACGGCTAACTGTGTTGTATGCCTGAATTGACATAAACACCTCGTCTTGTCGCATAGTTGTAAGATATAGTCTCATTTGTTAGAGCGCACGAATTACAGTTAAAGCTGGCCCGTGTTCCAGGGTTCAGATCGTGCGACAGGTTGGAACAGTTATTTCCACACCGAAAGCTTCTCAGGGATGAAACGTTTTCGTATGTGGATAATAATTAAGTATTTGCTATGGAAGTCACTCAAAAGTCATCAAGCAACTTGATGTAAAGCACTTTACAAATGAAAAAAATATACTTCAGGCTAAACCAACTAGCAAACGATAAGCGTTAGATTGATAGATTCCGACCCAGAAAACAACAATTCTCCCCCCTTTGTCAGAAGCATCGCTGCTGAAATGTGATGGTTTAAAAGAAACAAAATAGGAGAAGCTAGAGTTACAAGGCTGCCGAAAGTAAACCCAAAATAAACTTTCTACTCTCTTAATATAATGTCAATAATTATTAATTATATACATACACCCCATATATATATATATATATATATATATATATATATATATATATATATATATATATATATATATATATATATATACAGGGTGGGCCAAAATAAGGGTCCTATCTTTAAATTTGAATAACTTGAATTTGAATAACTTCCACAAAATAAAAGTTAAACTCACCAAACTTTATGTGTGTGTAGACTGACCCTTCCGAGATTTTTTGAAATAAACAAAACAAATTTTAGCCGAAAAACACTTCTTAAAACTTACAAAAACTAAAGTATTGTTTTTTCACTGTTTTGAGTTTTTTAAGCAAAAATAATGTTTTCTAAATGAGGGTACGTTCCTTAGGGCTAATACGGCGCATGCTTGCTTCGGAAGGGGTCCTTTACTTATTCTAAAAAAAAAATTTTTTTTAAATCAATAAATAAAAAAGTTATGAATTTTTAAAAATAGGACCCTTATTTTTGCCCACCCTATATATATATATTGGTACAGAAAAATTAGTATAACATTCGTACCGTCAGTTTTGAAGCACAGAAGGACTAGCCATCTGGCTCTCTTCAGCTTCTGTTGTAATTTTTTTCGGAAATGGTAAGTCATATATATATATATATATATATATATATATATATATATATATATATATATATATATATATTTTGATTTTATTCCAAAAATATATATTTTGCTCTGAATTTTCATTGAGCACTCTCATAAACCCGGTTTCAACTTCCTTCGGATTCATACCCCCTGGATATTTGTAACAAGTTAATTATATATATATATATATATATATATATATATATATATATATATATATATATATATATATATATATATATATATATATATATATATTGAATCATCGTTCTACTTCGGAAAACATCGTAAATTGAAAAAGTAAATTTTCAAAATCCAAATCGATGCCAAGATTTTTTTTTATACAATAAATAAGTTATTTCGATCAGCACAGATCTTTTTCAATGAAATAAATATCTGATTTATTGTACAAAAAAAAGAAAGAAATATTGGCATCTTGGTTTTAAAATATATTTTCACTTTACGATGTCTTCCGAAGTAGAACTTGAATTTAATACTGCTGCTGCTGCTACTATACTACTACTACTACTACTACTACTTAGACTACTACTAATACTAATACTACTACTACTACTTAAATCTGTACAGCCTCCATATAACAACGGGAGAGGTCGAGTAACCTCGGCTTTCGCGGTCGTAAATCGACAGTAAGTAAAAGAAGAAATGAACGATGTAGACATCGTTTATGTCTGATTTTCATTAAAAAAGATCTGTGTTGGTCGAAATATCTCATTTATTGTATTAAAAAAACGAACAAATCTTGGCATCAATTTGGCTTTAAGAAATCATATATATATATATATATATATATATATATATATATATATATATATATATTAACTTTAAGAGAGCTATGTAATTTGCCTGAGGCATTGCGTGTGAAAGAGAAAGGGCGAATTTTACGAATACTTTTAACGAAGCGGAAAGATGCTGCGTATTTAGAATGGGGACTAAAGACAAGATGAAAATCAACGAAATTAAATTCACTTTGTTTTATATTAACATTTATTTCGCTTGTAAACCTTTCAGTGTAAATTCGTTCACTGAAGATGTACGTTTGGAATCGTTGTATCACAATATTTCGTGTTACAATTCGCAATATATCAAGCGTTACTGTGTCGTTAAATTCAAATTTTGTAACGTACAACAATGGCGGCTATTAACTTTGCTAACATAAGTCAAGTATTGAAAACCTATTTATAAGTCTGCCTTGACTTCACACTACGTCTGTAGTTCAACTGTCCATGTGTTCGATGTAGCGGATAATTAGAAACGGTTATATAATATATATATACATATATATATATATATGGGAAAATGAAAAAGGAAAACCAAAAAATGGATGTTTTTTATGTGTACATCAACGTTTGGTCTTTATTTATAAGACTTCATCAGGATGATAAAATAGAGAAAAAATGTCATGCAAGCACAGATACATGTAGGGTAGACATATTGGGAAAAATAGAATGGAATAGTGGCCAACTGCTGGGTGGACGTCCGTATTTGTTGGAGAAATAGAAATGAATGTAGAAAAGAATGAGTGGGGAAAAAATGGAAGGATGGGGTGAGCTAGGACTACTGTGGCTGGTGGTAAGAGGAAGAGGTGGGGGATGAGCAGGGGTAAAGTGGATGGCAGAGAGGGAGGTGAGGAAGAGGGGGGAGGGGGGTGTTTGACCAGATGGCTGCGGTTCAAGATTGAAGGGGAAAAACTAAGTCCCATCTCTTCCTCTTACCACCAGCCACAGTAGTCCTAGCTCACCCCATCCTTCCATTTTTCCCCACTCATTCTTTTCTACATTCATTTCTATTTCTCCAACAAATACGGACGTCCACCCAGCAGTTGGCCACTATTCCATTCTATTTTTCCCAATATGTCTACCCTACATGTATCTGTGCTTGCATGACATTTTTTCTCTATTTCATCATCCTGATGAAGTCTTATAAATAAAGACGAAACGTTGATGTACACATAAAAACATCCATTTTTTGGTTTTCCTTTTTCATTTTCCCATCACGTCGGATTACTTTCATCCTTCTCTTCCCATATATATATATATATATATATATATATATATATATATATATATATATATATATATATATATATATATATAAAGGGTCGTTTTCTGTGTGTACGTATGTTTATATGTCAAGCTAAAATGACCCAAACTATTAAATAAAGACCGACACAGTTTATATTTTATTGATCAGCATTGCCGCGGTTCTATCATACTTAGAATTTAGAAACGAATATTTATTCTTTGTGGCTAACCAAAGTCGAGCCACCTCGGATTTCGCGGTCGTGAATCGACAATAAGTTAAGTAAAAGAAAAATTGACAATATCTAAATGTCTGATTTTCATTGAAAAAGATCTGTGTTGATCGAAATATCTGATTTATTGTATTAAAATGAAAACGAATAACTCTTGGCATCAATTTAGTTTCAAGAAATATATATATATATACATATATATATATATATATATATATATATATATATATATATATATATATATTTGAGAGTAACCGAGGTAAGATTTTCACCAGACACTTGATGTAAAAACTAAAGGGAAGTAACTCTGATTTCTTTCTAATGAGTAATCTATAAAAGTGTGTGTATGTCCAGAGAAAAGCAAGAGGGTGGGTGAGTAGAGGGAGGTAGAAACGTGAGAGGTAGGGGAAGAAGATAGAAGTTTTAATAGAAATATGTTTACCTTTGCCACGGGCAACGCTAAGTAGCCCTGCTAGTAATTAATAAAAGCCGATGGGTAAACTTTTCTTTAAAGTTTTCAAGTAATTGTTCGTCCATTAAATATAATAACCATTCTTAATTGATATAATTTCAAGACTGGATAAGCCTGGATTATTTTAGTATCAGCTAATGTCCATGCAATTAGTGAAGACAGTAAAAGTAATCGAAACCAAATCGTTCTTATAATTGGGAACGATAAACAAAATTCAGTTTGTGAGGGTCATTGGCTTTCCTGTAACCCTAACCCTAAACCTAACCCTAACCCTGAAGTTATTCCAAGAAATAATGACAAGATTATCTACATATAACAACATTAGACTTCTTGATCGGGTCTCAAAGCGTCGAGAGGCAAAAGATAACCTCTGTAAAAATGTCTGCACGATAAGTTAAGCTAGACTTTTGAAATCACCAGTACCAACTTTTTGAACCGGTATTGCTCGAGTTCAACATCCACTAGAATTCTATATCAACTGAAAACTATGCTAGAATAAGCAGAGAAAGACTGTTATTAGTTCGAAGATTTCTTCTTCCTAGACTAGATGGTCTCGTCTACCTTACTATTTAATCTGTGGTAAAATTAAGATAAAATTAGTAGAAATATTTCCGTTAGATATCAGAGAAACAGAATAAAGTAACAGTTTATATTCTAGTTCTTGAAAATGAGCTGCTATAAAAAGGTTACTCGATTAACAAATTGTCAGACGTCACAGTGTCAGTTATTCACTAATGTGATATGTTGTCGCACACGGAACGCAGAGGTGCTGTTTTTGCGTGACACTTTACAAGATGTATCTTTAAAGAAATATAGCGATTATATTTTCTTATCGCATTGATATGGTAACCAAGGCCGATTAAAGGGGCACTGCGTTATGACTATGAACAAAAATAAGAGTTAATGAAGCTGTCAATCATCCACACTCCGTTTCGTACCGAAGCGGCCGACCGGCGAAAGAGTGCAACAAGCCAAATGGTTATGCTAAGGAAACTGTTGTCAAGGCTCCCAGGTGTGACGATTTGTCAGCGGATGCGGTTAAGATTAAAGGAGAAGTGATGTTTTGGTTGACAACTGTTATCCTTGTTTTGTGTTTTAGCGAAAGATCCCACACGGAGACGTCCCTCGGACAATGATAATACAAAGAAGTACTGTTTAAGTTCTAAAGCCAGTTTGTTCCACAAGAGAGTTTATATCGGAATATCCACGGGAAAGTGGAAACAACGGTTCTACGTATATATATATATATATATATATATATATATATATAAATATTAATTATTTATTACCTACAGACATCAATGTTTCATTCTAACGCAATCTTCAGTGCAGGAAGCTAATTCCCAACGGTCAGCGGGCGCGAACCCTGAACACAAATCGCCACTGTAAACCCCTCGGCCATAGTGAACTAATTAGGGAGGAATTTAACTTTGTAAATATCGAATCGGCGGCTAAATTTACCCGAGCAGTTTAGAGTGATCAACGAATGTATTCGGATCGTATATATATATTTATATATATATATATAATCAATTTTTTTCCCTCTCAATCGTTTCCTCCAACTGAAATAAGTTTATTCCCCTCATATCTCATTCGACTTTTAGTTTTTAATTCACCATTCTGACGTTACCTCTCAGAGGGTCAGACGATAAGGCCTTAAGGTAATTTTAACAATTTTCCTTTTTTTTCCACTCGTCTGTTTCATTGATTATAATAATGCTTCCTCTAAAATTGATCCTACGATTCTGTTATACACGAAATTTACTTACACACACACATATATATATATATATATATATATATATATATATATATATATATATATATATATATATATATATATACATATATATATATATATATATACATATATATATATATATATATACATATATATATATATATATATATATATATATATATATATATATATATATATATGATGAATATTATGGAAATCATATTTTAACGTGATGGAAAATAAAAAAGGCAAAACAAATAATAATTGCATATTCATCAACGTTTCGTCATTTTTGCAAGACTTTCTAAAGATGATTGATTTTAAGAAATAACATACAAGTAACATATTCAAAAATAGTTGGTGCATTGATCACGTGAAAATAATTTTTCATTTTCTTCAAACTAAACATAGTCGTTATAATTTTAAAAAATGTGGTACAATTATGACGCGAAAAGAATGTTTTATTCTTTTTACGAACGACCCATAGGCGTTAGAATTCAAAATGTGTGATACGTTTATGAAATGGAATGAATTTTTGTATAGGTTCGGTAACCTCCTTTTTAAGGAGTTTTTTTTTTCAAACTTGTGTAGCCCATAATTATCCCCATGTGTCTATACAATTTCTATGCTAAATGTAATTGCAATCTGTTCATTATTAGTGGATGCTGGTTCAGAATGGGTTTTAAGTCCAGTATGGCGTACGATCGTTTCCAAAACAGTTTGGGAATACTTTATTTTATTTTGTTTTATAAATTAATAAAGCTAATCCAAAACGTCTTTTCATCAGCGCCTTTAGCAACACGTCTTACAAAAAGAGAAAAAACTAAAAAGCTTTTTGTAGAGTAACATCCACTGACAGAAACGTGCGTGTGTGTGCGTTTGGAGAGATTATACAGGGTGGGCCAAAATAAGGGTCCTATCTTTAAATTTGAATAACTTGAATTTGAATAACTTCCACAAAATAAAAGTTAAACTCACCAAACTTTATGTGTGTGTAGACTGACCCTTCCGAGATTTTTTGAAATAAACAAAACAAATTTTAGCCGAAAAACACTTCTTAAAACTTACAAAAACTAAAGTATTGTTTTTTACACTGTTTTGAGTTTTTTAAGCAAAAATAATGTTTTCAAAATGAGGGTACGTTCCTTAGGGCTAATACGGCTCATGCTTGCTTCGGAAGGGGTCCTTTACTTATTCTAAAAAAAAAAAAAAAATCAATAAATAAAAAAGTTATGAATTTTAAAAAATAGGACCCTTATTTTTGCCCACCCTGTATTAACTTTGTTTATATCTGCTCGAGTTTTGATGATCTAATAATTTGTCCGCTTTGCTTTACCTTTCATCAGATTAGACGATTTCCCAATGTCAGAATTAGCAATTAATTACAATAATTCAGTTGATAATTCATAAAAGTCAATGAACAAATTGTCCTTAAAAGTTTCAAAGAAAGTTGCTTCACTGAATATAATCACCGTTTCCTTGTGTGAGTTCAGAACTTCGAGTTGGGGATAATTTTAGTCGTCGGTAATTTTCACGTAATTACTGAGGAGGGTCAAGTAATTGAACTCATGCGGTTCTTATAATTACGAATGATAAACTTATTGTCTCTCGCGCCGACCAAATAAGCTAACGCGAACTTTACACCAAGACACGAAGAGACGCTAATGAAGTTGGGCTCAAGGCAAAAGGCAAGGGCGTACGTTGTCTGCTGATATTTTCGTACAAAAATGTCAATCTGCAAGTCGAAGATTCAATCCACCGTATGGGCGATACTAAGAATACAGGTATGAATTATTTAAGATTTTTACCTGTTCATGGCTGACAGAAAGAGAGCAAGTACCCTAGTCGGATGAGTAAGAAGTTCCATTCAAAATGCCGTACAGATTCCCGAGTCCGACTGTAAGTTTTCAGAGTTCGACAAAGTGCACCTGGATAATTTCTGAGTTTACATCGGCCGAAACGTTGTGATGTGAACATGTGTCCGTGCAAGTCTTGATCGTCTCCTAATTATATATATATACATATATATATATATATATATATATATATATATATATATATATATATATACATATATACATATGCATACCCTCATACGTATATATCCATATACAAACACACACACACACATATATATATATATGTATATATATAATTATATATATATAGGATCAAATATAAACCAAAAGTAAAACTTTTAGTAGATGGTTTAGCTCAATATACGAGATAGAGCAATTGTAGAAATAGAAGAAAAAAGAGTGATAAATATGCGACGATTGTCCAAATTTATTTCAAATTTCAATTGTCCAATGCAAGGTGTATTCAGTAATAAACTAGTGTTTATTATTCTTTCCTTAAGCCAAGGCTTTTCAAAGATCGAGATCTTATCATCAGAGGAGAAATACAGATGGATAAGTTCGCTTTCGAAAAAAACAAAGTTCAAATATTTGAAAAATATGAAAAATATTATTAAAAAACGCAGTGAAAAAAAAAGAAAAGTTTCGTAAAAAAGATATGCGGTTTGTCCGGGTGGTAAATTTCCGTTGAAAGGAAGTCCGATGAATTGTAGAACGCGAAAAAATATTTGCGTAGGAGCAGTGTGGAGAAAGTGCTCAAAATTATAAACACTAGTTTATTACTGAATACACCTTGCATTGAACAATTGCAATTTGAAATAAATTTGGACAATCGTCGTATATTTATCACTCTTTTTTCTTCTATTTCTATTTCTATTTCTAGTTATATATATATATATATATATATATATATATATATATATATAAATGCACACATGCACATAGATACATCTACTTCTCTCCATATATTTATGACAAATATACGTATCTATTTGAATATTATATAAGATGAAAAGATATATGTAACTATTTTAATTTTATATATATATATATATATATATATATATATATATATATATATATATATATATATATATATATATATATATATATGTATATATATATATATATATATATATATATAAGAAATGAAGCATGGGAGTAATCCAATGTAATGGGAAATGAAAAAGGAAAAATCAAGATATAGTTTTTTATATATTCATCAACGTTTCGTCTTTATTGTAAGACTTCCTCAGGATGATAATTTGAAAAAAAATGTCATGCAAGTACATCGAAGTTTGGAGTTGACATGGTGGAGAGATGAGGGAATGTAGTAGCCGTGGCTACTATGAGCGCCAGAGGAGAGTCCAGGCTGGAGAAGTCAATGTTCGCTAAAGAATGAAATAATTATGGAAAGTTTTGAGTAGATACGATTGAGACAGCTATGAAATTGGGAAGGGGTGATAATATAATTGAAATTGCTTTTGACCATTTCAATCATATTCTTACTCCCTATTTTCAAAGGTATTTTCATTTCTTCGAATCTTTTTCTACAACTATTATACCACCTACATGCTAAACGCACAGTGTTTCCCCCTCTCTTCTCATTGCCCAGCTTCTCAAAGGTCACTCCTTCCAATTTCACTCCTTCTTTTTCTCTATTCGCATGTAACAAAATTGAACCTTAATCTAGTCTGCATTAACCACAAGCAACTGGTTTCCAAAATCACGATCATCAGTTGATTATATCTTTAAAAGAAATTCGAGAGTTGAGCACATTTCGTAAAGTCAAACACCTTATTCCAAGTTGATCCACCTTTACACAATCGACGCACTATATTGTATATATACATTTGCGCATTTGCGATATCAGAGCTGCAAGGTTAACACATTTTTATATTGGTTTTGCTCAAGGTGAAATGTTTCTATGTAGCTTACTTGCCATATATATATGTTGTACTACTAGTAAGCTTTACTCATGTATTGAAGTTAATACTGTACTTATATTTTATCATATGTGTATATATCTAAAATAGTACAACTATATACATGTATATATATATACATGTATATATATATATATATATATATACGCCTTCCACTTTCGTTGCCTCCGCAGACTCCTCGGCATCACCTGGCAGGATCGAGTAACCAACATCGACGTCCTGGCCAAGGCAAGATTTCCCAGCATGTATGCTATGCTGCGAGCAAGACGCCTCCGCTGGTTGGGCAACGTGCTCCGCATGAACGACGGCCGCATCGCCAAAGACATGCTATTTGAAAAGCTTGCCACTGGCACAAGGCGTACTGGACGCCCCGCTCTCCGCTACAAGGACGTTTGCAAGCAGGATCTTAAAGCTAGCGGACTCAACCCATCTCAGCTCGAGACCACTGTCTTAAACCGCCAAGGTTGGCGAACCGTCATCCGGAACATCATTAGTGCAGCTGAGGAGAAGAGAAACACCCGATGGAGGGAGAAGCGATCACGCAGGGCACAAAAGACAAGAGTCGCCCCATCACATGCTCACTGTTAAAAAAAACAGAAAGATGAGAAAAAATAAAGGACTACACAGCCTGTTGCAGCCCTGGGTACAAATTCTGACCAAGACCACGTCGCGCATCCCCCATGATCTCCCGAGATCGATGGAGCCAACAATATATATATATATATATATATATATATATATATATATATATATATATATAGTGAATGCTTTTATTCAAACATGTACAAGGTCTGCTACACTGGCATGTCGATGTTATCGATCTACAGCTAGTGTAGCAGACCTTGTACATGTTTGAATAAAAGCATTCACAATACAGCTCTATATTTTTATTGAGCACTTTTTTATAAGCCCGGTTTGATTCCCTTTGGATTTCTACCCAGTGGATTTTTACCCTACCTGGATTACTATATATATATATATATATATATATATATATATATATCTATAATAATATAATGTTAAAGGTGTATATTTTAATATATATTTTATTTGTTTTCTATATTTTGACGTGTAGGCATATCAACTGTCTCTTATGTATAAAAAAGATTAAAAGTTTCTCTAGAAAAATAAAAAAAATTCCGGCCGCGATCCTTCGGTCTTTATATATATATATATATATATATATATATATATATATATATATATATATATATATATATATATATATTTATATATATACATATATATATACATATATATATATATATATATATATATATATATATATATATATATATATATATATATATATATATATATATATATATATATATATATATAATAAAACCGTGTTTCCTCAATGTGTTACAGCAGGGATACGATTTACCTGTAATTATAGTCAACAATTTACGGCAATATGTTATTTATAACGTTGCTTTTTGGTGTTATCTTCCGCGAAAACAGATCAGAAAATAATAATGATTTTTATCGACTGATGCAGACTTTGCTGTATAAGCACATTTACGTAACTAATTCTATGATAAATATTTTATAACTGTAAACGGACACTTTATTCTCTCTTAGAATAAGTCCTGTTTCTTTTTTTTCTCTCGCGGAGTTGAGTCTTGAATAATTGATGATTTTTTTGCGCGGTTCAAGATTAATGTGGAAAACTCGTACACGGATTAAGACAATTAATGAGAATCAGCAGAAAAAAGAAGTATTCGTCCATCTTATTAGTTGTAAAATGATGTACAAAGATTAGTTGTAAAATTATGTAGAAAGAGAGATAAAGACATTTCTGTTTTTTACAGCGAGAAATCATTAATAAAACAGGAATGAAACTAACTTAAAACAGAAAAGGTTGTATCTATTCACAGAGAAAGAGACAAGCATTAGCGCTCCCTTTCTCTGTCTGTCTATCCTTCTTTCTTTCTCTCTATCTCTCTCTTTCCCCCTCTCTATCTCTCTCTCCCACCCCTCTCTCTCTCTCTCTCTCTCTCTCTCTCTATATATATATATATATATATATATATATATATTATTTGTTATTATTTATTAGGGAGGGCCTGTGGACGAGTGGTTATAGCACTTGTCTTTGGGCTGGTTCGATCCCACTCACGGCATGCGAATTTTCGGGTCTGAAAAACTCTCTCTGTCCACCCAGCAGTAAATGGGTACCTGACTAAAACTCAGGGAAGGTTCAAGGCAGCGGAAGGAGAGGGATGGGCTCCGCCTTCCATTTGCTATGCCCTAGACACAGTGATTCTTAACAAATCACCGCCACTACGGCCATGGGCAGTGTGCGATGTCGGCAACGACAGTCGTGCGCGTCCAGGCTATGCGACCTTTACCTTTACTTTATTATTATTCATAAATTATTATAAATTATTTATTATATATATATATATATTATATTATTTGTCGCTCCCCGAAAAAGTAGAGCACTGTAATGGTAGTATTAACACAGCATGACGTCACTTGCTTTATAATGCATCGTTCCTTCCCTTAAAAGAAGTAGAAGGCTTAGACGTTAAGCCGCCGATAAAGTGTTAAAATTATCATCGTTTATTCGCTGTTTACAATTGGCCGAGCGGTTAAAGACGTCGGATTTGAGTTGTAAAATACTCGTAGTCCGGGGTTTCGAATCGCATGACCGGTAGTGAATAGTTATATCTCTATGCTGATGAGTCCCGGTTTAAGGACGTACATAGATAATAAACAATAACAAATATATATATATATATGTATATATATATATATATTGTAGTATGAATTATATCTATGGCAAGTAAGTTACAGATAGACCCTAGATATATTCTGAGACTACATTAAGTTACTTAGATAAGTAGATTGCAGTTTGAACAATGGCGGGGAAATAATATTGTGGATGTTTACGTTTGCGCCGACGTCAACAATTAACTATTTCATTTCTCACTTTCAAATAGACTTTTTTATCATGGAAATTGCTCCATATAATAATGAAGCAATTTGATGTAAGGAGCTAAAAAATGAATATAAAAAATAAACTGGTACTCCAGATGAAGCGCCTAATTTCCGTGACTGCTCGGCGAGACGAAAATGAGGCTGACGCAGTGCTGACCAATAGTGCTGCTAATAATCTGCGCTCAGAAAACAAAAAAAGCGGTAGGAAGACCTTTCGAACCGACCGCAAACGTATCCGTACACAACAAAAAATTGCCTAAATATCCTTAGAAAAATAACATACTTCTTTGTTTTATGTAAAAAAAAAAGACAAAAAAGGTTCCCTAAATATCGTAAAATAAATAGCATTTACTTCTTTGATGTATGTAAAAAAAGAAGACAAAAAAAATATAAATGGTTCATTTGGCTCACGAAAATTTAAAAAAAAATGTTTATTTATAGTTCTTCATCTATGGTTTGTTCATTTCTCTTTTTCATTTTTTTTTTTCAAAATATATGTATTTTTTCTTTTGTATTCTTCGTCTTATATTGTCGTCTGCCACTTTTCAATTTTACGACTTTCAGTTTTTTACTTCAGCCTCGTTTTCGTCTCGGCAGTTCTCGGGCGCTTCCGCGACCTGCCCGATCGTTGCCGCCGAGCAGTCACGGAAATTAGGCGCTTCATCTGGAGTAGTACCAAAAAGCTAGCCAACAATAAGTGTTGCATGGATAGATTCCTACCCAGAAAATAGCAATTCTTCTTCCTTTGTCAGAAACATCACTCACTTTAACGATATTAAGAAGATACATTTATAGATGATGGCCTCCTTCACATAGCCTTAATACAATCAGAGACATTTATACGAACAAGAGAAACAAGTCGATTAAATAAATTGAACTGTAGTAATTAATAGAAAGTTACCTTAATTTATGCAACATAATTTAATAACTTTAATTTTTTTGCTTGAAACAAAGTATTGTATTTGTTCTGATACTATGCTACATCTGTTTTGTCCTCGATTAGTGAAGGAAAAAATATTTCTAGTCTAGGGCAATATTTATTTTTGTCTCAATTCAGAGTGCCTTTTTAGAAAGCTGGATAATCCCCACATCACAAGTCGACCTTGTATCTAACTCTGCCCTCTAGTGAAGGCAACTAAATATAAACTTCTACAAAAAACACCCCTGTAGTGAATGTTATTTCCATTGTGATAATAAAGCTTCTGTTCAGAAAAGGCTGACCAACCTAATGTGGCCGCTTGGCTAATGGTTACTCATGACTATCATATATCACTAGATGAATAAAGGGAGGCGCGAGAGCGCTCTATCCCTTAATAGACTTAAAAAACGGCCTATGCTAGAAATCTAATTTCTTTGATCAATCATAACTCAAAAACTAATAAACCAAATTGGTTAAAATTTTGCACAATTTTTTTTTTTATAGGTTCTATAAGTGTGTAGAATTTCAGTATCATTAGTCAAGGCAACCCAGAGACTTAGAAAGGTCAGGCATGATTTGTGTTATCCTTGTGTACGTACGTACGTATGTTCCACCCTGTATCTCATCAACTATTTGATGGATTCAGTTGATTTTTGGCAGAGATAGAGGTTCTAGGGTTTAGTTGATGGCATTTTAATTTCAGTTTACCATATACCTTAGTTTTTCAGAAAATTCCAAAATACCTTAACAATAGCCTATTGTATTGAGGCATAGCCTTTACAAAAGTACTGACATTCCATGATAAATGCCAGTATACTGAAATCATGTGCCCTTAATAGGGTTAAGATGAAAATTCATATACACTAAATGTACAAAAGCAAGGAAATTCCCAAATTTGTACACTTTTATTTTCATTAAGGGTATGCGAGCACAACACGTCTATGTATTTTACTGTTAGGAATTTTTTTTCAGCGCACCTCACACACTTCATCCACTCATGCATAGAGAGTTATACTGTAGTGATGTGATAATTAAATGGTTTGGTTGATATGTAGTCATACCCTTAATGACAATAAAAGTATACAAATTTGGCAATTTCCTTGCTTTTGTACATTTAGTGTATATGAATTTTCATCTTAACCCTATTAAGGGCATATGATTTCAGTATACTGGCATTTTTCATGGAATATAAATAGTGATTTAATTGTGTACGAAACTATGGCAAGATGGATTAAAGGTTCGTATTTTTTCGCAATTTCATTTCGGTTATTAGTACCATTATTCTTTATCTTCTGTTTTCTTTACTTCTTGTCTGCTGACGTAACACACACACACGCAAAAAGAAATTCCTAACATAGCCAGCTGGTCAATACTCCTACCCTCCCAAAATTTCACACCTAATCACAACAAAATCTCCCCTCTATCCCCTCACCTATCTCACCCTTTTAACTACTTCTTTCATACTCTTACCCACCCCCGCCCATTTTCAAGTTATCTTCATTTCTTTAAATCTCTTTCTAAAACTATGATACCACCTACATACCAAACATACAGATTCCCCCCTTCCCTCCTCTTTTCCCAGCCCCTCAAAATCCATGCCACGACAAAAACCTCAGCCCCCTCTCTCCTCTCTCACACCCGAAGGCAAAATCAATAACACTCTCACCCCTCCCTCTTTTCACTGTTCCCTTAATGGTACCCACTCAAAGCTTTCCATATTCATTTCACTCTGTGCCACTACTGACTTCACTCAGCCTGGATCCTCGTCCAGCGCTCTTAGAAGCCACGGCGACTACTTTTCCTCATCAACCGTAATATTTTGATGTACTTGCATGACATTTTTCTTGAAATTATCATCCTGAGGAAGTCTTACAATAAAGACGAAACCTTGATGAATATATAAAAAATATCTCTTGGATTTTCCTTTTTCATTTCCTACAAAAAAGAAATTGCGTTTTAACTTTAATTAAAACCGCACCAGTGTCCCAATCACCATGCATAACAACAGCTGATATTTACAAACCATTTTCCTACTTTATCGCATATTTAGTTTTCTTTTCAATTTGTTCGTTCTATTCTAAGTTCTTGTTTATTCCGTGTTCGATTTTTCCGTCGTCGTGTTCGTTTCGGCGCCGTTTTCAACAATATCGTTTCCTTTGAGATCGCGTAGCCATCAGCGTTTTCACAGACCGCGACGCACACCATTAATTATGTTTGTTCTAAGCCGGGGAGTTATTTTCATAATGGTTTTGGAAAACTCACGCCAAAAAACACAGTTACGCATTGGCTACCGATGACGTTTAATGATAATTACCACCGACGTGTTCTGTTTATTTTTCCCTTCGTTTTATTTAGATTCGTCCTCGAACAGCTAAAAGAGGCTTCGTACGTAAATCTGGTATCAATTTGAAATAGCATTTTATCATATACAAGTGTGTTGAGCCGTATGAAAACGACAAACACTGAAATAATTATACTGAAAACTGAATGGTTTATGTGTTTGCGAACTGTGGCTGGCATGATGATTCTGAATCAGGATCGAGTGGTTGAAGTAATGGCGGGGTTAAGCAAGTCGGGACGACTTGCTTAACCCCGCCATAAAAAGGTATGTTCTTGCCTGACGTGAAATTTGTACATTAGAAGAAATGTTAAAATCATAGGTTGCGAGTGAGGTTCGAACACGGCCCCATTGATTACGAATACCGGTGTTATCAGAGACGATCTCGTGATGTCTTTATTTTAACATCCGGGACAGTGAGTCCATAAATGAAGTTGGTTTGTATATATCGGATTTACGTGAATAAAAGAAAGAACATAATTCGCATTTTGCATCGGGATTTGATTGATCTTAACTTGATGTTGTGAACAACAGAACGAAGGAAAGGAGAAAGAAGAGAATGGAGAGAGAAAATGTCGAGTAAACTGTGAGCCGGATTATTTTATTCTGAGGCAACATGTTTAGCGCTCACATTGAAGTCAGCGTGAAGACCTCTCTCTGATAGACATTCAAATCTCATTTTTCAGCAACTAACGTTAATGTGTTAGTTGGTTGTTTTGTTGGTATTATTTGGTATTGTCGATCCTGACCCAAATTCCGTGAATTTTCCGTCGGCAGCTTTCGGGCATGTCACGTAAACACCCGAGAGATGACGAGCCAATTAGTAGCAGCAAATAATTTCGATACGTTGCTGCGTCCAAATTTTTTCAGTTTTATTTTCGATGTTTTTTGTATTTTTTTACTTTGGGACCCGCGCTAACTTTGACCCCGTCGTTAATCAATATAAATCATGCTTTGAAACATTGTCGGCTGGTTACTGAACGCTGATTTGCTAATCGCTCGGCATCTCTCCACCATTCGGCTCGGCATCTTTCGGGTGTTTACGTAGCATGCCCGAACGCTGCCGACGCGAAGTTCACGGAAATTGGGTAAGGATCGATAGAAGTACGGTTTTGTTTTACGGCATATAAACTCTTTTTTGGGTTATTTAATCCGAACTAAAATAGTGGGGTCTGTTTATAAAGTTCCAGTTTCCAACAAGGAAGTGTAAACACCGTGCAAAGTATGGTTATTGTGCTTGTTGACGATAGCCATTTTGTAGAAGCGGTTGTGTCTGCATTCATCGGACAAAGCTGGCTTCAAACGAAAGAACAAACAAAAAAGGTCACCAGGGTTGGATATAAAAATACAAGCATCTTCTCTGCACGAGATCAACTTTAGTAAACAGTTTCATTAACACAGGAAGGTAAGACCGGTTGGTTCGACCGGCATGCATTATATGAATGTAATTTAGTTCCAGGTCTTTAGTCTTAAACGTGGTTTTTTATCTCGCCTACCGCAAGGAGAGGTGAGGAAAGCAATACAGTGTCTAGTCAGGTCACCATCTCGAATGGAACTAAATCATATTTGCGCACAAAATGTCTTGGTGGAAATGAAAAAGTCGGTAATGCGCAGAAATGTTTTTAATCGACTAATGTATTTCTACGTAAGTTTAATTATGCATGTGTTAGCCAACCAAACAACATACGGCTGAGATAAAAGTGTAGCATCTGTTCCGATGGATACTACACCCTATAGACCGGTACCGTCTTGGCCTTCGTGGCTTTATTCCGCCGGTCTATGGGTTTGCCCTGTGTAGTTCTAGGAAGTCCACCCTCCCAGGCTTTGCCTTCTCACCCTTAGGGGTTAGTTTATTGCTAATCGCCTGAGGCGCTCCTTACCAGGGAATGCCAGCGGGGCTGCCCAGGCAGTTTTTGTAGGCCAGAGTGCTCTCCCTTTTCGAGGGCGCTGGCTTTACAAATCCCACTTTCCCAATCTTGTGTCACATCTTACCGCTGTGGGAGGAAGATAAAAAACTCGTATTATTCTAAATCTGAAAATGTGAATTTGTAACGTTTTTTTTTACGTATTAGGCGTTGGTGTAGTGATAGTTTGCCGTAGTGATTAATATAGAGTTACTGAGCGAACGTTTAAATACGATAAGTGTTTTGGAATTAGATGTCTACCCTCTTTCTTTATAGTACGATAGAGTTAAAGATTTGGACTGAAAACTTAGGTGTATTTATTCCAACTCCAGCGCTGAAATTATTAAGCAAATAAAACACGGCTGATCGGATCTAGTATAAAAATCAAATAATTTGAAGAAAATATATTTTTTCTGAAAGCACGTAGCAATAATTGGCCTAAATCAGAGACAATAAATAGATGCTTATATGTAGATGTTACTTATGAAGGTACATCGTGCAATGGTACAGGGGATATCGTACTTAACTTAATATACACATATATACATATCTGGTTACACGATTTTCATTACATGACGAAATATACATGTTATTATGTATTTAAATTTGTGTACACCCGGAATAAGGCATATTGTTGCTGAAGAGTAAAAAGCTACTGTGATGAGGGCCAGATTTATAGGGAGAAAAATTTTGATGCACATTACATATATTTCTGCATGTTGGTATGGTCGGGGCGACAGGGATTCCAAAAGCCAAGCGGTCTGAGGAAAGAAACAATTAAAGTAGAACATCTTCCGGTGTTTAGGGACCTCTACAGTTATGGGCTGAATGTGTCCGTGACACTATGTCCGAAGTAAAATATTGCGATACATCTACGTATCTCTTTCTCTGGTAGAGATCTAGAACAGATTGATTAGGTGTGTGTATAAGTCGGAAATACGTCCTTGACAATCAGTTCGAGAGTCACTTTACTGTTGTCAAGCTGAGCTACGATTCTGTTAAGTACTAGGAGATCAACCCTCCAAGCTTTACCTCGTCTCTGAATAGGGGTTAGGGTTAGGGTTAGGGTTAGGATTTATGGTTAGGATTTAGGGTTAGGATTTAGGGTTATGATTTAGGGTTTAGGGATAGGGTTAGGGTTAGGATAAGTGGGTTATGATTTCAGGTTAGGGTAAGGTTAGGGCTTAGGGTTAGGGTTAGGGTTAGGATTTAGGATTTAGGGTTAGGGTTAGGGTTTAGGGTTTAAGGTTAGAGTTAGAGTTAGAGTTAATGTTAGGGTTAGGGTTAGGGCTAGGGTTAGGAGTAGTGTTAGGATTTAGGGTTAGGATTTAGGGTTAGGGTTAAGGGTTAGAGTTAGGGTTAGGGTTTAAGGTTAGGGTTTAGGGTTCAAGGTTCAGGGTTAGGGTTTAGGGTTAGGGTTAGGGTTAGGGTTAGGGTTAGGGTTTAGGGTTTAGGGTTTAGGGTTTAGTGTTTAGGGTTAGGTTTAGAGTTAGGGTTAGGATTAGAGTTAGGGTTAGGGTTTAGGGTTAGGGTTAGAGTTAGGGTTAGGGTGAGGGTTAGTGTTAGGGTGTGTGTTAGGGTAAGGGTTAGGGTTAGTGTTAGGATTTAGGGTTAGGTTTAGGGTTTAGGGTTTAGGGTTAGGGTTTAGGGTTAGGGTTAGAATTAGGGGTAGGGGTAGTGTTAGTGTACGCGTTAGGGTTAGGGTTAGTGTTAGGATTTAGGTTTATGGTTAGGGTTTAGGGTTAGCGTTAGTGTTAGGGTTAGGGTTAGTTTATCGCTAATCGTTTGAAGCGCTTGTACCTAGGAATGCCAACCGTACTGCTCACACGTTTTGTATTAGGCCCGAGTGCAGCTGACCTTGTACGTTGGACTTTGAAAACTACACCTGACTTTGTGTGTATCCTCTTGAATAGGACGTAAATACACCCTCACAGTTTGATATGCTCGAATATAAATTAAATCGACTTGAACGTTTTATACAACATGTGATTTTGGTAGAAAGTTAACGGATTGCGAAATTAACGTATCTATAAACGCTGATGCTATAACATTTTCCTCACATAGCGGTACGTGACGTAGCTCTTATCATCATAAAGGTGTCTTAATATGAAATTATGAAATAGTATTCAAATACTCTTCAAATGGTGATGTGTGACGTTGCTTTTCATGGTTATATGTCACGTCGACATCATGTTCATTGATTTGATTCTCTTGTAACTCATCAAGATGCAACATTACATAATACTGACAATCGGCACTTACGTGGTTTCGTCGGTCGGTAGATTCATCAAGCATTTTGAGAAGTATATTCTTCTGCAGATAATGTAAGACACGAAACAATACCTTGTTAACTTTTATTATTGATCTGTGTCGACTTTATTGTATTCTAAGACGTATGTATTTATCTACAGTTTCCCAGACAGTACCCTACTGATAAAAGAACGAACAAAACGTTCTCAGTATTTAGTATTAATGTTTATTCTGCCGTCGTTTTTTTATGATCGGCTAAATGTATTTATCAACCTAAATTTTCAAGTGTAAACTGTTTTGTATTTTACTATTTAAAAAAATCGTGTAGATCGTTTCCACACGTTTCGGTAGAAAAAAAATTCATTTTAATACATTTTATATAAATTATGTTTTTTTTTTTTTTTTTTTTTTTTACCTCGAGTGTTAACTATTGTGTACTTTTACTAAATAATCTTTCTAATAAAATGTATTTACATTTTCCATCACCCCAAATTCAAGTCAACCACAATGAATAGAAGACGTTGATGCTCCTAGGCGCAATGGCCTCTCAGTAGTGGGTGAAAACAGAAAATTGGCACGAACGAACAGATAGACACATGTGTCTTATATAAGTATTCTACGCAGCCTGTCATTCTAAAGTGGTTGCGGCAGAGAACGATTAAGTGCATCATTTTCTTTTCTTAATTAGCGATTCGATTTAGCTAAGAACGTATCGTTGAAAGTATGTAATTAAATAAACGGAAGTCTAAGTGGAAGCCCTAATGATTCGCAACGAATGCGAAATTGGTTTGAACAAATGTGTGAAATGAATTAGAGCTTGGATCTAAATATCAGTAACGTATATGCCTTTATTTTTATATTCCTAGATATTGCTTTTCTTGTAATTATTATATTTTTGCTTTTATTTTATTATTATATATATATATATATATATATATATATATATATATATATGTATATATATACATATATATATATATGTATATATATACATATATATATATGTATATATATACATATATATATATATGTATATATATACATATATATATATACACACACATATATATATATATATATATATATATATATATATATATATATATATATATATATATATATCAATATATAAAAATATATGTATGGCAATTAAGATACAAAGAGGCTTCCGCGTTTCATCCCCGACGGGAATCGTCAGGCTAAGATACCATTTTAGCCTGAAAATTCCCTACGGGGATTAAACGCCGAAGTCTCTGTTTAGCTTAATTGCCATAAATATATTTTCATAACTTACTACCTAGCTCTACTCACGTATTGAGCACTGTTATAGTAAATACTGTACATTGATACATAAAACCTTTTATCTCCTTATGATATTTTATGTGGATAAATAAATACTATATATATAATATATATATATATACGTATATATATATATATATATATATATATATATATATATATATATATATATATATAAATATATATATATATATATATAAATATATATATGTGTGTGTGTGTGTGTTATATGAACAAATTCCAGGAGGAAATCCGGGTATGAGAGCTCAATGTGATAAACAGAGCAAGAATAAAATGAAGTATAATAATACGAAATAAGATAATCATCGATGCAATAATTTATTTCAACCTTGTGGTTTTTTCAAGAATCCGATCCAGACGATTACATTTTTGAAATTTTTGAAAATGTAATCGTCTGGATCGGATGCTTGAAAAGAACCACAAGGTTGAAATAAATCATTGCATCGATGATTATGTAATTTCGTGTTATCATACTTAATATTATATATATATATATATATATATATATATATATATATATATATATATATATATATATATATATATATATATATATATATATGAGAGAGTGGGTGTGTGTGTTGCAACAAAATCCGACACTTGACAAAAAGAAAATTAAATAGTCAATAAAAGCAAAAGTTGTATGTTCAGAAACCCGATTGTTTATTTAACAAAGTTAGAGTTATATTATACATTAGTTATTCAATGTAACCTCCGCCGGCGAAGACGACCATCTCAAGGCGGGCGCGAAATGAGTCACACGCTTTAGCGCCTATGTCTTTGTCTATAGCGGCGAACGTCTTCACGATGGCAGCTTTGAGAGAGTCGGCCGTGTTATGGGCATGCTTGTTGGTATAAGCCTCGATCACGCCCCTATAAGAAATAATCAAATGTTTTACAGTTTGGTAGGAACGGCTACTACACACGCCCAGCGACAAGTAGTGAAAGACATTGTTGAGAAGCCAGTTTAAGCTCGGGTAATATTGTTTGAATCAGAAGAAGGTGGGTTTGCAAAGCCAGTTTGATGTAAACAAATAAAAACACAAAATTAAAAAATGCGACTCTTTCTGCTCGTTACATATCTATTTCATTCGCTTTCGCTTTTTTTTTCCTCTTGAACTTCGGGTCAAATTTTATTATTATTCCGTTTTTCTTATACTGGATTATTCCATTTTTTATAATGTCTATACTTTTTTTTTACTTTTGACTGTTTATAAACACGGAGTGATAAAGAGAGAGAGAGAGAGAGAGAGAGAGAGAGAGAGAGAGGTGGAGACAGAGAGATAGAGATAGATAGAGAGAGATAGAGAGAGAGATAGATAGATAGAGAAAGACAGAGATAGATAGAGAGAGAGATGGCGAGTGATAGCAAGATATAATATAAGGGGTTGTATACAAAAAAAAACGTTGCTTAACTCAGCGCTCCCCAGCCCGTTCAGTCTCTCAGCAACTTTGTTTGATTGAAAACTTCGGGATTAGGTAATACCAGTCGAGGATCTGTTCAGTCCGGGAATAACTGGGCGATTTCGGTCGCCTTTTTATCTGTTGGGCTAAGGTATAGTGTCATGGGCTGTCTTAGGAGGTTCACCCTTCCAGGCCTTGCTTCCCCTCTTTGGGGTGGAGTAAATTCATTGTTTAATGTCTGAGAGGCCCTGACCGGGGAATGCCGACTGATTTTCCCAGGCTATTTTTGCTAGGCCAGTGTGCTGCTCCTTTAGGGTCGCTGGCTTGACTCTTCCTCCACCTTCCGACCTTGTGTCACATATTGCTGCGGTGGGAGTTATTAAATACCTGCTTAACTCAGCTTTAGGATAATAATAATAGAGAGGTTCCCGTTCAGTAAGTTCACAATAGATAACCCCGGGTTATGGAGCAATGTGTTCGAAATTCTCCAACCAGACTCCTCCTGAGCCGGTATTGATTGAGTCTAGTTGCAAGGAGTAGTCCAGAAAATAAGCAGAGCATATCCAACATAAAAAGAAACATGGTAGGCCGAAATAGTCACGCATTCTGTTCTGAACAAGCTAAACCTTGCTTAAGAGATCTAGCGGTATATTAACGTGATTATGATAATAGATACAAACACACGCGCGCGAACACACACACACACACACACATATATATATATATATATATATATATATATATATATATATATATATATATATATATATAAATATATATGTGCGTGCTTGTGTGTGTGCAATGTTCCTTTCAAAAGTTGAACTCTTTACGTCAGCTGCCTTTAAGTAGGATTCAGTTCTCGGTGATTTACTGTTATAGGTGACGGCCGGATGTGCATTTACGTTGAAATTTGAGTTTAAAATTTAACTAGTGTTCCTGGGTTCGACTCCGGCGACCGGTGTGAATAATTCTTCTCTACACTGACGATTCCCGTAAGGACGAAACGTATACGTATGCAGATAAACGACAAATATTTATGAAAAATTATTTGTTGCCCCCAAATATAGGCCTGACTATCTTGCGAGTAGTATTAACACAGCTGTCAACGTGGCCTCAGTGACATGTTGCTTGGCAAAAGCTGAACTCTTTACGGATGTGTGGGCAAACACGTTGGAATATG
>OY744545.1:63115400-63150400 GCA_963556195.1 Sepiola atlantica | reverse complement strand
AAAGCATTTATCATATTTGAAACGAAAGCATGTATCAGATTTGAAACAAAAACATGTATCAGATTTGAAACAAAAGCATGTATCAGATTTGAAACAAAAGCATGTATCATATTTGAAACAGAAGTCTATATCATATTTGAAACAAAGGCATTTTCATATTTGAAACGAAAGCATGTATCATATTTGAAACGAAAGCATGTATCATATTTGAAACAAAAGCATGTATCATATTTGAAACAAAAGCATGTATCATATTTACAACAACAGCATGTATCATATTTGAAACAAAATCATTATCATATTTGAAACAAAAGCATGTATCATATTTGAAACAATAGCATGTATCATATTTAAAACGAAATCATGTATCATGTTTGAAACAAAAACATGTATAATATTTGTAACAAAAACATGTATCATATTTGAAACAAAAGCATGTATCATATTTGAAACGAAAGAATGTATCATATTAAAACAACAGCATGTATCATATTTGAAACAAAAGCATGTATCATATTTGAAACGATATCATGTATCATGTTTCAAACAAAAGCATGTGTCATATTTAAAAAAAGCATGTATCATATAAAAACAAAAGCATGTATCATATTTAAACAAAAGCATGTATCATATTTAAACAAAAGCATGTATCATATTATAAACAAAAGCATGTATCATATAAAAACCAAAGCATGTATCATATTTGAAACAAAAGCATGTATCATATTTGAAACGAAATCATATATCATGTTTGAAACAAAAACATGTATCATATTTGAAACAAAATCATGTATTATATTTGAAACAAAAGCATGTATCATATTTGAAACGAAAGAAAGTATCATATTAAAACAAAAGCATGTATCATATTTGAAACAAAAGCATGTATCATATTTAAACAAAAGCATGTATCATATAAAAACAAAAGCATGTGTCATATTTTAAACAAAAGCATGTGTCATATTTGAAACAAAAGCATGTGTCATATTTGAAACAAAAACATTATCATATTTGAAACGAAAGCATGTATCATATTTGAAACAATAGCATGTATCATATTTGAAACGAAATCATGTATCATGTTTGAAACAAAAACATGTATCATATTTGAAACGAAAGCATGTATCATATTTAAACAATAGCATGTATCATATTTAAACAAAAGCATGTGTCATATTTAAAACAAAAGCATGTATCATATTTAAAACAAAAACATGTATCATATTTAAACAAAAGCATGTATCATGTTTAAAACAAAAGCATGTATCATATTTAAACAAAAGCATGTATCATATTTGAAACAAAAGTATGTATCATATTTAAAACAAAAACATGTATCATATTTACACAAAAACATGTATCATATTTGAAACAAAAGCATGTATCATATTTAAAACAAAAACATGTATCATATTTGAAACAAAAGCATGTATCATATTTAAACAAATCCATGTATCATATTTAAAACAAAAACATGTATCATATTTAAACAATAGCATGTATCATCTTTTAAACAAAAGCATGTATCATATTTAAACAAAAGCATGTATCATATTTGAAACAAAAACATGTATCATATTTGAAACAAAAACATGTATCATATTTGAAAGAAAAGCCTGTATCATATTTAAACAAAAGCATGTATCATATTTAAAACAAAAGCATGTATGATATTTAAAACAAAAACATGTATCATATTTAAACAAATGCATGTATCATATTTGAAACAAAAGCATGTATCATATTTAAACAAAAGCATGTATCATATTTAAACAAAAGCATGTATCATATTTGAAACAAAAACATGTATCATATTTAAACAAAAGCATGTATCATATTTGAAACAAAAACATGTATCATATTTGAAACAATAGCATTATCATCTTTTAAACAAAAGCATGTATCATATTTAAACAAAAGCATGTATCATATTTAAACAAAAGCATATATCATATTTAAACAAAAGCATGTATCATATTTGAAACAAAAACATGTATCATATTTAAACAAAAGCATGTATCATATTTGAAACAAAAGCATGTGTCATATTTGAAACAAAAGTATGTATGATATTTAAACAAAAGCATGTATGATATTTAAACAAAAGCATGTATCATATTTAAACAAAAGCATGTATCATATTTGAAACAAAAACATGTATCATATTTAAACAAAAGCATGTATCATATTTGAAACAAAAGCATGTGTCATATTTGAAACAAAAGCATGTATGATATTTAAACAAAAGCATGTATCATATTTAAACAAAAGCATGTATCATATTTAAACAAAAGCATGTATCATATAAAAACAAAATCATGTATCATATTTAAACAAAAGCATGTGTCATATTTGAAACAAAAGCATGTGTCATATTTGAAACAAAAACATTATCATATTTGAAACGAAAGCATGTATCATATTTGAAACAATAGCATGTATCATATTTGAAACGAAATCATGTATCATGTTTGAAACAAAAACATGTATCATATTTGAAACGAAAGCATGTATCATATTTAAACAATAGCATGTATCATATTTAAACAAAAGCATGTGTCATATTTAAAACAAAAGCATGTATCATATTTAAAACAAAAACATGTATCATATTTAAACAAAAGCATGTATCATGTTTAAAACAAAAGCATGTATCATATTTAAACAAAAGCATGTATCATATTTGAAACAAAAGTATGTATCATATTTAAAACAAAAACATGTATCATATTTACACAAAAACATGTATCATATTTGAAACAAAAGCATGTATCATATTTAAAACAAAAACATGTATCATATTTGAAACAAAAGCATGTATCATATTTAAACAAATCCATGTATCATATTTAAAACAAAAACATGTATCATATTTAAACAATAGCATGTATCATCTTTTAAACAAAAGCATGTATCATATTTAAACAAAAGCATGTATCATATTTGAAACAAAAACATGTATCATATTTGAAACAAAAACATGTATCATATTTGAAACAAAAGCCTGTATCATATTTAAACAAAAGCATGTATCATATTTAAAACAAAAGCATGTATGATATTTAAAACAAAAACATGTATCATATTTAAACAAATGCATGTATCATATTTGAAACAAAAGCATGTATCATATTTAAACAAAAGCATGTATCATATTTAAACAAAAGCATGTATCATATTTGAAACAAAAACATGTATCATATTTAAACAAAAGCATGTATCATATTTGAAACAAAAACATGTATCATATTTAAACAATAGCATTATCATCTTTTAAACAAAAGCATGTATCATATTTAAACAAAAGCATGTATCATATTTAAACAAAAGCATATATCATATTTAAACAAAAGCATGTATCATATTTGAAACAAAAACATGTATCATATTTAAACAAAAGCATGTATCATATTTGAAACAAAAGCATGTGTCATATTTGAAACAAAAGTATGTATGATATTTAAACAAAAGCATGTATGATATTTAAACAAAAGCATGTATCATATTTAAACAAAAGCATGTATCATATTTGAAACAAAAACATGTATCATATTTAAACAAAAGCATGTATCATATTTGAAACAAAAGCATGTGTCATATTTGAAACAAAAGCATGTATGATATTTAAACAGAAGCATGTATCATATTTAAACAAAAGCATGTATCATATTTAAACAAAAGCATGTATCATATAAAAACAAAATCATGTATCATATTTAAACAAATACATGTGTCATATTTGAAAAAAAAGCATGTATCATATTTAAACAAAAGCATGTATCATATTTAAACAAAAGCATGTATCATATTTAAACAAAAGCATGTATCATATTTGAAACAAAAGCATGTATCATATTTAAACAAAAGCATGTATCATATAAAAACAAAATCATGTATCATATTTAAACAAATACATGTGTCATATTTGAAACAAAAGCATGTATCATATTTAAACAAAAGCATGTATCATATTTAAACAAAAACATGTATCATATTTAAACAAAAGCATGTATCATATTTGAAACAAAAGCATGTATCATATTTGAAACAAAAGCATGTATCATATTTAAACAAAAGCATGTATCATATGTAAACAAAAGCATGTATCATATAAAAACAAAAGCATGTATCATATTTTAAACAAAAGCCTGTATCATATTTAAACAAAAACATGTATCATATTTCAAACAACAGTATGTATCATATAAAAACAACAGCATGTATCATATTTGCAACAAAGGCATGTATTATATTTTAAACAAAAACATGTATCATATTTAAAGAAACGCATGTAATTTATATATATATATATATATATATATATATGTATAAAGAAAAGAATTACATACACATTGTAACTGTCAGCATTTATCATTTATTTCGACCTCTAAGTCTCTTCAGAATACTAACGGGACAGTTACATTTTGGAATGTTCCAATATAATCTATTCTTGCTTTGTTTTCTACATTGAGCCATCTTACTCGGATTTTTTACTAAAATTATTCACTTATTAACTATATATATATATAAATATATATATTGTTAAATAATACAGAAAGATTATTCTCGTGGACCCTAGTAGTTTCGCTTCGCTAAGGTAAGCTAAAACTAATACTATTGTCTACAACTACTCTGGGAAGTACTTCAGCCACTCTTTAGCCTGAAATCATATCAGCAATCAGATAACTCGAAAGAATCAAGCAGGAAGTATGCCGACATAATTTGCCAGTATTTTTAAACCATGAATGTATAAATAAAAAAATGCTACCCAAATTTATTAATTTCTGTATTTTTATATATATATATATATATATATATATATATATATATATATATATATATATATATATAACTTCTTTGTAATATAGCAGGAAAATTCCCAGCAGAGTGCTCGATTAATTGAGTATTTAAGTTAAAAATAAAAAAAATTAGAGCGTGATATTTATTTATTTTGGAACATAAAAATTAGTACAACATTCGTACCGTCGATTTCAAGCACAGAAGGACTTAGTCATCCGGTTCTCTTCACAGATGACAACAGAAGCTGAAGTGAGCCGGATGACTAAGCCATTCTGTGCTTGAAATCGACAGTACGAATGTTGTACTTATTTTTATGTACCAAAATAAATAAATAAATATATATATATATATATATATATATATATATATATATATATATAGCGAGTGAGAGAGAGAGAGAGAGAGAGAGATTGAGAAACATAGAAAGCTGAAAATACTTTCTCTTTTCCTTTGTCTTTCTCTTATATGTATGCATGTAGATATATATATACACATATATATATATATATATATATATATATATATATATATATATATAATGAAAGAGATAGAGAGAGAGAAAGAGAGAGAGAGGGATTGAGAAACATAGAAAGCAGAAAAACTTTCTTTTTTCCTCTGTCTTTCTCTTACATGTATGCATATATATATATATATATATATGTATATATATATATATATATATATATATATATATATATATATATATATATTAACGCCCGTAGAGATTAGTATTTGTATCATTGAAACCATTCACATTCTATATGAATGGATTTCCCGCTGTCATGTTGGAGGACATTTCTACAAATTCATCTCTAAAATAATGAAAAGTCGGTTACATGTTCATATCAAAATCTATAATTGAGTTTACTGATTCCGGTGATTCACAAGACATTTTCTATGAAGATGATTTTTTTACGGTTAGAAATCTGACAAGGAATAATCTTTAGCCGGAAGTCAGTACGGGCCTCAGGATACATTTATTCTGGTGTAAAATTCATCTTGAAATACTCCAATAGCTTCTTTCCTCGTGCTGCTGGCCTCGGGAACTCACCCCCTGCTCCCTGTTTCCCCGACAGTACCGACATGCAGAGGTTTAAAACTAATGTAAACAGACACTGCTTCCAACTTGCGGTAGAACCCAAAACCCGCACCCAAATTCTCAGTAACCCTTTACGTCTACAGTGGCGGCCTGCCTTGTTTGGGGTGAAATATGCACACAAAAAAAATTTAAATAAATTTTAATTGAATTATGTTAATACGTGGTGTTATCTTAATTAATAATTTGGCAGTATTTTAACAGATTTATCAAGTCTTTTACCCCGCCCAATAAACCGGTATTGTCCGGGCTTTCGGGTCTGGATTTACGCCGGTCTATCGGTTTGTCTGTCCTGTTCACCCTCCCAGGCTTTGCCTTCTCACCCTTTGAGAATGGGTTAGTTTATTGCTAATCGCCTGAAGCGCCCCTACCAGGGAATGCCGACGAGGCTGCCCAGGCAATTTTTAAATGACCAGAGCGCTCAAATGCCCGAGCGCTGGTTTTTCAAATCCCATTTCCCGACCTTGTGTCACATCTTACCTCGTGGGAGGAAAATAAATAGAATCAAGTTTAAAAACGGTTCTAGTTGAATAAATGATGTTAAGCTAAGTTTTGCTTCGTATGGTTGTCATTTTAGTATGTAGAACCGTTTGCGTAAGTATTTCTGTGTGTTACAAAGGGTTAGGGGCATGAACCTTGCGAAGTGTGGACTAACCACTTAGTGGCATTGCCACTTAGTTGCCCACCTCAAATAGTATCCATTTATAGGTTAATATGCTCTAGCATTTACAGAGGTTTTATTTAGAACGTGCGCGAACAAATAAAAACCGTATACAAAAAATATCGCATACGTGCGTTAGTGTTACTATGGACGGCCCCGGCCACTGACAAAACTCCGTGTAACATATTCGTTTCTTAAACACATGTTCTTTAGCCATCGCCGTCATCGTTGCCGTCACTATGATCATAGCCGTACGTTGCTTTTCTTCCGATCATCATCATCATCATCATCATCATCATCATCATCATCATCATCATCATCATCATCATCATCATCATCATCATCATCATCATCATCATCATCATCATCATCATCATCATCGCCCAGTGCGCCGTCGTCATCGTAGTGTGTTGCATTTTCGTCGTCGTCATCGTCGTAGTCATCGTGATCGTCTAGGGTCTGTAATTAAAACTTTCCATGCAAAGAGGAAAAAAGGCAAATCCGGCAGAGAGTTTTAAACTGGGTCTATATTTGAGAGAGATATTTTCTCGTCATAATTACAAAGCTCATATATTCCACGATTGCTAAGTGGGTAACGGCGTGGACTGAGAACTTGGGTGTGTCGTGTTCGAATCCAGCTCGTTCCACAGAAACACTTTCACGAAAACTCACACCTGACCTTTTATCACCGTTTATTCGCTATTTAAAATTCGCCGTGTGGTTAAGGCGTCGGATTTGAGTTAAAAAATACTTGTAATGCGGGGTTTCGAATCGCATGACCGGTAGTGAATAGTCATATCTCGATGCTGATGAGTTCCGATTTCTAAAAAGGACGAAACGTATACGTACATAGATAATAAACAATAACAAATATTTATTATTATTTGTCGCTCCTCGAAAAAGTAGAGCACTGTAAGTGTAGTATTAACACAGCATGACTTCACTAGCTTTAAATGCATCGTTCCTTCCATTAAGAAAGTAGAACGCTCGAGACGTTAAGCCGCCGATAATGTGTTAAATTTATCACCGTTTATTCGCTATTTAAAATTGGCCGTGTGGTTAAGGCGTCGGATTTGAGTTGAAAAATACTTGTAATCCGGAGTTTCGAATCGCATGACCGGTAGTCAATAGTCATATCTCTATGCTGATGAGTCCCGATTGTTAAAAAGAACGAAACGTATACGTACATAGATAATAAACAATAACATATATTTATTATCATATATATATATATATATATATATATATATATATGTTGTGTATTTAAGAAGCATTTTTTCATTTATGCAAACATTGTTAAAAATAACAGAATCCGTCTGTTTAATTATACCTTTTTCATTTTTTCAATATTTCTGATTGTCTTTTTTGTATTAAAATCAATATAAATGATAAATGTTCCATAGGTTTCACAGGTTACACGAACGTTTTCGATTCTTCGTAGAATCTTCCTCAAGTGTCAAAAGCAAATGAACAAAAAAGCTGGAGAAAGATAATTTTTTAAAAGACAGCGGACAAACGGGCAGAGAACGTTTTTCACATTGTTCCAGGAAGTCGTTGACGATTTATAATCTAGCAACGCTGGAATGGCATCATTTTTATGTTAATTTGCTTTGATACCTAAGGATGATCAACCGAAAAATCGAAAACGTTCGTGAAACATGTGAAACCTATAGAACATTTATTTATTTTTTTAAATTTTAATAATAATAATAATAAATGATTTTAGGGATCTCTCGCCCTCAAAATGTTCCTGTGTAAAGTTCCAGGCTCTATCATATCTGAATGGAATTTAATCGTAGATTTTTGTTAATGTATTGATTTTCTTGCGTATCTTATTTCACGCGAAATATTTCAAGTTGCATATAGTCTGAGCCGCTAAACAATCCAGGATTGTTTTGTTTTAATGATATCTACCATAGGGTACAATTTACAGAAAATATTTGAGATATAGATGATATTTTCTCATATTTCGATATGGATTACTATGTATAGAACAAACATTATTTAACACTGGATCCTCCTCCTTTTAATTGAATATTTCAGTTATTAAACTTTATCAAGAATAACATTTATTGAACAGAGTCAGATAAGATATACAAAAGATTGGAGTACAAATAGTAGAAAAGCCAAAAAGGTGATGTGGATGATGTAAATGGAAATCGTTAGGGTGGGCAGGAAGTGAGTTTGTGGTTAAAGGATTCGTAGAAGAAATTTAGTGGCGAGATAATTATGTAGAGAAATTGATGTTTATAATCAGGTATATATGTGTAATATGTAAATCGTGTACAACGTATGAAATGTGTGTGTATGTGTCTGCTTGTGTCCAAATATGTATCTGTGTGTGTATATGTTTTTATGCGTGTCTTTTACGAGCATGTACCTGTCTCTACTGTTTATGATATTGTCATACGTAAAATGATAAGGTTTAGATGCGATTCTTTGTCGAATGATAAAATAACCCACATTTGCAATAACTGTGATAGTCTGCAAGTTTTCCCAAGACAATAGATTAGCTTCGCCATTTTTTTTCTATTTTATTTTATTTTCACTTATCTCTTTTTTTCTATCTTTTTACCATTTTTTTTAATGCCACGTTGGATTTCGTGTGCGTCCTCGCGTCTCTGTCAGACTTTTATGCAGTCGGTCAGTCGGGTTGTAACTAGTATTTCTCATTATTAAACGCGAACATTGAATGGACGCTTCTCATCTTTGATGCGTCTAAATTTCTTTATAAGGGCCTCCGTCTGTCGAAATTTGAAAAACAATTTTACCTGTTCTGTCACACTTTAGTTGAAAATAAACGTTTCGTTTTTACGCCATGCTAAAGTTTTACAGAGCATGTTCGTTTGTTTGTCGCACTTAAGATTAAAATAGTATTTTTGGTCTGTCACGTTCCAGTTTAAAATAAAATTGTCTTTGCTTTGTCACTGTCTAGTTGTAAGAAGAAGTTTGGTTGTACTTGTACATTTAAGTGTCTTTGTTATTCTTAGGTTTAAAATACCATGTTTCGTTTGTGTGTGCAGCTTAAGTTTTAAAATGTATTTCTGGGTCGACTGGCATACTTAAGTTTGAAATAGTGATTTTGCATGTCAGTCACGCTTCATGTTGAACGTTAAATTATCGTTGTTCTGTCACGCTTTTCAGTCTATTAAACGATGTTTGGTTGATATTCCTGCTTTAGTTAAAATAGACTTTTATAGTTTACTAGCGGAACCCGTCGCCCGGCGTTGCACGGGAGAAAGTACTACCTATTGCATGACGTCGATTAAAAAAAGGAAACGGCCTATTGTTTTTCTCTCCCCCCCCCGTCTACCGTTGTGGCGAATGTTTTAGATTAAAAAAAAAATGAAAAAAGTGGTCGAGTAGAATGGGATCGAACGCTAAAACTGTCGATCATGAAATTTGCCTTCTTAACGACTGCGCCACGGTTTCTGGTCAAAAATACATGTGAAAATAGGCCAATTAAGTTAAGCTTGATTATTGGCATGCGTGTTATGTTAAGATTTAGCTTCTGCCGACCAAATATAAAGGTCAATAATGACACGGTTTAGGTCATTTGTAGTTGATGAAAATGACTGGATTTGGGCAAGTTTTCTATAATATGCGTGTTAAAGGTGTATGAGTTTGAAAATGTAAATGTATCGGGGTCTACCAGTATCTTGGTGCTTATTGAATTAAATAGGAAATCGATTCGATCAAGAAATTGTAGCCGCCATGTTGAATGATTAATTGTTGCAAGAAATGTGTTCGTTAATTTCATTCGCTTAATTCCGGAATGAATATAAATATAGAAGTCATAGGTAGAAATAGAAATAACGTAATCTGATATTCGCGGAAAATCATCGGAGTGAACGGGAGCGGTCATCAAGCTTTTGCGTATTGCTTTATATTATGTAGTAAATTAATACCAGGCAAATAATAAATAAGAACGGAGTCTTTTGTGAAAATTAAACTGTGTTTATTAGTTCCCGGTGTCGATGAGTGGAGTGACAGTACAGAATTGTTAGGGAGAAAAGTTTTTGCTACCACCTATATGGAGTTGGTTTGGCGGAGAGTCGTAGATGGTGGGCCAAATGTAATATTTAGTGTTAGGTAGAAAAAAATAATAACAATTTTACTAAAACACGCTCGAGTGAATAAGTGTAGTATAGTGGTGAGTTTAGTAGTCTGTAATGCATGTGGTTATTTTCCTATTCTCCGAGAAGGTACAGGGGAAAAATCGTCTTTACTTTATATATTAGATAACGTGTAAATGCAAAATACGTTTTTTGTAGGATTTTCCTTTGTATGTAATTAGATAATAAGAAAAATCTCACAAAACATAGTAGTTCAAATCTGAAAATGACAAAATAACTTACACGTGATAGGACAACCAACATTATTTATTCGAAAATATACTTTTCGTTGGTCTGTCACATTTACATTTGTAGGTCTGTTACGTATTCGGTGTAGATATATATTTCGTGGCTATTACACTTTAGTTTATAGTAAGACTTTTATCGGTCTGTCATTGTTTAGTTTAAAATAAATATTTCTTTGTTCTGTCTTGGTTGATTTTAAATTTTAACTGCAAACATACTTTTCGTTGGTCTGTCACTCTTAAGTTTAAATACGATTTTCTTGGTCTGTTATTCTAGTAGTGTAGATGTACTTTTCGTTGATATGTCACACGCTTCATTTTGACATATAATTATTGTTAGTATCTGACTTTTAAGTTTACACATGTGTTTTATGTTGGTCTACACACTTTAAGTACAAATTAACATTTCGTGTTTTCTGTTGCAAATAAAATGTCTTTTAACATTCATTGTTCAAATAACTCAAGACAATAACCTTTTTTTTTCGCCGGCGTCAGCGTAGTGCGTGTGTGTTGCTATTCTCCGAGGACCGAGTTTTGTCGTTAGCTGAAACCAAAATCGCGGTGTACTTCTCACATTCGTTATAATTACCGACCTTTACCTTCGAACGTCTTTTTAATTTTATGTCACTATTTGCATTACATCACAGGTTTCAATTTTTTGACACGTGCCAGACGTGACGTTAGGGTTAGGGTTAGGGTTAGGGTTAGGGTTAGGGTTAGGGTTCTTCTGTTGGTCTGGTACTCTCCAGTTTAAATTGTACTTTTTGTCGACATGCCATACTCAAGTTTTAAATATTATTCGGTTTTGTCTATTTCGCTTCAGTTTGCAATAACATTTTTTCTTGATCTGTCATGCTTTTTTTTGTGCAGTTGGAATGGACGCATCTCTCGAATGGTCGGTCTTTGTTTTTGTTTGTCAGTGTTTCGATGGTTTTTGGCACCAGAACAGTCAGCCTATCAATCTTTCCTGTATCTTAATGGTCCATTCTCTCGCTGCGACCTGCTTAGTAAAAAAGCCAAAAATCTTTCCAAGTCCGCAAAAGACCGATCCAATGATTTTATCTTCATAGAATGTCATTGCAGCACAAAACATGACTGCTTTTTTGTTGTGTTTATTGTTGCTATATACATTACTTTTGTCTTTGTTTTTGTTTTGCGTAGCTTTTTTTTTTGTTGTTCTTATTTCTCCACAAACGTTAGTCCTTTAATACAGGACTGAATGTGGAAAGGTCAACGCAAAGTTGCGGGCTTGGCTTTCCATTGCATCGTAAAGTCAGAAAAGCCAGACCCAATGGCGTTTACATAAGTCGATTACATCAGCAATGCAACGTTGAATGAATTTGCATTTTGCTTCCTTCTTCTCGTCTGCTATGGATATGCATGTACATTTCTATCTTCCGTTCCATACCACTCTCTCTATTTCTCTCTCTCGCACTCTCTCTCGCTCTCTCTCTCTCTCTCTCTCTCTATATATATATATATATATATATATATATATATATATATATTTACATGTGTGTATACCTCTCTCTCTCTCTATATATATATATATCCCACTCTTCTTTTGTTTATATATATATATATATATATATATATATATATATATATATATATATATATATATGAATTTTTCACTAAGAAAAAAGATTATTCAGTGAAGAGAGGGATTATTCAATTAAAGACAAGCTCGATGATACTCGATTACAGGGTACAGAGCATTTATATGTGATTTTTTTAAAGCTTACCAAAGCATTCCGTTTAGGAGCCGAATCAACAACACAAAAGATTTTTTCATTCAAAAATTATTAATTTATCATTTTTCATTTGATTTTAAAAAATTGTCATTTAATTTGAAAAATGATAAATAAATAATTTTTGAATGAAAAAATCTTTTGTGGTGTTGATTGGGCTCCTGAATGAAATGCTTTGGTAAGCATTCGAAAAAGCACACACACACACACACACACACATATATATATATATATATATATATATATATATATATATATATATAAATATTACTATGTATTTATCACATTTGATTATATTTATACCTAAATCAGTATGATTCTAGATATCTATATGTGAACTGAAAAAAAAGAAAACCAAAAAAGATTATGTATGTATTAATCAACGTTTCGTCTTTATTTCAGGATGATTGTCTGAAGAAAATAACAATAGTACAACATGTTTGAAACAAAAAATGGTGGTAGGAGTGTAGCCATAACAATATGTCTATCTATATATCTATATGTCTATGTATCTATCTCTCTATCTCTCTCTCTATCTATCTATCTATCTATCTATCTATCTATCTATCAATCTATCTATATGCCTATATGCCTATATGTTTATCTATATCAATCTATCTATATATATATATATATATATATAAATATATATATATATATATATATATATATATATGTCTATCTATCTATCTATCTATCTATATATATATATATATATATATATATCTATATCTATCTATCTATCTATCTATCCATCTATCTATCTATCTATATGTCTATCTATCTATCTATCTATCTATCTATATATATATATATATATATATATATATATATATATATATGTCTATATATCTATATCTATATATATATATTCATCCGTTAGTATTTATGTATTTTATCTATCTCAATCGGTTAAGTTTTATTCGCTTACTTTTCAACTTATGTATATATTGAAATGTATTTAAATATATGCATTTATCTATATCTGTTATATATATATATGTATATATATATATATATATATATATATATACATATATATATATATATATTGAGAGAGATAGAGAGAAAGAAATGAAAGCTATAATAAAACAAATGTAAAGTTACATACTTACAAGTTTCTTATATTCAAATATAACAACAAGGATAGTTTATAAGAAGTCTGCGACACCATGTTTTTCTAAAGAAATAAGTTCTATCATCAGAAGGAAAAATGCAATAAATAATTTGACATCATAAATTGGAACAAAAAATACTATCGTTTATGAGTTCAGAGGGAAACCAAAAATGAATGCATGAAGGAGCAGAAAGTCTTCGTAATAATTTCATTATAAAATGATAATTTTTAACATATATTTTGTTTTAGTTTTTCGTCATCCTAAATATAATATTACTCCAGGTTTTAGTAGATACTATTTCCAACAGAGCTATGCAATCCTCATGATATTTTCTATAATAATATTCTATCCCCAATATTAAGCATACTTCTATCGCACTAAGAATTAAAATAAAATACATATTTTATAATACTTGATAAAAATGCATATTCCTTCTATGTATCTATCTCTTCTCTCTACATCTCATATTTTCACCCTCTCTCTCATTCCGCCTCTAGATCTATTCATATATATGTGTGCGGGAATAATGCGTGGTTGTGTATTTATTTATATATATAAAATATATATAATATATATATATATATATATATAAATATATATATATATATATAGTCTAAAGAAGCTTTAAGTCATTTTAACAAAAAAAAAAAGGTAAAATGCAGTTTAAATTCCCAGAGAAACTAACTAAATCCAAGATATTGCAGACTTAACATTCGTTGGAAAATTCATTGATAGATAAAAAAATATATAAGTAAATAAAATAACAATAAAACAATAAAAAAGGGGGGGTTAAGTATCTAACAGTGAAACAAAAACAGGAGACCTTAAGCGTCTAATATTAACACGGGGATCATCAGCTGTTTACTATGTAACTGTTTCGGATATATATATATATATATATATATATATATGTGTGTGTGTATGTGTGTGTGTGTGTGTGTGTGTGTGTGTGTGTGATAGTCCGATTCTGTCGTTGAGTCTTGTCTGAATGGTATGCTGTTTAAGCTCGCCGCTATCAGCGTAAATATAACTTAAATTCTCTATTACCACGTAACAGCCGCCTATGGCCAATGGGATTTAGCGACCCATTATAGATTCAAGGTGTCTCTGTGAACCGGGTTCGTGCCTCGTGACCTTCTTATTTTTACTACCGCGAGGAGAGCCGAAAGATCGAAACGATGTCGTACGTAGGTAAAATATAATTTATATATATATATATATATAATTATTTCCACAATCAGACAACGCCGCAGACCACAACCTATGAAAAGAAACAAACCGGAAGTCCTAGACTAGTCTAGGACTTCCGGTTTGTTTCTTTTCATAGGTTGTGGTCTGCGGCGTTGTCTGATTGTGGAAATAATTATATATATCATCTCACATTCAAGAAATCTAATATATATATATATATATTACTATTTCATATATCTTTTATGTTAGAATTTTTTCTGGACACAAGAGGGACTACATTAATATTGGCAACATCCTAAGATAAAGTGTGCACGTGGAACGAACTGGATTCGAACTTGGTACTCCAGGTTGTTAGTTCGTGTCGTTAACCACTTAGAAACTCTCAATTCCAATCCGGTAAGATAATTCTTACAGAATGAAAAATTACATATGATGTGTAGCCTGTTACGAGCATATTTGTATATAGTAGAGTATAAATACATACGAAGACATATATGTAACCTAACTATTTTATTTTATATGGTGTATATAATCTGGTATAGACATATATATATATATATATATATATATATATATATATATATATATATATTGTTATATATGGGAAAATGAAAAAGGAAAACCAAAAACGGATGTTTTTTTATGTGTACAGCAATGTTTCGTCTTTATTTATAAGACTTCATCAGGATGATAATATAAAGAAAAATGTCATGCAAGTACGTGCACATATAGGGTTGACATTATGGGAAGAAGGGAGGATAGTAGTAGCCACTACTGGAGAAAACAGTAGGGTTGACGTCCGGACTTAGTGGAGTCAGTAGTGAGGAATCACTAAGTCCAGACATCAACCCTACTGTTTTCTCCAGTAGTGGCTACTACTTTCCTTCCTTCTTCCCATAATGTCAACCCTATATGTGCACGTACTTGCATGACATTTTTCTTTATATTATCATCCTGATGAAGTCTTATTAATAAAGACGAAACGTTTATGTACACATAAAAAACATCCCTTTTTTGTTTTTTTCTTTTTCATTTTCCCATTACGTCGGATTACCTTCATCATTCCTCTCCCATATATATATATAATTGGATAATACGTATTTATAATGTAAACAGAATGCATTCGTCTGTCACTAAGTCATAATCCATGATTATCCAATAATGTTTGATCAAAATAGGAGCAGTCGATATTCCAGTCACCATAATTACATACAGAGTCATTAGATTATGTGCCACACTGCGTTTCTATTGACACCCAATTTCGCATGCGTAATGACCTTTAAGTAAATTGTTAACATTCATTCAGACAGTCTGAAATCATTATATATATATATATATGATATATATTTTTCACACTATATATATACATATATATATATATAGTATATATATATATCAATATATTCATTTATTTGCTATAAAATGGAACATTTTATTTATAGAAATATTTTGGCTACACTTTTGCATATATATATATATATATATATATATATATATATATATATATATATATATATATATATAAGTATAAATTTTTATTCATACAAACATTATTGGTTACATATGTGCATACATGTTTCGGTTGCACTCTTCGCACAAAGTCAACCTCATCAGACCAAGAATTCAGATAAATGGGATGGATTTGTAAGCTTTTCTCCCCCGAATAAACCTTTGTTTGGGATTGGTTATTTTCTATTTCTTATGAATTAGTATCTTATGAATTCCAAACAAAGGTTCATTCGGGGAGAAAAACTTACAAATCTATCCCATTTCTCTGAATCCTTGATCTGATGAGGTTGACCTTCTGCGAAGAGTGCAACCGAAACATGTATGCACATATGTAACCAATAATGTTTGTATAAATAAAAATTTATACTTATAAACAGCTCTACTTGTTATTGAGCACTTTTTATAAACACTTGAGTTTCAACGGATTTACATCTACAGAAACTAATACAATACATGCACTATATATATAGCACTATATATATATATATATATATATATATATATATATATATATATATATGTATATTCTATTTATAGTCAGAAACCAGCTACCTTCATATTGATGCAACTATCATAATAAAAGAACCGTTCTTTCAAGAACCGCTCCATCTTCTCTATTCTACATCAATATACACTAGTGACTTGAAGAAGGTCAGCTGATGTCTTGCTAGAACTGAAAACATTTCTGCAAACATATAGCCAAACAGTTTTTATAAATAAAAAAGTTTTCTATCAAATAAATGCACATTTCTCTTTATTATTGAGTAGTTTTATATGAGCAGAGAAAGGTTAACTTGATTTTACCCTGTGGATATAAACTTACGTAGATGATATATATGATTATAATGTTACAGAAGTTCAGATAAACATGGTACTTTAGGTTGAAAGCTGAGATACGATTCAGGAAAAACGTACATGGTTTCCTTCACTTTCAACTACAAACTGCTCACTGATTTTCGTCAACCATATTTTGGTTCTTTTGCTGACGAGAGCCAAGGAGCGGTTTATAGTTGATCTGAACTTTTGTAATTCTATAAATAAATATGACGCTGTCATTATTAAATAATTAAGTGATATATCGGATTTAATTGTATATATACAGGGTGGGCAAAAATAAGGGTCCTATTTTTAAAAATTCATAACTTTTTTATTTATTGATTTTTTTTTTTTTTTAGAATAAGTAAAGGACCCCTTCCGAAGCAAGCATGAACCGTATTAGCCCTAAGGAACGTACCCTCATTTAGAAAACATTATTTTTGCTTAAAAAACTCAAAACAGTGTAAAAAACAATACTTTAGTTTTTGTAAGTTTTAAGAAGTGTTTTTCGGCTAAAATTTGTTTTGTTTATTTCAAAAAATCTCGGAAGGGTCAGTCTACACACACATAAAGTTTGGTGAGTTTAACTTTTATTTTGTGGAAGTTATTCAAATTCAAGTTATTCAAATTTAAAGATAGGACCCTTATTTGGGCCCACCCTGTATATGCATGTTTGATTAAACAGGAGTGTCAACTTCTGCTTATTCAGCTTTTGATCCGTTTTTCTAGTCTTCGTACGACGGATTTGATGTTATAATCCAAGGAGTGTAAAAAATCTCCGTATTTTGTTCGAACGTTTTCGACCGAGATTGGTCGTCGTCAGGCGGTTGCAAAATGAAATAAAGTGATGAATCTTGGATTATAACATCAAATTGGATTATGACATCAAATCCGTCGTACGAAGACTAGAAAAAAAAAACGAATCAAAAGCTGAATTAGCAGAAGTTGGCACTCCTGTTTAATCAAACATGCATAAAAGAAAGAATGCTGCCCAATTATACAAATATATATATATATATATATATATATATATATATATGAATTCGTAATTTATCTGTTTAACCTAGTTCACCCCAAACAAGGCAACTTGCCACTGTATACGTAAGATGCTTCTGAGTATTAGGGGGTCATCCTTTATTGGAAACTGTGCAGCGAGATGTGTGTTCACATTAGTTTTAAATTTCTGCATGTTGGTACAGTCAGGAAAACAGGGAGCAGGGAGTGAATTCTAAAGGCCGGCGGCTCGAGGAAAGGAGCTATTGGAGTAGAACGCTCTCTTGCATCTGGGGACTTCAACAGTTAATGGATGGGATTTAGCTGATTGTCGGGTTTGTCGAGTGTATTTACGTCGAGGAGACACCAGAGCAGCAAGTTCATCGGAGCACATTCGATTGAAGTACTTGTAAAACAAGCCCATGGATGCTAGAGTCAGTGAGGAGCCTATTAGATAAGTGACTCTTTTTTTGACCTTGTCTAAGACGGAGAGACTAGCGGATTGTGCATCAGCCCAGATGTGATAACAATACTCAATGCATGGGCGGATGTTGTCTTTGTGAATATATAGGATAATGTCAGATGTGATAAGTTTTCTAACATAGTAGAGGGAGCCCACTTTCTTAGCAGCAACCTTGTCAATGTTTTCTATGTATTTCGTCTAATTGATCTTACCTGTGAATGTTAAGCTGAGGAGTTTTAAAGTTGGACTCTCAGGTAGGGTGTTATCTGGCAGTCACTTTCTAAGGATTCAGCCATTGCTTAACAAAAGGAGCTTTGTCTTAGCAACATTTAATTATACCATCTATTTATGACCTCATTAGATTACAGACTGGCAGTCACTTTCTAAGGATTCAGTCATTGCCTGAGATATGTGCGCGTCCGTTTTACCCACATGACGAGAGTAGAGCGTGGTCTTGTAAGCAAATATACCTATTAAATGCACAATTTAATCAGGGAGGTCGTTTATGAAAATCAGAAACAATTAAGGTCCAAGGATCAATCCCTGAGGTACACATGCATTTATGTCACGTTGTTTGGATGAGCGGCCATCGAGGATAACCTGACTTTTTCTTTTAGATAAGAAGGATCTAATTGTATTAAATATTCGTCCAGTAATACTATGGGAATTATTTTTTGCGATAAAACCTTTATGTCAGAGCTTGTAAAAGGCTTTGGACATATCATACCCCCCTATCTTCATCTCCCTTGCCCAGTATATGGTGTATGCGTTCATAAATCACCGTTTGGATATCCACAGTAAACCGTGCTTGCCTAAATCAATACTGATGATTAGACAAAAGTTTATCATTAACAGAGTGACGGGCTATCGCTTGATTAATTCATGATTAGAAGATATATATATATATATATATATATATATATATATATATATATTATTTCATGTATCCACATAAAATGTTTTAAGGAGATATGATTTTTTATGTTTCAATTTTTAGTATGTACTTCAACAGTGCTCAGTACGTGAGTAGAGCTAGGTAGTAAGTTATGAAAATATATGTATGGCAATTAAGCTACATAGAGGCTCTCGCGTTTTATTCCCGGATGGAATCGTCAGGCTAAATCTTTTTTAGCCTGATGATTCCCTCTGGGGATGAAACGCGGAAGCCTCTATGTAGATTAATTGCCATAAATATATTTTCATAACTTCCTATATATATATATATATATATATATATATATATATGCATATATATATATATATATATATGCATATATATATATGTATGTATGTATGTATATATGTATGTGTGTATGTATGTATGTATGTATGTATGTATGTATGTATGTATGTATGTATGTATGTATGCACGTCGAATAAGCTATCACATTCCTCGCTTGAACAGTCATTCTTTTGACAGGCCAGTAAGCTCAAGTTGCAGAAGACAGGACACGTCTTGTAGAAAGTGCCGTGACGACTTAAGACCTCAGCGAAGACATCGATGGACTCAGGAGATGAAGAATACAACGTGTTAGGAATTTCTTTAGAGTTGCATCAGTCCCCTTTGACATGTTGAAGATAAAATTGAACCCCTATGGAACCTACCATTCGGATCTCGGAAGGCGTAGGTTGTATGCGAATGCTTCACACAGGCACATACACAAATATAGACAGAGTGGGAGAAATGAAGGAATATTATAAAACAGTGTTGTATACAGATGGCTACACAAACCTTTGTTTAATAAAAGGGAATTTATTCGTGCAATTTACAATCATTTCTATAATAATGGAACTGTATCCATTACATACTAAAATGTTGGTATAAAACTGTGACTTTATTGATTCAATCTAAAAACCTTCGTATAACAGAGAGACGTTTAATTCCATACAATATTTTTACATAATAAAGAAACTTTATTCATTCCATACCAAACCTTTTGTATAATAAAAAGGGATTTATTCATAGCATACAAAAACATTTGTAAAATCCATTGGCTTTATTTATTCCAGATAAAACATTGTATATAAAGCGACTTTATCCATTCCATATATAAACATTTATATAATTAGGAGTGGGACGTAATGGATGAAAATTTCAGATTCATGTGAGTAGTATTTTTTGTGTTTATATATGCATAAATAACACTAAACAATCAATCATTTTGATAATTCTGCCAAAATTCAGAAGGTGCAGGCCAAAAAGAGCCGTTAGGGCTCCACGGGACTCAAAATCCATCATTTTTCGGTGAAAAAGTGGTTTCATGCGACATTGCAGGTCCTAAAACATCCTCAAAAGCTATGAATGAATATAGATGGTTAAATCTGATATAGTACTTGAATTTAGGACTATTTTCAAACTGTGAAAGGGTATCCATGAATGTAAAATAGCCAAAAACTATTGGCCTGCACCTTCTGAATTTTGCAAAATTTTCAAAATATTTGATTGTTTAGTGTTATTTATGTATAAATGAACACGAAAAATACTACGCGCATGAATCTGAAATTTTCACCCATTACGTCCCACCCCTAATAATATAAATGGACTTGATTCATTCCATACAAAAACCTCTGTATTATAAAAGTACTTCATATATTCCACAAGAAAACATTTGTATAATAATGGGACTTTATTCATTCGTTACAAAAACTTAAGTATAATAAAAAGACTTTATTTATTGCATACAAAACCCTGGTATAATAAAGGGACGTTATTTGTTTCATGACAAAACCTTCGTATAATGATGGGACTTTATTCATTCGTTATAAAAATCTAAGTATCATAAAAGGGCTTTATTTATTGCATACAAAACCCTTGTATAATAAAGCCTCATTATTTGTTCCATGACAAAACCTTCGTATAATAATTGGACTTTATTCATTCGTTACAATAATCTAAGCATAATAAAAGGGATTTATTTATTGCATACAACACCCTTGTATAATAAAAGAACATTATTCATTCCTTGCAAAGATCTAAGTACGATAAAAGGACTTTATTTATTGCATACAAAACCCTTGTATAATAAAAGGACATTTTTCATTCCTTACAAAAAATCTAAGTATAATAAAGGGATTTATTTATTGATACTAAACCCATGTATAATAAAAAGGACATTATTCATTCCTTGCAAAGATCTAAGTATGATAAAAGGACTTTATTTATTGCATACAAAACCCTTGTATAATAAAAGGACATTATTCATCCCTTGCAATAATCTAAGTACGATAAAAGGACTTTATTTATTGCATACAAAACCCTTGTATAATAAAAGAACATTATTCATTCCTTGCAAAGATCTAAGTATGATAAAAGGACTTTATTTATTGCATACAACACCCTTGTATAATAAAAGGACATTATTCATTCCTTACAAAAAATCTAAGTATAATAAAAGGAGTTATTTATTGATACTAAACCCATGTATAATAAAAGGACATTATTCATTCCTTACAAAGATCTAAGTATGATAAAAGGACTTTATTTATTGCATACAAAACCCTTGTATAATAAAGAGACATTATTCATTCCTTGCAATAATCTAAGTACGATAAAAGGACTTTATTTATTGCATACAAAACCAATGTATAATAAAAAGAACATTATTCATTCCTTGCAATAATCTAAGTACGATAAAAGGACTTTATTTATTGCATACAAAACCCTTGTATAATAAAAAAAACATTATTCATTCCTTGCAAAGATCTAAGTATGATAAAAGGACTTTATTTATTGCATACAACACCCTTGTATAATAAAAGGACATTATTCATTCCTTGCAAAGATCTAAGTATGATAAAAGGACTTTATTTATTGCATACAAAACCCTTGTATAATAAAAAAACATTATTCATTCCTTGCAAAGATCTAAGTATGATAAAAGGACTTTATTTATTGCATACAAAACCCTTGTATAATAAAAGGACATTATTTATTCCTTGCAAAGATCTAAGTATGATAAAAGGAATTTATTTATTGCATACAAAACCCTTGTATAATAAAAAAACATTATTCATTCCTTGCAATAATCTAAGTATGATAAAAGGACTTTATTTATTGCATACAAAACCCTTGTATAATAAAAGGACATTATTCATTCCTTGCAAAGATCTAAGTATGATAAAAGGACTTTATTTATTGCATACAAAACCCGTGTATAATAAAAAAAACATTATTCATTCCTTGCAATAATCTAAGTATGATAAAACGACTTTATTTATTGCATACAACACCCTTGTATAATAAAAGGACATTATTCATTCCTTGCAAAGATCTAAGTACGATAAAAGGACTTTATTTATTGCATACAACACCCTTGTATAATAAAAGAACATTATTCATTCCTTGCAAAGATCTAAGTACGATAAAAGGAATTTATTTATTGCATACAACACCCTTGTATAATAAAAGGACATTATTCATTCCTTGCAAAGATCTAAGTATGATAAAAGGACTTTATTTATTGCATACAACACCCTTGTATAATAAAAGGACATTATTCATTCCTTGCAAAGATCTAAGTACGATAAAAGGACTTTATTTATTTCATACAACACCAATGTATAATAAAAAGAACATTATTCATTCCTTGCAAAGATCTAAGTACGATAAAAGGACTTTATTTATTGCATACAACACCCTTGTATAATAAAAGAACATTATTCATTCCTTGCAAAGATCTAAGTACGATAAAAGGAATTTATTTATTGCATACAACACCCTTGTATAATAAAAGGACATTATTCATTCCTTGCAAAGATCTAAGTACGATAAAAGGACTTTATTTATTGCATACAAAACCCTTGTATAATAAAAGGACATTATTCATTCCTTGCAAAGATCTAAGTATGATAAAAGGACTTTATTTATTGCATACAACACCCTTGTATAATAAAAGGACATTATTCATTCCTTGCAAAGATCTAAGTACGATAAAAGGACTTTATTTATTTCATACAACACCAATGTATAATAAAAAGAACATTATTCATTCCTTGCAAAGATCTAAGTACGATAAAAGGACTTTATTTATTGCATACAACACCCTTGTATAATAAAAGAACATTATTCATTCCTTGCAAAGATCTAAGTACGATAAAAGGACTTTATTTATTGCATACAAAACCCTTGTATAATAAAAGGACATTATTATGAGTCGCCTGAAACGGAATGAAACAATATTAATTAATTAATGAGGCACAAATAAAATTAGCAAATAAATAGGATTACATTAATACACCCATTTTGAATGTGTAAACTAATAAATTTGATATCTCCTTCTCTCTCTATGCCAAAACTTGTATTTTCAATCATATTCCTGCGTTTCAAAATCATCCAAAGGAAAATCTCCACATCTTTAATCTCTTATTATATTTTTTCTTTACCTCCTTTTCTTCTTTCTCTTTTTTTCTTCTTTTTCCTCTTTTCACCTCCCAGTTTTGAAGAAACGGTAGATTTATACTCCCGCACCCCGTAACCCTATCTACTGCCAGCCAAGCTTGGCTGTGACATATGCTGACCCCGAAAAACTTCCTAGCTAAAATAGCCATAAACTAATAAGTCGAAGCCATCAATCGCGTATTTTGAACAAGACGGACCACTGCTGATGACGCTACATACTAAATAATGGTTTTACATTCTCTGCTTGTTGACGTTAGCAACCATGTCGATATCTGGACACTTTCTGACAAATCGAAATGATATTCTGTATGATTTTTTGACATCGTTTTCTTTATCCTTAGGAAGTCTTTCAATAAAGACGAAACGTTTATGAATACATAAATCACATAGTTTTTTGGCTTTTCTAAATAAACCATTCAAATCACTATGATTTATAATTGAACAATTGTTCTAATATCGGTCGCCATAAAGAAAAGAGAGGAACAAGAGACTTTTAATTATACTTGTGTACGATTTCCTAGTCGTTAACTGAAAATTTAGCAATTCTCTTCACAATTCCCTGATTACATCATTTTTTCTATCCGGCTCCTATTGTTTTCTTTCGTTTCTCACGTTTTGTTTATCTAACCTTTTAACCCTTACAGACAGCTTAGCTTGTCGTTTAACGATTCTAAGTATACTTTTTCTAAATGTGCATAAAGACATTACAACTGTAAAAAAACTGTTAAATAAACATGCAATGAGAGAGAGTGAGACTGATAGGCAGGAACATAGTAAAAGATAACCATGTTAATTTAAAAATGTCGACTAATTAGACCATAAAAATGAAAATTTTTCAAGCGTAACTCAATCCCAAATCTGAGGTAGTTTAGCATATATTTTGTGTGATTCAAATATATAAAATAAAGTGGCTAAGAAAAATAAACTTTAATAAATTCAGCTTTAGTATAAAAGTAAGAAATTTATATTTATTATAATAATTATATATATATATATATATATATATATATATATATATATATATATATATATATATATATATGCATAAAGGTTTATAACTAAAAGTTTACTTTTAGAGAATTAGACCTATTGTGAGATGAGGAAAGCTTAATATACTGGATAGAGCAAAAATAAGGTGAGTCAATGAAAAATAGTTAGACCTGCAAATGGAAACAGATCAATATCTTCAGTTGTTCAGAACAAGAAGCATTTAGTAAATAAAAATATTCATTCTTCTCTCTTTCGATTGCATTCCTTAAGCCAGACTTTTCAAAGATTAAAATCTTATCATCAGAGGAAGTAGTGATTGATAAGTTGACAGATAAGAACAGTCAATATTCAAAATTTGGAAAAAGTTTTAAAAAAAGAAGTTCTTTTTAAAAGGTTTTAAAAGTTCAAACGGGTGTGTTTCAATGTAAATGAAAGTCACCAAACACGGAGATCCAAGTTGTATGGGGTTCAAATGTAATTGGTAAATCCAGATATTGATCTGTTTCCATTTGCAGGTCTATTTTTCATTGACTCACCTTGTATATATATATATATATATATATATATATATATATATATATATATATATATATATATATATATATATAACTTCTTTGTAATATAGCAGGAAAAATCCCAGCAGAGTGCTCGATTAATTAAGAATTAAAGTTTTAAAAATAAAAATTCAGAGCATAATATTTATTTATTTTGGTACAGAAAAATTAGTACAACATACGTACCGTCGGTTTCAAACACGGAAGGACTTAGCTATCCGGTTCTCTTCAGCTTCTGTTGTCATCTGTTTCGGAAATGTGAAGTCACGTGTCACTCTCGTTTGGACGCGTTATTTGATTAGAGCGTTGTGTATGTTTGTTTAAATTTAAATTTAAATTTAGTGTAACGAAGGTTTGAAAAAAAAGGGGGGGGTGAAAAGTATGACGAAAATAAAAATTGGAATAGTTACAAATTTTATAAAATCATCAATACTTCGAGAATTAGGAGAAATCTCACCTCTGAATAACGATTTGAGATTTCTCTTTTTATTTTCGAACTTTTGATGATTTAATAAAATTTGCAATTCTTCCAATTTTTATTTTCGTCATTCTTTTAATGATTTACTGCTCTATCGAGTGTATTGAGCTTTCCATTATCGCGAGAGGTCATTATTTAAAGATACAACATTATCTTTAAATTTTCAACATTTGTTAATATATATATATATATATTATCTATTTGCCTTTCTGGTAACTAAGGTACTAAAGCTTTTTTTAATTATTTTAATACAACTTTAATTCCTATATAATTTTATTTCTAGCTACCATATCGCAGAATGGTTCTTGCGTGTAGTGTTTAGATAGCATTTTATTATTATTATTATTATTATTATTATTATTATTATTATTATTATTATTATTATTATTATTATTACTAGTATTACTATTGTTATAAAGAATTTTATTTTATATGCAAATTACCATATCGGACGGTAGTCTTAAGGGTAGTATATTATTATTATTTTGATTATTATTATTATTATTTATTTATATATAAGTAACATTTTAAGCTGAATTATTTCGACACTTGATTGGGGAAATGGTAGTTTGATCTGTACCATTGGAGAGCCATGCATATAACTGTCCTGTTTTTAAATCTCCGAAACAGTTACATGGTAAACAGCTGATGATCCCCGTGCTAATATTAGATGCTTACGTTAAGGTCTCCTGTTTTTGTTTCACTGTTAGATACTTAATCCCCCTTTTTATTTTATTTACTTACTATTATATATTTTATTTATTTATGAATTTTCCAACGAATGTTAAGTCTGCACTATTTTGGATTTAGTTAGTTTCTGTGGGAATTTAAACTGCATTTTCCTTTTTTTTGTCTTTTTGTTTAAAATAACTCAAAGCTTCTTTAGACTATATATATATATATATATATATATATATATATATATATATATATATATATATATATATGTATATATGTATATATATATAGAGAGAGAGAGAGTAGGCGAGAGAGACAGACAAACAGACAGATCAACAGACAGACAGACAGACAGACAGAGATACAGGGTGGGCAAAAATAAGGGTCCTATTTTTAAAAATTCATAACTTTTTTATTTATTGATTTTTTAAAAATTTTTGATTTTTAGATTAAGTAAAGGACCCCTTCCGAAGCAAGCATGAGCCGTATTAGCCCTAAGGAACGTACCCTCATTTAGAAAACATTATTTTTGCTTAAAAAACTCAAAACAGTGTAAAAAACAATACTTTAGTTTTTGTAAGTTTTAAGAAGTGTTTTTCGGCTAAAATCTGTTTTGTTTATTTCAAAAAATCTCGGAAGGGTCAGTCTACACACACATAAAGTTTGGTGAGTTTAACTTTTATTTTGTGGAAGTTATTCAAATTCAAGTTATTCAAATTTAAAGATAGGACCCTTATTTTGGCCCACCCTGTAGATAGAGAGAGTGATAGAGAGAGAGAGAGAGAAGGAGAGAGAGACAGAGACAAAGATAAAGAGAGATAATGGGATAGAGAGACAGATAAAGAGAGAGAGAGAGAGAGAGAGAGAGAAGGAAAAGATGAAAGAGGAAAAGCGGAACAGTTATATGTCTCATCTCTGGTGTATTTCAAACCGGAGTTTCATAAATAAAAACAATGAAAACAAAACCGATATACGCTGAACATATACATATTACATTTGTAATGAATATCTCAAATACATCGAACATGATTGAAATCTGTAGACAAGTGCTTTTCAACAAAAACATTCCTAATTTCATTAGGCAAAAAGATAACCGTCCAAACTGACTGTTAAAAAGGCGGATCCAACGTTTGTTTTTGTTTCTGATTGGAACGCGATAATAAAAAGCAGACATTGTTTCAAAATGGCGGATGTTTATCAAAGCTTCCAATTGTTTTGCACAAGAGAATTGATAATTTCTTTGGAGACAGCAAGAGATAACAATTTAATTTAATAAATACTTTACTGGACTTGGGCAAAAATGTTCGTTATAGGATATGAGTTTAAAATAGAAATGGATACACATAAGAAACGTCCTTTTAATCAGCCCATCTCGCGATCAAAAATACTTTTCAAATGTGACAGAGAATGACGGAGAGATAGATATGCTTTTCTTTTCTATCAAAGCCGCTATTTATCAAGGCTAAGTACCACTCGAGCATACGGATTAATGTAACAGGAATAAATGCCAGCCGAAAGATGAGGGCACTATGGGAGTAGTAACATTGATCAATTGTACAGGGTGGGCCAAAATAAGGGTCCTATCTTTAAATTTGAATAACTTGAATTTGAATAACTTCCACAAAATAAAAGTTAAACTCACCAAACTTTATGTGTGTGTAGACTGACCCTTCCGAGATTTTTTGAAATAAACAAAACAAATTTTAGCCGAAAAACACTTCTTAAAACTTACAAAAACTAAAGTATTGTTTTTTACACTGTTTTGAGTTTTTTAAGCAAAAATAATGTTTTCTAAATGAGGGTACGTTCCTTAGGGCTAATACGGCTCATGCTTGCTTCGGAAGGGGTCCTTTACTTATTCTAAAAAAAAAAAAAAAAATCAATAAATTAAAAAGTTATGAATTTTTAAAAATAGGACCCTTATTTTTGCCCACCCTGTATTAACTGTGTTTAATACTTTCGTTCGAGGCTGTCCATGAGAGGAATATGTTGACATTGGATTTAAAGAGGACCAAGTTGCAATCAGCAAACCTGCTACAATGTGTTCTACATGTAGGAAGCCCTTGCAAAAAAACAAACTCAGTCCATGGAAATTCCATCTGACGTCAAGCACATGTTGGGAATAAAGAAAGTGTTTTTGTTGTTCTAGTACAATACGAGTTCTTGCTGTGAAGTTTTTTACAGGGAATAAACAATAGACTTGTGTTTCCATGTATCCTACATCATAATCGTTTATTCAATATGCGAGTTATTTTTAATGGGAAAGTTGGAGTTAATGCCTGGGAGCATTATATCATGACAACCGAATATTTAGTACACTACTCCTCTATAAAAAAGGAGAAGGTAATCCTGGGAGAATTGTATCGTGAGGAACGAACGTATATTATAATGCCCTCTACCCAGAAAGGTAGGGGTAATGCCTGGGATGAATGTATCATGACAAATGAAATTATACTACACAGAATTAATATACCGGATTAAATTGAGTTATTTTTTTAATGGAAAAGTAGAAGTTAATGCCTGGGAGCACGATATCATGACAACCGAATATTCAGTACACACCCCTCAATATAAAGGAGAAGGTAATCCTGGGAAAATGGTACCGCGAGAAACGAACGTATATTATAATGCCCCCTCCCCCGAAAAGTAGAAGTAATGCTTGGGAGGAATGTATCATGACAAATCAAAATATACAACACAGAATTAATAAACCTGATTAAACGAGTTATTTTTTAATGAAAAAGTAGTATTGATTTACTCCTCTCCAGGATTTAGGCACAAGGCCAGTTTTATCTTACTCCCACAAGTAAGATGTGCCCCACGGTCGGGTCGGGAAAAGTGGGGTTTAAAAATTGCCTGGGCAGCCCCGTCGGCATTCCCCGGTAGAGGCGCCTCAGGCAGTAAGCAATAAACTTACTCCTCCCCAAAGAGGGGAGGCGAAGCCTAGGAATGTGGACTTCCTAGAAGTGCACAGGACAGACCCATAGACCGGCGTAAATCAAGCCCCGAAGGCCAAGACAATACCAGTCTATGGGGTGCAGTATCCATCGGAACAGATACTACACTTTGATCTTAGCCAAAAGGCCAAGAATCATGCCTGGGATCATGGTATCATGACAATGAAAGTTTACGTACGCGCCTCTGGTTTAAGCGTAAACCGAAATAAAAATAAACAATGTTGATGCCCCCCGCTTGCCTATCACAATAGCATCATTTCCGGAAGAATGGGTGCAGTTTTTCTAAATTTATACATTGAAGTGTTTATGTAATTATCTCCCTTACCCAATAAACCGGTATTGTCCGGGCCTTCGGGTCTGGATGCACGCCGGTCTATCGGTTGTCCGTCCTGTGCAGTTCTAGGAGGTGCACCCTCCCAGGCTTTGCCTTCTCACCCTTTGAGAATGGGTTAGTTTATTGCTAATTGCCTGAGGCGCCCCTACCGGAGAATGCCGACGGGGCTGCCCAGGCAATTTTTAAATAGCCAGTGTGCTCAAATTCTCGAGCGCTGTTTTTCCCCCACTTTCCTGATCTTGTGTCACATCTTACTTTGTGGGAGGAAGATAAATAGAATCTCCCTTTAAACAGAAAGTCAAAGTCTGCTTTAAAACTTCGATAGTTTTTCAATAAAATATTTTAATTAATTGTATTAATGATTTTTATTAATGTTCCTATCAATGAAAATATTATAAATACATATGGAAATTTAAGAATACTAGATATAAGTGTATATTTCTGAATATTAATTTATTAGAGCTTTAAAACAAATGACTTATGTAAATTCGAAAAAAACGCATATTGTTTTTGGCAAATTTTATATGTCTATATATACAACCTGCCAGATTAGTATATCAGTAATATTACGTTGACGAACATACGGAAGACATCAAGGTGTGTGTTCGAATCACAGTCTCTGCGTAAAATTAGTTTATTGTTTGTTTATTTCTTATTTAATCTAAAATAAGTAGTTAGGAGTTTCCCTAATGTAATTCTTGCGTTTACAAAATTTCTCGGCGATGGACAGACGGAAATCGTGACAGAGAACCTCTTAATTATATTATAAGTTTATGAAAGCGAATTAACTCATGCTTTACTCGCGAGACCTGTAGTACTATTGCAATTGTAATCATCATCTGATGTATATTACTGCTCTGCTAGAAAATGTTATCATTCTCTGGATGTAAGGTGTGAATGCAGACCCCATGAGATTATTGTACTACATTTGTTCAAACTGAAACATGTTTATCTACGTACACTGATTAATGTCATTTCAGAATATACATGGTTATGTTAGTCTATCTATAAAACACTTGTATAAGTTTTTGAGATATGTCTCAGCTATGGGCATCCGATATTATTATCATCAGATCCAACGATAGTATTGTAATTTCTTTCGACGGAACAATTGTAATTTCTTTCGACGGAACAATTGTAATTTCTTTCGACGGAACAAATGTACTTTCTTTCGACGGAACAATTGTAATTTCTTTCGACAGAACAAATATTACACTTTGATTCTAGCCTTAAGATCAAAGAAAGTGTATTTTGTTCGTGTTTGACACTTTTAAAAATACTTTATTTTGCCTTGCATATTTAGAGATTGTGCGATATATCGTAAAAAAGGGCTGTGTGCGCTAACGTACGTATGAACATGATATTTATTAGCGTATCTTTATATAGATTTCATTCATGCGTGACTTTTTTAAAATTGCAAATAAGGAGCCTGTATTTAAAGTACATTCTTTCGTCTCCACGTTCCTCAATTTACTTCGATGTTTGATTCAGTACTAGAAGTAAGTGCAACTGTAAGGAAACCTGCAAGTTTAAAATTGTAACACGTAGAAATCATTCTGCATATTGAGCTGAACTTCAGGAGGAAAACGTACTTAAATTACAGAAAATTACAATTTTTTTTGGCATCGCACCTCCGTGTCTTTTAGTTCCTTTCAATAAATTCAATAAGTGCGTTTCCTGCATGTTTTATCTACTAAATTTCTTCGTTTTCCAAGATGGTTTTCTTCTGGTTTTTGTTTTTACTAGAAAGGTGATCACTTATCTAGGCCAAAAGATACTCTTAGATAAAAATTAATGAGAAGCAGTTTTTTCAGTTGAAAAGTTAAGCATATTTGGAGAAGATTACCAATCATTGATGCAGCAGACGAAGTTCTAATAATTGTGTGTGGGATGTCATGTCAGGAATCTGTTGACATTAGATTTAAAGACGAATATGTTATAATCTCCAGGGAAGCAGTCCAGTAGCAATGTGTACCACAGACTGAATGCCTTTGTGAAAAGATTCATTTCGTTGAAATTCATCCTAAAGTTGGGCACACACAGAAATTAGAGTTTTATTTTTGCTGTGTTAGGGAGACGAGTTCTTGCTGTTACGGTCTTATAAAGAGGTACCAGAGATTGGAGCTCAGTTGAGCACCTCCCATGTAATTATTAACACAGTAAATCATAACATGACTTTACAAAACCTTTATTACCATCGGCCAGAGACTTTTATTACGAGAAACGAATTTGAAAATTGCCGTTTTTATTTGTACTCAACTTTCTTCCGACCCCGGGTGTGACCGTGTTCTTTACAACCGTCCTCTATACACGCGTATATCGTCCGACGGCCTGCTGAGAAAGAGATTGAACGCCGTCAGCCAACTCTCACTCTAACGTCACACACGAGAGCGAGTCCCCCATTTTCGCGCATTATACACTTATTGGCCAACCTAATCTGAGAAATATCAACGACTGTTAGCATATAACCTCAAAATAGATATACAGCACTTAACAGTAATCATGATAGGATCAAATATGTTTGAAGCACTCAAGAATGAGCAACGGCAAAAAGAAACACACCGATTTTTTTATTTTGATTTCATCGATTAAAGATTTTTATAGTAAGATGTCCAATATTTTTTTAAAATATATTTTTTAAATTTAATCCAATATCATTTTAAATACATAAACATATTTTTTGCAAAACATTTCATTTTAGTGACGGTCTGCGATAGCAAAGTTTCGAACGTTGTTAAACGCCATATAGTTTTGTCTATAAACGTAGTTGAAAGCAGGGTCACGTGACCGCTATTTATGCTTTGTTTTTTTTGTAAATATTTGTGTGGGAGCCGGTTTTGTCCGAATAATGTAATTTTTTTTGTTTTTTTCGAAATAATTTTTGAGCGTGGCTTATACTATTGATTTGTTTAATCTAGAAGGTGCGTTTTTCTGCGTGTTTTTATATATAGGGGCGAGAGGGGGGGCGAATAATCCAATCACATTAAGATTTTAATGAAACGATATGTTCTATTTTGTTGATGGTTGAAAAGACCCAGGAAAAACTTGTAGAACCTTGACACAAAATTTGTTATTAAGATGGTAAGGGTTAGTGTTAGGGTTAGGGTAAGAGTAAGGGTAAGGGTAAGGGTTAGGGTTAGTGTTAGTGTTAGTGTTAGGGTTAGGGTTAGGGTTAGTGTTAGGGTTAGTGTTAGGGTTAGGGTTAGGGTTAGGGTTGGGGTTAGGGTTAGGGTAAGGGTAAGGGTAAGGGTAAGGGTAAGGGTTAGGGTAAGGGTTAGGGTTAGGGTGAGGGTTAGGGTAAGGGTAAGGGTAAGGGTAAGGGTTAGGGTTAGGGTAAGGGTTAGGGTTAGGGTAAGGGTAAGGGTAAGGGTAAGGGTAAGGGTAAGGGTAAGGGTTAGGGTTAGGGTAAGGGTTAGGGTTAGGGTAAGGGTAAGGGTAAGGGTAGGGTTAGGGTAAGGGTAAGGGTTAGGGTTAGGGTTAGGGTTAGGTTTAGGTTTAGTGTAAGGGTATGGGTGAGGGTGAGAGTTAGGGTAATGGTTAGGGTAAGGGTTAGGGGTAATGTAAGGGTTAGGGGTAATGTAAAGGTTAAGGTTAGGGTTAGGGTTAGAGTAAGGGTAAGTGTTAGGTTAAGGGTAAGGGTTAGGGTATGGGTGAGGGTTAGAGTTAGGGTTAGAGTTAGGGTTAGTGTTAGGGTTAGGGTTGGGGTTAGGGTTAGGGTTAGGGTTAGGGTAAGGGTAAGGGTAAGGGTAAGGGTTAGGGTAAGGGTGAGGGTAAGGGTAAGGGTAAGGGTAAGGGTAAGGGTTAGGGTAAGGGTTAGGGTTAGGGTAAGGGTAAGGGTAAGGGTAGGGTTAGGGTAATGGTAAGGGTAAGGGTAAGGGTAAGGGTGAGGGTTAGGGTTAGGGTAAGGGTAAGGGTTAGGGTAAGGGTTAGGGTTAGGGTTAGGTTTAGGGTATGGGTGAGGGTGAGAGTTAGGGTAATGGTTAGGGTAAGGGTTAGGGGTAATGTTAGGGTTAGGGTAAAGGTTAGGGTTAGGGTAAGGGTTAGGGTTAGGGTAAGGGTAAGTGTTAGGTTAAGGGTTAGGGTAAGGGTTAGGGTTAGGGTAAGGGTTAGGGTTAGGGTTAGGGTGAGGGTTAGGGTAAGGGTAAGGGTTAGGTTTAGGGTAAGGGTTAGGGTATGGGTATGGGTGAGGGTGAGAGTTAGGGTAATGGTTAGGGTAAGGGTTAGGGTTAGGGTAAGGGTTAGGGTTAGGGTTAGGGTGAGGGTTAGGGTAAGGGTAAGGATTAGGTTTAGGGTAAGGGTTAGGGTATGGGTATGGGTGAGGGTGAGAGTTAGGGTAATGGTTAGGGTAAGGGTTAGGGGTAGGGTAAGGGCTAGGGTTAGGGTTAGGGTAAGGGTTAGGGTTAGGGTTAGGGTTAGGGTTAGGTGTTTGGGTTAGGGTTAGGGTAAGGTTTTTATTAAGGGAGAAACCTTCGGGGATGAAACTGTAAATCAAATGAAATTCCATTGTGTCTCATGTAGCGTTGACAAAACTCTTATTTTAAACCCTTGGCTGCAACTCTGATAGAAGCATATCTTTGATATATCGTTGATAGATGTGTACGTTTCCAAATGTTTACTTGCAACCCATTATTTATACAATAATTATAAGCAATTCATTGAAGACCGGTTGCGTTTTTTTCGTAGATTTCCAAACGTCATTCGGACGTGAGTAAACATTTAACAGCAGTTGATTTGAGGAGGGCGATGTCATTTTATGAGTCTGTCTATATGTGAACAGTCAAACATCCTTGAAATAGAAAAATAGTATAACATTTTATATTCCAACAATAATCTATAGAATCTGTGCGAACATT
>OY744545.1:63095400-63110400 GCA_963556195.1 Sepiola atlantica | reverse complement strand
AGGATTTATTTGACAAAATAATTATAGCTTTTACGCAACGTCATAAATTGATAAATTACGTTATGTTTGTGTTAGGTCGGCGCATTTCTACTCAGGAAAATTATGAGACATTCAAAATAGACATATTAAAGAGAGATGACTGGTCAGAGTTACTTCTCTTGTGGCTTCCAACAGAGACGGACATTTTAGAAAGACGTTGTCGTATCAAGTTCAAACATAAATGTTCAAATTAATTAATAAATTCTCTTCTTTTAATTGTAAAAAGTAAATAAATATTTTATTCTTAACCATACAAAATTTATTCAATCAAATTAATTTTCATATATTTGTTTATCAACTCACATTCACATATTTAAATTTACTTCCCTTGGGGGCTTCCAACAGAGACAGACATTTTAGAAAGACATGGTCGTATCAATCTCAAAAATAAATGTTCAAATTAATTCATAAATCCTCTTCTTTTAATTGTAAAAAGTAAATAAATATCTAATTCAAAGTTTCTCAATCAAATTTATTCTCATATATTTGTTTATTAACTCACATTCACATATTTAAATTTACACCCACTCAGCAGTCACTTCAGTTTTTAAAAAAATTATTCAAACATAAGCGACAAAAAATATTAATGAATGGGTAAACATTATCAATAGCGTTGGAAATTATTTTAATAGTAGCAAAAAAATTATTTTGTTTTTACTACGTATTGGCGTTAAAACAATTTAATATTTAATCAAGGGAGGCGCGATAGCGCTCTATCCCTTAATAGACTTAAAAAACGACCTATGCTAGAAATCTCATTTCTTTGATCAGTCATAACTCAAAAACCAATAAACTAAATTAGTTAAAACTTTGCACAAAATTTTCATTTGATAGGTTCTATAAGTGTGTAGAATTTCAGCATCATTAGTCAAGGCAACCCAGAGATCCAGAAAGGTCAGGAGTGATTTTGTGTTATCCGTGTGTACGTACGTACGTGTGTGCCACCCTGTATCTCATCAACTATTTGATGGATTAAGATGAGGTTTGGCAGAGATAGAGGTTCTAGGATCTAGTTGATGGCATTTTAATTTCAGTTTACCATATACCTTAGTTTTCCAGAAAATTCAAAAAAAAATTTTAAATTACCATTGTCTTGAGGTATAGCCTTTACAAAAGTAGTGAGATTCCATGAAAAATGCCAGTATACAGAAATCATATGCCCTTAATAGGGTTAAGATGAAAATTCATATACACTAAATGTACAAAAGCAAGGAAATTCACAAATTTTTATACTTTTATTGTCATTAAGGGTATGACTACATATCAACCAAACCATTTCATTATCACATCACTAAAGTATAAATATCTATGCATAAGTGGATGAAGTGTGTGAGGTGCACTGAACAAAAATTCCTACAAGTAAAATACATAGCCCTGTTGTGCTCGCATACCCTTAATGACAATAAAAGTGTAAAAATTTGGGAATTTCCTTGCTTTTGTACATTTAGTGTATATGAATTTTCAACTTAACCCTATTAAGGGCATATGATTTCACTATACTGGCATTTTTCATGGAATATATACTAGAATTTGGGCCTGCAGATCTCATAAACCTTGTCATCATTAATTTTTTTACATCCGAGGTATTTGAATTTTCACAAAGGAATTACACTCAATATTTGCAAACTTTTAATAAAACTAAATTGAATTAACTATATCCCACATTACCAACCATTATGCCTAGCAGCTGTGTTCTAAAATTCATGATCATCGGTTTATAATTTTATGAGAGACATCTATACAAACGAATACATAAGCATATATGCTTACCTACCTTTACAGAAACAGTTGTGCATAAATGGCCAAAATATATTATTCCATTGATTCCCTTATCTATAAATTCTCCCAACAAAGACCGTTCTTATCCGGCAAAATCGATAGAACGGGGCTCAAGGCTGTTACAGAATGCCGTTATTGATACTCGCGGTCGATTCCTTGATTATTTTCAGGATAATTTGTTTACCGACGCTTATTGTGAGCTCCTCCACATCGATAACGTTGCAAAATAGAATTAATTGATTTTTCTTCGCTATAATTCTCTCAAGGATATATCAAGTGTTTTTGTTTTGTTTTGTAGGGAGACGCTTATGAACCTAATGTCTCTAGTTTGTTTTTATACCTATACTGTGTATTGTCTGCGCAATATATGTATATATATATATATATATATATATCTACAACCAAATTTTAGATGAGATGAGAAAGCCTTTAAATTGTTGTACATTGATAGATATGTCGTATTGACAACAAAAATAAAATAAGACTAATTATTTACTACAAGAAACGTAAGACGCAAAACGTTGTAGTAACAAACAACTTCTCCTCAAATAAAAAATCATTTCAAAGAACTATGTTATTTATAAGTGAAAATACTTTTTAAGGAAATGCAACTCCTATAATGCTACTACTACTACAACTAATATTAATGATAATAATAATAATAATAATAATAATAATAATAATAATAATAATAATAATAATAATAATAATAATAATAATAATAAAACAAAAATAATAGTAATAAAACAATAATATTAATAAAACTAAAACTACAGGAATATAATAATAATAATAATAATAATAATAATAATAATAATAATAATAATAATAATAATAATAATAATAATGATAATAATAATGATAATAATAATAATAATAATAATAATAATAATAATAATAATAATAATAATAATAATAATGATAATAATAATAATAATAATAATAATAATAATAATAATAATGATAATGATAATAATAATAATAATAATAATAATAATAATAATAATAATAATAATAATAATAATAATAAAACACAAATAATAGTAATAAAACAATAATATTAATAAAACTAAAACTACAGGAATATAATAATAATAATAATAATAATAATAATAATAATAATGATAATAATAATAATAATAATTATAATAATAATAATAATGATAATAATAATAATAATTATAATAATAATAATAGTGATAATAATAATGATAATAATAATAATAATAATAATAATAATAATAATAATAATAATAATAATAATGATAATAATAATAATAATAATAATAATAATAATAATGATAATAATAATAATGATAATAATAATAATAATAATAATAATAATAATAACAATAATAATAACAAAGATAATTATAAAGCAACAGCAATAATAATAATTTTAAAAAACTATGATAATAATAACAACGTTAATAATAATAATAATAATAATAATAATAATAAAGCAACACCAATAATAATAATAAAAAACAATAATAATAATAACAATAATAATAATAATAATAATAATAATAATAATAATAATAATAATAATAATAATAAAACAATAATAAAAAAAATAATGATAATAATAATGATAATAATAAAACAATAATAATAACAATAAATATCATACCAATAATAATAACAAGTTTATTCCTAGAAAACAAATACACCACACTAGACGGTCAGAGAACGAAAACCAGGGCAGAAACGCTGAGGGACGAAGACGATTAATTGATGAACTAAAATGAATCCGCAGAAACGACGAGGAAAGCTAGTCGCGGCCACAAGATACATTAGAACAGTTAAAAACATTTAAAAGAATTCATGGGAGTACATTTACGGGTAGTGCCGGTGACTAAGTGGCTATCGACACGGACTGAAGACCAGTCGGTTCCGCAGTATCACTTTCACTTAGGGATGTTGGCAACCTTCTCGTGGTCCTTTCCAGAAAGATTTCTAACTAGAAGGACATCGGGGAAACTAATGCCAACACCAGAATCATCTGAGTCACACGAAACAAAGGGGTACATTTATAACCGGGTCCACGTTAAAAGACTACATGTTTGAACCCACACCACACATGCGCATCACTCCCACCACACCAGAAAGAGCCAACATTCACACACGAATATAAATGTAAAAAGAACTGTATCACAGTTAGACTCGTAGACGTTAAAAGAGCGTATTGGTAGTTTAAATGTTTAATATTACCTAAAATAAAAACAACATTGTAGTAACGTTTAAACCTTTCAACTTTCGGAGACGTTACATGGTGTGTTGTAACAACGGTAATTACGTCCGACAGGTGAAATACGCGACAACGACGCATGTGACCAAGAACGCGAGAACCGCGTAAGTTTAAGAAGAAAAGAGAGTAAGTTTTCTGAACTCTGTAAAATACGATTTAGCAATGGGCTATGAACCCGACTGTGCAACACAGGGTGCATATTCTATATTGTTTGTCATTTTCTTCTGGTATTTTATTTTATTTCACCTTTTAAGTCTGTGTATGAAATTTTAATATTTGCCACATTTATGCATGATGCCTCTTCGACCTTGTCATTGCCTGTTATACGAACATGGCTGACTACCCAAGCTAGAATAATTTCTTTTGCTTTTCAGTTAATTTATGATATTTATTTATCACGTTTGTGATGTAAATATTGTTGGGTTGTTTTTACCCCGCCTAATAAACCAGTATCGTCCGGGCCTTCGAGTCTGGATTTTACGCCGGTCTATTGGTTGTCGGTTATGTGCAGTTCTAGGAGGTGCACCCTCCCACCCTTTGCCTCTCCTCTTTAGGGAGGAGTAAGTTTATCGCTTACTGCCCGAGGCGCCCCTACTGGGGAATGCCGACGGTGTTGCCCAGGCAATTTTTAAACAACCAGAGTGCTCAAATTCTCGAGCGCTGGTTTTTTCCCACTTTCCCGACCTTGTGTCACATCTTATCTTGTGGGAGGAAGATGAATAGTATTGTTGGGTTCTCCTGTTCTTATAGGCTTATGGAAGGACTAAACATCTGTATATATTGTTTCGGGAGCAGTTCTATTAATGTTTTCTTTTATAAGCTCAATAAACACATACGAATTTTATAAATCGCTCATTATTTTCTGAAAAATTCAATCGCTAGATACTCTGAATGTATTTTTCTAACTTATCTATGCATTTACTTAAGAAAACGCCTGCTTATCTAGCAATAGCGAAGAATATGACCCAAGTACAGTAACAATATATTACGAGGCTGTCGTTCACAAGAGAGAAATGTCATCGATAGCAATACGCATAATCTGATGGTTATTACCTGACTAATTTGTTTACCGAAGGTGAAGATTGCAAAATGGAATTAATTGATTTTTGCTCATCAGAATTGAAAAGAAGTTTACTTCTAATTAATCGATATCTGCGTAGGTGTGGCACGGCTTCGAAAATATTTACAGCCTTATATTATGATTCTGTGTGAAAAGCAGTACAAATTTCTCTCACGGTCTATCTCTCTCTCTCTCTCTCACTATATATATATATATATATATATATATATATATATATATATATATATATATGTCTCTGTGTGTATAAGTATAAGAGCTATGAACACCAAGTATTTTTTAAAATTATTATTTTCTTAAGAAATTAGGTTTCAGTTATTAGAAAAGAAAACGATTATAAACTGAGTTGCAGCTAATACTTTCTCTTTAATTACATCCAATCTTGAAAAATGTATATATATATATATATATATATATATATATATATATATATGTGTGTGTGTGTGTGTGTGTGTGTGTGTGTAAAGGAGTAAGGCTATCAACATTTGTAAAATGTTTTTTTTTCAACATTTATTCATCATTTTATTATTTGATTAATTTATCCTTTTATAATTTTATATAACGCGTTTCAAGCGGTGGTGCGCTCTCATCAGATATGTAAATCAATTGTATTTACATATCTGATGAGAGCGCCCAACCGCTTGAAACGCGTTATAAAATTATAAAATGATAAAAAATAAAATAATAATAAATGTTTAAAAAAACTTTTTACAAATGTTGGTAGCCTGACTCCTTTACATATATACTTTTTTTAACTGCACGAATACTGCACTACCCTCGTATATATATATATATATATATATATAGTAAGTTTTTGAAAGGCTGTGGGCAATGCAAGTTCCGGGTAAGATGCAAGTTGTAAGGAACAAAAACAATAACAATAAATCGAATACGAAATATGACTTACGATTTATTTTTCCTTTTTTTCTAAAATCTTACATAACAACAAGAGTGTTTTTAGCTGTTCGTGTGATGTCCGGGTGATTAAAAATCACTATTTGATATTTCGGGAAAAGACTTCTCTTTCGGTATTATATATAATGGGATCGAACGCAATTCTTTAGATTCGGTCTAGAATCACGAGCATAACGCGTATGCCCACGCGGCTGCGTGAAATCCACACGGACAGTAATTGAAATTAACGTACACTTACCCGAGAGGCGGGGCAAGTGTCTTGTTGTCGATAGTGTTCGGCGTTCGAGCGGAACTTTGCATACTCGCTAGTGACACCAATATTGTAATCCCAGACAGGTCTCTTATATCAAGACTATTAAACTTTAAACGGGCATTAACTGTAAATATTTGTTTCAATATTAAAGTTTTTTTGTATCTAAAGACGATGTCGTTTCGTGCTTTCTACCCTCATCAGTGCATGAGTGGCGGTTACAAGCATGGGATCGAACGCAGTTCGTAAATCCGGCTTAGAATCACGAGTCTAACGCCTATGCCTACGCACCGCGAGAAATCGCCACAGACAGTAATTGAAATTAACGTACACTTAGTGAACGAAAAGGAACAAACGCTACAATCACCAATAAAAACAATTACATCAACATAATTAAATATTTAGGTGACAAAATCGTACATATTTCCAGTCATGGTCTGGAGGTAAAACTTCAGACTACTTGTCAAAGTTAGCCATTCTGATGACGGTTGTGAGCCAGATACGCGTATCCATGGATTACTTTTATGTACGTATGAAATGAATTTAAATATATATATATATATATATATATATATATTGACGAAAAATACGTCTTAGAATAGTATGACTACTTATAATGCAATCTTCTGCATCTTTATCACTTAGGAAGTGAAACAATCGAAATAGTATCCAACGAAAAGCAACAAACGCTGCAATCACTAATAAAAACAATCACACAAAAATACATTAAATATTTAGGTGATAAAATTCGTACATATTTCCATGCAAGATGTCATGGTTCGGAGGTAAACGTCAGACTATTGACATCAATATCGAAGGTTCGATCTTTGTCCAAGTTAGCCATGCTGATGGTGCTGATAGCCAGAAAAACGTCTCTATGGAGTACTTTTATGTACGTATAAAATTAATTAATATAATGAATAGTTCGAACGCAAAACGCGATAAATCCAATTCGTTTAAATTGAGACCATAAACAATAAAAACACGAATGTATTAAATCTAGACTTCGAATTAAAGCTGATTTTAATTGAGATCAATAAGAAATTATTTCGGTATCAAATTATGTAACACATAGTGTTGGGGTGTCGTCGAGTGTTAAAATGCAACACTTTTTGTAGGGACAGTTTCATGATTTTGAAAATTGCGTTTATCGCGTTTTGCATTCGAACTCTTCATATATATATATATATATATATATATATATATATATATATATATATATATATATATATATATATATATATATATATAATATATACGGAGTATGGAGTATGGCCATTGTTTTAACTTTGATAAATGTATTTCAATCAGGATAATACATAATTAATCAACACGTCGACTAATTGAATCTGCACTCATAGCCCTTTCCACAAATAAAATTAAACAGAGAATGGGATTCTACTTCATCTCCCCTAACCTATCAAAAGCAATTGTTCATGAAAATAAGATATATCTAGACACCGGTTGATTCTCTGAGTGTTGAATTGTCTTCATTTGGACCCCCTTTCTACTCTTTATTCTTTCTTTTCTTTCCCGTTATTAATTTTTTTTTTTGCTATGCATTTATCTTTGACTCTATACATATTTGCATATCTTCCCTCTCTACATGAACCCTACCACTATATATATATTTCTTATAAGTTATAGACTTTCTCGTCTTCTGTCACTTTTTTAATTTTTTCGTTTGCTCTTGACAAAGCCCATATAATATTTGGGCGAAACGTTGAGCTTTTTAGGTCTTCCGCTTATTCCATTTTAATTTCACAAAATATATATGTATATATATTTATATATATATATATATATATATATATATAATATATATCGTATACAAATTCTCTTCCAAAGTAATTTAGTATAAATAAAAAAGAAGGTAAACTGTCTGTCACATTTATTTTATATCATGTAAACGATTTAATTAGAGCATGCGTATAGAGTTCAAGCGATTTCTGTTAGCTTTTTAGTTCGCTTGTCTGTGAAGCCATTGCTCTATCTTGGCTGTGAAACTTCAGGAAGCAGACAAATGTTTTTAGTGGATTTTGGAGGGAATAATTCTATAATTCTGACTTGGATCACCGAGTAATGTCGATTGCGTCGGGTAATCGAAGGAAATCAGATTCCGATTAAATGCTCAATGCGTTACAAGATAACACGTTGGGAGATCGATATCTGACTTCATGTGAGATCAACCTAAGATTATAGTAATCGATAGAATACTTGTTGAGGTCAAATAAACCAGCAAGTATGGATCCTGCGTATTTAGGCGTTACCAGTCAAGAGATGGAGGGTGAGATGTTTATACACCATGAAATAGTCTGGGAATTTACAAACTTAAAACGTGCTTCTTCTTCTTTCGTGTGGATCAGATGATTCTTATCAAGGAAAGAGCAACTCGAGGATAAAGGTTCTTCATATGATTCTGGTGTTGGCATTAGTTTCCCCGATATTTTTCTAGTTAGAAATATTTTTGGAAAGACATCGGGTACTTACGGGAAGGACCACGAGAAGGTTGCCAACATCCCTAAGTGACAGTGGTACTGTGGAACCGACTGGATTCGAACCTGGAACACCCAAGTTTTCAGTCCGTGTCGATATTCACTTAACCACCGCCAACGATTTAATTAGAGCATGCGTATAGAGTTCAAGCGATATCTGTTAGCTTTTTAGTTCGCTTGTCTGTGAAGCCATTGCTCTATCTTGGCTGTGAAACACCAGGAAGCAGACAAATGTTTTTAGTGGATTTTGGAGGGAATAATTCTATAATTCTGACTTGGATCACCGAGTAATGTCGATTGCGGGAAGGACCACGAGAAGGTTGCCAACATCCCTAAGTGACAGTGGTACTGTGGAACCGACTGGATTCGAACCTGGAACACCCAAGTTTTCAGTCCGTGTCGATATCCACTTAACCACCGTCAAAAGTGCTATTATCTTTATATTACGACTTAGGAAGTAAATAAGTAACACCGCAAAGGAAAGTTACATATATGTCTGACAATCAGCCATAAGAACATCACTTCCTTTGTCTGTTCTAGCATTTATAAGAAGACATTTTACTCAAGAAAATACCAAAAGATATCACTACAAAGCACCTATTCGTCCATGTATGAATAATTTTTGTCTCATCTAAGCTGGTGCATCAACTACTAGTCTCTCCCTCTTAGACAGGGTAAGAAAACAACTTCTAATCTAATAGGTCCCACGCTGTCAACCAATCTCCAGCCTCTGCCCCACTGACGCAATGTTTCATTCCTGTGATTGTTTAAAAAGTACTTCAATGAAATGAGCTCCAACGAACTCGCGACACTGTTTCCATCGTCGACGAAAATACCCCCTACCAAGCCAACAATCAGCAAAATCCCACCCCTTCACTGTGGACGTCACCACGTGCCGGGAGGTTTTCTACTCTAATAACTTTTTTCCTCGAACTGCTGGCTTTTGGAATTATCTTCCTGCTCCTTATTTTCCTGAGTGTACAAAGATGCAGAAATTTAAATGTAATGTGAACAAACATCTCATAGCACAGCTTCTCACTTAGGATGCCCCTGCAGGTAAGGTACCTAATTTACAGTATTGATTTACTCCTCTCCAGGAGTTAGGCACTAGGCCAGTTTTTATCTTACTCCCACAAGTAAGATGTGACCCAAGGTCGGGTCGGGAAAGTGGGGTTTAAAAATTGCCTGGGCAGCCCCGTCGGCATTCCCCGGTAGGGGCGCCTCAGGCAGTAAGCAAAAAACTTACTCCTCTCCAAAGAGGGGGAGGCGAAGCCTGTAATGGTGGACCTCCTAGAACTGCACATGACAAACCCATAGACAGGCGTAAATCAAGCCCCGAAGGCCAAGACAATACCAGTCTATGGGATGCAGTATCCATCGGAACAGTACAGTAGCCCTTTACGTTTCAGTGGTAAAAGAAATTGGGATAAATAGAAAAACGGACACGCAGAAATACATCTGTTTGATTTCCATGTAGTAGAACACGTTACTACAATATTGCTTTCCTAATAGCTACAACATGGCTATCTTCAAATTCAATATCAATAAATACTTGTAATAGATCGTCTCTATAATTAATCAAGTTATTTTTATTTCGTTAATCATTTTCAATTTTCTGATTTTCTTCATAATTTTAATCGGCAATGTATCTACTTTATTAGCTATTCTCCTTGGCTTGCTTTTAGTCTCGGTAAGTGTTGAGTGATTAGTATAAGAAATGATACCTTCTAGTACGTTTCACTGCATCCCACCATTTTGTTTGGCTCAACGTGGTCGCTTCTTCCGGGTTCAGCAAACAACTTAAAAGTTGAGTTGTTATTATACAGGGTTTTTTTATTCAGCCGTCTTTCTAAACGCCAGACGAGGTGTGAACCAATCGATCTGAACCCTATATACGCATACTATTAAGGCCAAAAGGCCACTCGAGGATAAGGTTAATAATTTTGTCCAGAGGTTTGGTAACGACGGCTCAACAAGAAATAAACTTTGCTCATGGAAGTTCTGTTTAGTGTTTGGTACACGAAGGAAGAAAAATTATTTTCAGTGGTTGTAGCTAGACGAGTTATTGCTGTGAATGTTTTACAGGGTGAAACTATAGATGGGAGCTCTGTCGAGCAGCTACCATGAAAATAACGATAGAGTAGAGAAAGACTAGCAACCTCTCTTCTATGAGAAAGGGGTGGTAGGGAAGAGTAGAGAAAGACTAGCAACGTCTCTTCTGTGAGAAAGGGGTGGTAGGGAAGAGTAGAGAAAGACTAGCAACCTCTCTTCTGTGAGAAAAGGGGTGGTAGGGAAGAGTAGAGAAAGACTAGCAACGTCTCTTCTGTGAGAAAGGGGTGGTAGGGAAGAGTAGAGAAAGACTAGCAACGTCTCTTCTGTGAGAAAGGGGTGGTAGGGAAGAGTAGAGAAAGACTAGCAACGTCTCTTCTGTGAGAAAGGGGTTGTAGGGAAGAGTAGAGAAAGACTAACAACGTCTCTTCTGTGAGAAAGGGGTTGTATGGAAGAGTAGAGAAAGACTAACAACGTCTCTTCTGTGCGAAAGGGGTGGTAGGGAAGAGTAGAGAAAGACTAGCAACGTCTCTTCTGTGAGAAAGGGGTGGTAGGGAAGAGTAGAGAAAGACTAGCAACGTCTCTTTTGTGAGAAAGGGGTGGTAAGGAAGAGTAGAGAAAGACTAGCAACGTCTCTTCTGTGAGAAAGGGTGGTAGGGAAGAGTAGAGAAAGACTAGCAACGTCTCTTCTGTGAGAAAGGGGTGGTAGGGAAGAGTAGAGAAAGACTAGCAACGTCTCTTCTGTGAGAAAGGGTGGTAGGGAAGAGTAGAGAAAGACTAGCAACGTCTCTTCTGTGAGAAAGGGGTGGTAGGGAAGAGTAGAGAAAGACTAGCAACGTCTCTTCTGTGAGAAAGGGGTGGTAGGGAAGAGTAGAGAAAGACTAGCAACGTCTCTTCTGTGAGAAAGGGGTTGTAGGGAAGAGTAGAGAAAGACTAACAACGTCTCTTCTGTGAGAAAGGGGTTGTATGGAAGAGTAGAGAAAGACTAACAACGTCTCTTCTGTGCGAAAGGGGTGGTAGGGAAGAGTAGAGAAAGACTAGCAACGTCTCTTCTGTGAGAAAGGGGTGGTAGGGAAGAGTAGAGAAAGACTAGCAACGTCTCTTTTGTGAGAAAGGGGTGGTAAGGAAGAGTAGAGAAAGACTAGCAACGTCTCTTCTGTGAGAAAGGGTGGTAGGGAAGAGTAGAGAAAGACTAGCAACGTCTCTTCTGTGAGAAAGGGGTGGTAGGGAAGAGTAGAGAAAGACTAGCAACGTCTCTTCTGTGAGAAAGGGTGGTAGGGAAGAGTAGAGAAAGACTAGCAACGTCTCTTCTGTGAGAAAGGGTGTTAGGGAAGAGTAGAGAAAGACTAGCAACGATTCTTCTATATATACTGTAAATATTTGTAAATATTAAAGTGTCTTTGCATCTACAGACGACATTGTTTCGGGTTTTCTACCATCATCAGTGCAAGAGTGGCGTTTACAAGCGGTCGCATAGGATCGATCGCACTTCGTAGATTCAGCCTAGAATCACGAGCCTTACGCCTATGTCAACGCGGCGCCGAGAAATCGTCACAGGCAGTAATTGAAATTAACGTACACTTACCCGAGAGGCTGGAGCAAACCTCTTGTTGTCGAAAGTGTTCGGCTCTCGAGCGGAACTTTGCATAATCGTTAGTGACACAATCCTGCAATCCCAAACAGGGCTCAAATATTAAGACTATTAAACTTTAAACGGGTATTAACTGTAAATATTTTTAAATATGTAAGTGTTTTTGGATCTACAGACGATATCGTTTCAGGTTTTCTACATTCATCAGTGCAGGAGTGGCGGTTGCAAGCGGCCGCATGGGATCGAACGCAGTTCGTAGATTCAGCCTAGAATCACACGTATAACGCCTACCCCTACGCGAACGGAGGTTGGCAAGAAACTTAAATGGCGACTTAATAAAAGAATAGTTAGCCCTTCGAAATTGAGCTGCAGAATTGCTAGATGTTGACTTTCGACGACCGGAGTCGCCCGTCCTGAATATGATGCGTGAGAGTACTGTCGCGGAGGGGGGGGGCTGGTTGAAGACATTAGTTTCACTGTACCCGCGTTCCTTGACTCGTAAGAGGTGGTATTGCTTTCAGCTACTAGTGGATAGGGGCACGTAAAGCCTGTCTTCGTCCCCCTCCACGAAGGCAATAGACCAATGTGAACCGCCCGAGAACTGGTGTGGGCCGTTTTTCTGCCACAATGAGAGACTGAAGCCTGAGAGAGGGTGCTGCCTGTGAATGTGGCCACCCAGAACAGACAGTTATGCACGTCATAGAGACGAGAACCTGGCTTGCCAAGACCGAGCTGCAGCTTTGAGGGAGCTGGCACAAGAAAGAAAAAGAAGAAGAAGAAGAAGAAGAAGAAGAAGAAGAAGAAGAAGAAAAGAATACTATTTAACAAGCCGCGCGTGCGTGCCCCCCCCCCCTCTGTATGTGACTCGATGTGGCGAGTGTAAAATGCAATAAATTTGGGAAATTTGGGGCATTTTAGACCCCCTGAGGGCGCGAACCAGATTTTTTCCAAAGGCCAGCGATACTTATTTTCTATTAGGAACAATTGTCTTCACATTTTGGCCAAGTTTCAGAGAAATTGAATGGATGGATCAAACCTTATGGGAGCAAAATATCATTTTTTGCCATTTCGGGGCCTTTTGACCCGCTGTGAGGTTAACCAGATTTTTTTTCAAAAATCGGAGAATGTCACTTTCTAACATGACCAAAGTTACAACTTCATGCAAAATTTCAGAGAAATTCAATGGGTGGTTGCGGAGAAAATTCCGGACGGACGGACATACCTCAAAACATAAGTCCCCCGATTTTATAAATCGGGAGACCAATAAAGATGTCGAAATGACCGTGATAAAGAGGAATTAGATTTTTGTTCACGGAAAAAATGTTTCGAAAAATAAATGACGATATAAGAAAAATCGACGATAAACATGTTTGTAAAACGAGACGTTAGACAAAAGACAAAAGACAAATCACGAATTAATAAGAAAGTAGCCTGTTATCAACAAGAATTACTATCGAATTCCCCAGTTGTTGGTTAGATATGAGCTCGGTAGATAGTTTTGCTATTCATCAGATATTTTTTAGGTTTTTTAGTAATGCAATAAAAGATAAGCCGTGTTATATCCTACTTGATTATGCTAACGAGAAGAGAACGACATGTATATCGACGGCTTCGTTTTTTTTTTCATCAAAACTACATGTATACGTAGTGTCAACGTTTCGGTGGTAACATTTGGTTGGGGTCAATGACCGGAACAAACGAGCGGCCTTAGTGAAGATGAACGTTGGCTTCGGTGGTCATCTAAGAAAGAAGAAAACTTTTCATCAATCGGTTTCCTCCCTTGAAAACGCATTTTCTCTGTGGCTGCACACAAGCTGTGATCTGTTTCTCTTGCGCTATTAAACATCAAGAACCGTGTGTGTACATTGTACAGCTATGTTTATTCGATCGCATTGACTTGTACTGTATTCAATTTAGCAATGGGAATACATTTATAACGCATTTATCAGCGCTACGTTTATAACGCATTTATCAGCGCTATGTTTTTAAAAGCCTTAAAACGTTAGGTGAAGTATGCATGATGATTAAAACTGAGATACTTAAAAGTAATATGTTTGGATAACAATAAAAAAGAATAGTATATATATATATGGCTTTTTCTCATTCTGAGTTAATCCTTGTATGAGATCCTACCGTTTTACCAGGCCCGGAAGAAAATCAAAAAATGGCCTGTTTTCCTCTTCACAGCCTCTTTTAAGTGCATCTGGACTTATCTACTTTTGAGCACCTTTTCCAACCTGCTCCCATGCAAAGTGTTTTTCTTCACTTTCTACAATTTCACCGAACCTTTTCAACGGAAACTTACCACCCGGACAATTGTATATCTTTTTCACGAAATTTTCTTTTCATTCAGTACGTTTTTTGACAAAAATTATTTTAATAATTTTAAAAATAATTCTCATATTTTTCAAATATTTGAACTTTGGTTTTTTCGAAAGCCAACTTATCCATCTGTATTTCTCCTCTGATGATAAGATTTCGATCTTTGAAAAGCCTTGGCTTAAGGAAAGAAAAATAAACACTAGTTTATTACTGACAACCTTGCATTGAACA
>OY744545.1:63060400-63090400 GCA_963556195.1 Sepiola atlantica | reverse complement strand
AGATTAAATGGATGATACAAAGATCAAGAATTTTATTAGATTAAATGGATGATACAAAGATCAACACTTTTATTAGATTAAATGGATGATACAAAGATCAAGACTTTTATTAGATTAAATGGATGATACAAAGATCAACACTTTTATTAGATTAAATGGATGATACAAAGATCAAGAATTTTATTAGATTAAATGGATGATACAAAGATCAAGAATGTTATTAGATCATATTGAGATACGGTGAATCTCAATATATTGAAGAGAGAGCATTTATATATGGACAACGAAGTGATGAAGATATTCAAGATATCTACTGCTACTAATTAATTAGTATCAATAATGTGAAAAGCAACAGATGTTGCGACAATATAACACTCTTGAACGTATAATTCTCTTATATAATTATGGAATCGCACCAGCTTCTTTCTACGGCGATAGAATGAGCCAACCATTTTTTCACTAACTTTATTGCGGGTAAATGCTGTTCGAAAGATCAAGTTGTTAGTACACATGGGTCCAACTAGTCCATAAGAAAATCAATTAAAATATCTGCTCTGCAAATATAATTTTTTGGAAGTAATAATCAATAAATCAGAATAAAGTATTTAAAAATGTTTAATAAAAACATAAATACGAAAACAAATAAATGTCGATATCTTCAACGTAGACAACATATGGACTTATTTTCACAGAAGTGATTTGAACGATGCAAAATGATGGGAGATAACTCAATTACTGTGTAATTTGATCGTTATTCAAACTCGCATTTCCTCCTTATATTTCTTGAACAGTTCAGACAAAACTAGAAGTAGACGGTTTTATCTCGTCTTTCATTTTAGAGAAATTCATGATTGAAAAGAAAGATGGAAACATTATTTGAACCTGATGATTTTTCTAAAGAAAAATGTCTATTATTATTTGCAATTCGTATCTGTGTTTGCTGTTTCTTTTTTCGAATACTTTAAAAAAAGTATGTTTTGCAATTATTTAAATTCCGAAACAAAATGCATGTAGGTATCTTTATGTCCAACTCGGGAATTTCCCACCGAACTCCAACACTGTATACCAAGCTCTAACTCTAACCTTAACCTTAACCTAAACCCTAACCTTTAACCCTAACCTCTAACGCTAACCCTAATCCTAACCAAAACCTCTAACTCTAACCCTAACTTTACTCTTACTCTTACCCTAACACAAACCTCTAACCCTAATCTTAACCCTAACCTTACCTTACCCTAATCTCTAACTCTAACACTAACCCTTACTTTAACCCTAACCTCTAACCTCTAACCCTAACCTCTAATCCTAACCCTAACCCTAACTTTAACTCTAACGCAGACCCAAACCTCTAACCCTAACCTCTAACCCTAACCCTACCCTCTAACCCTAACCCTAATCCTAAACCTGGACCCTGACCCTAACCCTAAACCTCTAACCCTAACCCTAACCCTAACCCTAACCCTAACCTCTAACCCTAACCCTACCTCTAATCCTAACCCTAACCTCTAACCCTACCTCTAACCCTAACCCTAACCCTAACCCTAACCCTAACCCTAACCCTAACCCTAACCCTACCTCTAACCCTAACCCTAACCCTAACCCTATATTTTAATTCCTGTCCCATTGCTCACATGTTGCATCGCTCTGTTTGTTTAATACGTACTTTCACAGACCGTACTTCGATGAAGTTACTGCACTTTAAGCCCCTCAACTTAAATATCCCCGACCAACCCGACTAGCAGCAAAATCCCACCCCTTCACTTACGAAGTTCCCAGATTACGGAAAACTTTCTACTCTAATATCTTCTTTCATCGGACCGCATAACTTTGTAATCCCCTTATTGCTCCCTTTTCCCCTGACTGTACATGTATTCAGAAATTTAAATGTAATGTGAAGAAATATCTTGCTACATTAAATATTCCATTACGCACCCATTACCGGGCCTTTTGGTATCATAGTTAAAATGTTTGCTAATGAACTGGGAGACTAGGGTTCAATTCTCACTCGAATTTACAAAGCCTTCAAACATGTTTCTTGTGCTAAACACTTAGTATTATATAGATGAATGATGGAAGGTAAGTGGATTTATTCGGCAGAAAGAGTTGCGTCCTCTCTGATACTTTGATGTATTAGCTTGTGAAAAGGGAGCCTTCAGGTCGCCCTCGACCACTATACTTTTTTTTACTTGTGTATATTGTCTTTGCAATTATTTTAAAGCGTTAATTTAAGACGACTCTTAAAAAGTCGTCTTCATAAGTAATACAAGGTTATTCATTCATTAACACTTTTCAGTCGCCTCGTAATCGTTTTCATCATTCAACTGAGAATCATTCCAATTTGTTAACTCTTTGTCAAGTGACCTTGTAAAAAAGGAGATACTCAAAGAGATATGATAAATCTCTCCATATAAATCCCAATGTATGTGTGTACATGTGTTTCCTTATAGAAAAAAGATTAGAAATCTAAAAGTGTATGGTAATGTAAAATTTACCAGGGAAGACAATGGAAGTGTTCTTGATTCTTTAAGTGTTGACTCATTTTTCAAAAACAGGAGATACTCAAAGAGATATGATAAATCTCTCCATATAAATCCCAATGTATGTGTGTACATGTGTTTCCTTATAGAAAAAAGATTAGAAATCTAAAAGTGTATGGTAATGTAAAATTTACCAGGGAAGACAATGGAAGTGTTCTTGATTCTTTAAGTGGTGACTCATTTTTCAAAAAAAGGAGATACTCAAAGAGATAGGATAAATATCTCCATATATATCCCAACGTATGTGTGTACATGTGTTTCCTTATAAAAAAAAGATTAGAAATCTAAAAGTGTATGGCAATGTAAAATTTACCAGGGAAGACAATGGAAGTGTTCTTGATTATTTAAGTGTTGACTCATTTTTCAAAAACAGGAGATACTCAAAGAGATATGATAAATCTCTCCATATAAATCCCAATGTATGTGTGTACATGTGTTTCCTTATAGAAAAAAGATTAGAAATCTAAAAGTGTATGGTAATGTAAAATTTACCAGGGAAGACAATGGAAGTGTTCTTGATTCTTTAAGTGTTGACTCATTTTTCAAAAACAGGAGATACTCAAAGAGATAGGATAAATCTCTCCATATATATCCCAACGTATGTGTGTACATGTGTTTCCTTATAAAAAAAAGATTAGAAATCTAAAAGTGTATGGTAATGTAAAATTTACCAGGGAAGACAATGGAAGTGTTCTTGATTCTTTAAGTGTTGACTCATTTTTCAAAATAAGGAGATACTCAAAGAGATAGGATAAATTTCTCCATATAAATCCCAATGTATGTGTGTACATGTGTGCCTTTATAGAAAAAAAGATTAGAAATCTAAAAATGTATGCTAATGTAAAATTTACCAGGGAAGACAATGGAAGTGTTCTTGATTCTTTAAGTGTTGACTCAATTTTCAAAAAAAGGAGATACTCAAAGAGATATGATAAATCTCTCCATATAAATCCCAATGTATGTGTGTACATGTGTGCCTTTATAGAAAAAACGATTAGAAATCTAAAAGTGTATGGTAATGTAAAATTTACCAGGGAAGACAATGGAAATGTTCTTGATTCTTTAAGTGTTGACTCATTTTTCAAAAAAAAGGAGATACTCAAAGAGATATGATGAATCTCTCCATGTATGTGTGGAAGTGTTCTTAATTTTTTAAGTGCACCCTAAGCGGGCATACCCCCTCTTAAAACTTCAAATATAGTCTAATTTCATGAGATTTAAATCGTGTGTATAAAGTTTTCTGTGGAAAACAATGGAATTTGTTCCGAATCTCTAAGTATTCTCTTAACCTAATTGACTTCTGGCGACCAAATCTCTTTTAAAACTTCAAATATATCCTGTTTTAATGAAATTTATGTCATATGTATAAGATGATCCGGTAAAGACAATGTTAGTTGTCACCAATCTCTACGTTACCCTTTCTGTGCTGAATATGTACGTGCCCATATCTCTAAGTGAAAAATGGCGACAGAAACCCCATAAAACTTCTAATACGTATATCTGATTTTAAATTAATTCATACTATATATATATAAGACACTAATTCAGATAGTTATTGAATATTTGAGCTTTTTCCGACTATATTAGCGGCCAAAACCGGAAGAGGCCGCAGAAAAAACAAGACAGTAATACAGTGTTACGAGCATTGTGAAAAATACAGAGTAGTGATCCCCGTTCAATCCCGAGCAACGTTGGGTTCCCCATGCTAGCAATTAATAGAATAATAAATGTTCATTGTAGAAACGTTTGTCTCTGCCTACCCGTTAAAATTTGTTTCTTTCATACTGTTCACATTTTTTTTCTGTAATTTCTTGTAGACAATTGTTGTCGCTTAAGGAAAATAAACAACAACACAAAACCAGCTAATAACTTCAACGTTGTCGATATGTGAACTAATTTTCAAAAAAGCAATTTTGACGGTGTAACATTAATGGACGTAATTTAATTAGACTGTAATTTGCTTGTTCTTCTAAATCTCATTTTCTCGCATTAAAAAAATAACATTGAACTCTGGAGAGGAAACAGTTATGTCTCCGCTTACTTATACTAGTTTATTTTTTCTGGGCTCGACTAATCATAGATACTTGGCATTTTGTCCACGAGTAATGTGTAGTATCTGTTCCGATGGATGTTACACCCTATAGACCGCTATTGTCTTGGCCTTCAGGTCTTGATTCCGTCGGTCTGTGGGTTTGTCCTGCACAGTTCTGGTAGGTCCACCCTCCCAGTCTTTACCTTCTCACATTATGAGAATGGTCAGTTTATTGCTATCGCCTGAGGCGCCCCTACCGGGGAATGCTGACAGGCGTTGGCTTAAAATGTCACAAAGACCCCCCTCCCCGACCCCCACTTTTCCCCTTACACAGTAGGCTTTCATGCCTAAGGGTGGATGCGTTCTGGGAATATAATTTTAATTCCCTGAATTAATGTTTCCCGGGAAGTATTGCCCTGAATACAATCTGTTCCGATGGATGTTACACCCTATAAACCGGTGTCGTCTTGGCCTTCGGGTCTTGATTCCGCCGGTTTGTGGGGTTGTCCTGTGCAGTTCTAGGATGTCCACCCTCCCAGGCTTTGCTTTTCTCTCTTTGGGGTGGAGAAAGTTTATCGCTTACTGCCTGAGGTGCCCCTACCGGGGAATTCCGACGGGGTTGCCTAGGCATTTTTTTGTAGGCCAAAATGCTCACCTTCTCGGGCGCTGGCTTTTCAAATCCCACTTTACCGACCTTGTGTCACATCTTACCGCTGTGAGAGTAAGATAAATACAAAATCAGAGATACTTGGAATTGTGTCCAGGAGTAAAGTTTAGTATCTGTTCTGATGGACGCTTACTCTGTAGACCCGTACAGTCTAGGTCTTCGGGTCTTGATTCCTCCGGTCTATGGGTTTGTCCTGTGCAGGTCTAGTAGGTCCACCCTCCCAGGGCTTGCCTCTCCTTTTTGGCGTGGAGTAAGTTTATCGCTTGCTGACTGAGGCGCCCTGTACCAGGGAATGCCGACGGAGCTGTCCAGGCTATTTTTTCTAGGCCAGATGGCTCTTTCTTTAGGGGCGCTGGCTTGACTCCTCCCCCACTTTCCGACCTGCGGTGGGTAGGAATTGCATATCACCGTCCAGGCCTTCGAGTCTTGATTCCGCCGGTCTGACGTACTGTCTTGTGCAGTTATATTAGGTCCACCCTCCCAGGATTAGTGTTTTTACATTTTGAGAAGGGGTTAGTTTATTGCTAATTGCCTGAGGCGCCCCTACCGGGGAATGCCGACGGGGCTGCCGAGTCATTTTTTGACGGCTGGAGCGCTCTTCTTTCTCTAAGGCACTGGTTTTTCAAATCCTACTTTACCGGCCTTTTGTGTCACATCTTATCGCTGTGGGAGGTAGGTAAATGTTAAAGCGTAGTATCTGTTGTGATAGTACACTTCATATGTTGTTCGTCGAAGAAATCGTTCTAGACTAAGGCAATTTGAAAAATATTTCTACGAATCAACTGAATCAATTGCATGTTCTTTCATATTAGTGTATACTTGTTTCTGTATTGTTGTCTTCTTGCATTCATTGTAATTAAAGTTAATAAACAAACACCAATTGAAAGCAATATTGTTCAATTACTTGTCCATGTATATATGTTCATTTATTGTCAATAAAATTGTCTAGTAAGTAAATGAATTGAATTTAGTAAACGTTCTTCCATCTTTCTGTTTTACTTGTTCCACGGTGTTTCTATGGTGTTTTTTTTATTTTGTTTTACGTTTTTAAAGCGAATAAACTTGAACCAGGGCACAAGTTTTGTATTCCTATTTTTGTTTTATTATCATTGTTAACTTTTACAATGCTTTATTTTCATAAAAAAATACATTCATACATTCTTTTTTAGTACTCTTTGATATAAAAGTGTTTTTTGTTAAAAAAAATCAGGAAACATCATTTTTCTTTCGTAAAATGAGAGCAAATCTGATCAAATTAGCTGAATAGTTAAAACTCATCGAATTTATCTTCCTCCCACAAGGTAAGATGTGACACAAGGTCGGGAAAGTGGGAAAGAACCAGCGCTCGAAAATTTGAGCACTCTGTTTTTTTTTTTAATTGCCCGGGCAGCCCCGTCGGCATTCCCCGATAGGGGCGCCTCAGGCAGTAAACAATAAACTTACTCCTCCCCAAAGAGTGGAGGCAAAGCCTGGAAGGGTGGACCTCCTAGAACTGCACAGGACGGGCAACCGATAGACCGGCGTAAATCCAGACACGAATGCCCGGACAATACCGGTTTATTAGGCGGGGTAAAAAAAAACTAATAAACATTATATAACTTGTATAGAGACAGATACAGACCGCTTTACTAAAGTGATATCAAAGAGTATTCCTATAGTATTTGATCCTCTATCATTGTGTTATTGCTGTGTGACTTCATTCAATTAAAGTGAATGTTCTTAATCCATTTTCACGTTCTTTTGATCTCTTGGTATTTTATTGGGTTCTAATTTTGATTCACTCTTTTTAATGTGAATTCATTTAATACACGGCATGTGTTCTGCATTGCTATATTACTTGTTTCTCTAACCTTGTTACATTTAGTAGGGTTAAAAGAACTTTTCGACCGAACTAAACTCTTTTTTTATTTAAAAAAACGTCAACAAAATAAATGAGTTCAAAACCGTATAAAAATGTAAAGAACTAAAACTAAAAATAAAAACTATAAACGAACAATTAAAAAATAATAACATAGGGAATTACAAAAAAAAAAATCAATCGATAAGTTCAACCTAGACGACAATCTGAACTCATTTTCTTTAAAGTGATTTGTACGTTGTAACATGAATGGAAATAACTCAATTAGATTGTAATTGGGTTGTTATTCTAAGTCTGATTTTTCTCTTTGAATTAAAAAAAATCATTGAAAATATACAATCCGGTCTAGGTTTCTAAGTACTACTACTTTTTTTATCGTTCTCGGTAACATTTTTCTTCGATTTGCTTTTCATCGAATTTATTTGTGTTCACACTTTTGTATTTAAAAAACTCTTTAATATATATTTTTTATATATTAGGATATTTCATATCCGCACTGTTTGTGCTGTATTCGCTTTGCTCGCCGTATGCTCTATTCCTAATTCAATTCTTGGTTATTTCCAAAGCACAGTACATACTGTGGTTTGTAAAGCACAGTATATACTGTGATTTGGAAAGCACAGTACATACTGTGATTTGGAAACCACAGTACATACTGTGGTTTGTAAAGCACAGTATATACTGTGATTTGTAAAGCACAGTACATACTGTGATTTGTAAAGCACAGTACATACTGTGGTTTGTAAAGCACAGTACATACTGTGATTTGTAAAGCACAGTATATACTGTGATTTTTAAAGCACAGTACATACTGTGATCTGTAAACCACAGTATATACTGTGGTTTGTAAAGCACAGTATATACTGTGGTTTGTAAAGCACAGTATATACTGTGGTTTGTAAAGCACATTATATACTGTGATTTATAAAGCACAGTACATACTGTGATTTGTAAAGCACAGTACATACTGTGATCTGTAAACCACAGTATATACTGTGGTTTGTAAAGCACAGTACATACTGTGGTTTGTAAAGCACATTATATACTGTGATTAGTAAAGCACAGTACATACTGTGATTTGTAAAGCACAGTATATACTGTGGTTTGTAGAGCACAGTATATATTGTGGTTTGTAAAGCACAGTATATACTGTGGTTGTAAATCACAGTACATACTGTGATTTGTAAAGCACAGTATATAATGTGGTTTGTAAAGCACAGTATATACTGTGGTTTGTAAAGCACAGTACATACTGTGATTTGTAAAGCACAGTAAATACTGTGGTTTGTAAAGCACATTATATATTGTGGTTTGTAAAGCACAGTGTATACTGTGGTTTGTAAAGCACAGTACATACTGTGATTTGTAAAGCACAGTATTAACTGTGATTTGTAAAGTACAGTATATACTGTGGTTTTTAAAGCACAGTACATACTGTAGTTTGTAAAGCACAGTACATACTGTGATTTGTAAAGCACAGTACATACTGTGATTTTTAAAGCACTACATACTGTGGTTTGTAAAGCACAGTACATACTGTGATTTGTAAACCACAGTATATACTGTGGTTTGTAAAGCACAGTACACACTGTGATTTGTAAAGCACAGTATATACTGTGGTTTGTAAAGCACATTATATACTGTGGTTTGTAAAGCACAGTATATATAGTGGTTTGTAAAGCACAGTACATACTGTGATCTGTAAACCACAGTATATACTGTGGTTTGTAAAGCACAGTATATACTGTGGTTTGTAAAGCACATTATATACTGTGATTTGTAAAGCACAGTACATAATGTGATTTGTAAAGCACAGTACATACTGTGATCTGTAAACCACAGTATTTACTGTGGTTTGTAAAGCACAGTATATACTGTGGTTTGTAAAGCACAGTATATACTGTGGTTTGTAAAGCACAGTACATACTGTGATTTGTAAAGCAGAGTACATACTGTGATTTGTAAAGCACAGTATATACTGTGATTTGTAAAGCACAGTACATACTGTGATTTGTAAAGCATAGTATATACTGTGGTTTGTAAAGCACAGTATATACTGTGGTTTGTAAAGCACAGTACATACTGTGATTTGTAAAGCACAGTATATACTGTGGTTTGTAAAGCACATTATATACTGTAATTGTAAATCACGGTACATACTGTGATTTGTAAAGCATAGTACATACTGTGGTTTGTAAAGCACAGTACATACTGTGGTTTGTAAAGCACAGTACATACTGTGGTTTGTAAAGCACAGTACATACTGTGGTTTGTAAAGCTAGGAGTAAATTATGCTCGTTTTAGGTATTATTCTTTTTCAAACATTTATTTCCAATATAACAGCTGTTTTTATTCTTTGACGTGTTTTGGGACAGCGTCCACCCGTACTCTACGCTTTGATCTCAACATAAGAATCTTTACCTTTTGCTCTTTATTTTGTTTTATTTTATATAAAATTTTCAAAGTTAAATGTTGCCTATAATATTTACAATGACATTGTCGGTTTTTCCCTATCCTCTGATGAAAATAGTTTATCTTTAAACATCCATGGATTAAGGATATGAAGCTTTGAACTTTTGATGTTCTAATAGATATTGTACCTTCACATTTTTTTATTCTCATCTTTCATCTCTAGAATTGATTGCTCTATTCAATATATTGAGCTTTATATTATCACGATAGATTATTATTAAACGATAAGTCAATTATCTTTAATTTAATTCAACATTTAAAGATATATACATATATATATATATATATATATATATATATATATATATTTGTAAACCTTGTTAAAAATAACAGAATTCTTCTGTTTAATTATACCTTTTTATCTTTAAACATTTTCTGATGGCTTTTTGTTTGTATTAAAATAAAATAAAAAATAATAAATTTTCCATAGGTTTCACAAGTTTCACAAACGGTTTCGATTCTTCGTCGAATCATCCTCAAGTGTTAAAAGCAAATGAACAAAGAAGCGAAGATAATTTTTTAAAAGAGAACGTTTTCGCATTGTTCCAAGAATTCGTTGGCCATTTAAATTCAGCAACGCTGGATGGCATCACAGAACACGACGGAACTTATGAAACGTATGGAACATTTATCATTTTTTTTTTATTTTAATACAAAAAAGACCATCAGAACACTTGAAAAAAATAAAAAAGGTATAATTAAACAGACGAATTCTGTTATTTTTAACAATGTTTGCATAAATGAGAAAATGCTGCCTTAATACACACAATATATATATACATATATAAATATATATATATATATATATATATATATATATATATATATATATAAATGTTGGATTAAATTAAAAATAATTGAATTATCGTTTAATAATAATCTATCGTGATAATATAAAGCTTAATATATTAAATAACGCAATCAATTCTAGAGATGAAAGATGAGAATAAAAAAATTGTAAAGATACAATATTTATTAGAACATACTCTGAACTTTTGATGTTCTAATAAGTATTGTATCTTTACAATTTTGTATTCTCATCTTTCACCTTAAGTATATATATATGTGTATATACATATATATATATATATATACATATATATTTATATATCTATATATATATATTTATAATAATAAATATTTGTTATTGTTTATTGTCTATGTACGTATACGTTTCGTCCTTTTTTAATAATCGAGACTCATCAGCGTAGAGATAAGACTATTCACTACCGGTCATGCGATTCGAAACCCCGAATCACGAGTATTTTGCAACTCAAATCCGACGCCTTAACCACACGGCCAATTTTAAATAGCGATTAAACGGTGATAATTTAAACACTTTATCGCCGGCCTAACGTCTAGAGCATTCTAATTCTTTTAATGGAAGGAACGACGCATATATATATATATATATATATATATATATATATATATATATATATATATATATATATATATATATATTTGTTTTATATTCAAATATGTTCGAACATTTGAATAATTGCCTTTACTCTACTCTTTTGGCTAAGATCAAAGTGTAGTATCTGTTCCGATGGATACTGCACCCCATAGACTGGTATTGTCTTGGCCTTCAGGGCTTGATTTGCACCTGTCTATGGGTCTGTCCTGTGCAGTTCTAGGAGGTCCACCCTCCCAGGCTTCGCCTCTTCTCTTTGGGGAGGAGTAAGTTTATTGCTTACTGCCTGGGGCGCCCCTACCGGGGAATACCGACGGGGCTGCCCAGGCAATTTTTAAACCCCACTTTCGCGACTCGACCTTGGGTCACATCTTACTTGTGGGAGTAAGATAAAAACTGGCCTTGTGCCTAACTCCTGGAGAGGAGTAAATCAATACTCACCTTAGAAAAATAAAGAAAAAGAAAAAAGAGAAAACAAAAATCACCGACACCTTAAAATAAAAGGAACTTAGTCAAAATAGGTAAAATCGAATATGGCGGATTTCTAGGATTTGACTACATTTTTAGTTTCTTACTTAAAATTAATATTTGGTGGAACTTATTGCATTTGTTTAGTCTTAATATGAAATATATATTTTCTCTGTATTTTTATCAGTCAAAATTTAATCGTATCTGTAAGATAGTGACTGTTATGGTGGTCTACCCTATTTCGAGAGTAGATGAACACTTCCAGTGTCGTTGCAGTCACGGTGACAGTCATTGGCGGCAGTCATTGCCACAGTATCGGACGCATACTTTCTGTAACACTATTTTGTACTTCTGTAAATACGTACTTATAAATATACCAGCGTGTTGTCTTTATTACTATAGGCTTTGTAATGTCAAAACGGTAACTTATCGTGAATTAGTAACAAATAGTATTACATTAACTGAATTAAAATAAGTTACTATATCTATAAAATTAACATTTTAAATTTTACTAGTTATGAAGTTTATTTTTTGTACTTTTGAACTTAATTATTTCATGTTATGATTTTATTACATAAAGGTAGCTACACAGATATATACTGCCGAGCGGCCATATTTGATTTAAGAATCAAACACGAAAATTGCCCATAATATTGTATTAAATAAATAAAAATTAACTGAATATTAATGTAATATTAATTTATTTAAAAGTAGTCAAACATTTTCAACGTAATATATCTTAATTTTTTTTCTTTCATAGCGACATGTTTATCGCTAGTAGATAGTAGAATTAATAGCATTGTTAGGCTTCCAACTGCTTTTTTACATTTAAATATTCCAATGCTTTCTAAAGAGAGACCACTATATCTTATGTTTAACGTGTGTCCGCGTGTATTTCCCTAAAATACTTTGACATTTGAACTATTACCGATCAACATCTCATGGATTCTACCTTCTACTTATATTAAACAGGTTGCTATAAACAAAAAATGCCTTGTTCCCTTGATGAGAACGTATTACGTCGAAAATAAGGGACTACTTTTTAAAAATGTATATTTATTTTTTTAAATGCATTGTTAGACTTCCAATCGCTTTCTTACATTTAAATATTCAATGCTTTCTAATGGGATACCTTTCTCTCTCTTTCTCTCTTTCTCTCTCTCTCTCTCTCTCTCTCTATATATATATATATATATATATATATATATGTATATATATTTATGTATATATATTTATGTATATATATATATATATATATACGTCTTTGTAATATAGCAAGAAAAATCCCAGCAGAGTGCTCGATTAATTGAGAATTAAAGTTAAAAGTTAAAAATCAAGAGCTTAATATTTATTTATTTTCGTACAGAAAAATTAGTGCAACATTTGTACCGTCGGTTTCAAGCACAGAAGAACTTAGCTATTGTGTTCTATCTTGCTCTCTTAAACTACTGTTGTCTGAGATGACAACAGAAGCTGAACAGTGCCAGATGGCTAAGTCCTTCTGTGCTTGAAACCGACGGTACGAATGTTGCACTAATTTTTCTGTACCAAAATAAATAAATATATATATATATATATATATATATGTGTGTGTGTGTGTGTGTGTGTATATGTGTGTGTGTGTTAGAGCAAGAATAAGATAAAATAAAATAAAATAAAGTAACACGGAATCACATAACAAACGATACAATAACTTATTTCGACCCTATGGTCTTTTCAAGCATCCAAGCGAGGTGATTACATTTTTGAAAATGAAAAAAGAGAAACTTACACTCACCATTTCAATACACATATAGAGCGACAATATATTTAATACATATCTTGAGAGAGGGGAAGTGAACTATTTAAGACGTATATTGAGGGGGAAAGAGTGATAACATATTTAATGTATATATATATATATATATAACGAGGGGGAGATTGCACGATTTATAACGGAAGGCAATACAGTGAGGTGGAAAGAGAAATTTTATATAAAGAAAAGAAATATGTATATACATATATATACATATAAATAATAATATTTATGAATAAATATTTATTAATTATTTTAATACCTACAGAGATCGATGTTTCATGCTAGCACAATCTTCAGTGTAGAAACTAATTTTCAACAGTCGGTGGGCGCGAACCCCGATCACAAATCGCCACTGATTCGTAGTCGAGAGTGTTATCCCATCGGCCATAGCCAATTAGTTAGTAAACAGTGAGGAATTTAAATGCAAATAGCGAGTCGGCGGCTAGATCTACCAAGCAGCTTAGAGTGATCTACGAACGCCGTTCGGATCGTGCATGTAGCTATTTGCTATATATATATATATATATATATATATATATATATATATATATAATAGACACACAGAGAGAGAGAGAGAGAGAGAGAGAGAGAGAGAGAGAGAGAGAGAGACAAGTGACGAGAAGATATATATTTTACGAAATTTCGGTTTTTTCGTGGATTGTACTTTTGCGACTTGTGACTAAGATGTGTTTATAAATGTCCATTTTTACAACTCAAATACATGGCATTTTATTTATTTTTAATCTCAGGAAGAATTATCGGTAAATACGACGCCTGGAGGCATCCGCTTATAGAAAATGTTAATAAAGTCTGTGTGCACTTTAAACATTCATAGTTTTGAAGCTATGCATATATAATAGAATCACTCCATATAGAAACATCTTTACGCGTGTGTCGTTCTTCCAGGAATTGATTATTTATTCATATGATTTATTATACTTAGCTTTGTTTGAAAACAAACAAACAACGACAATCCCGTGAAAAAGCTTAAATAATAAATTCTTCGGTAAAGGATGATTTGTTAAACGTGAGTTTAATTAAACATCGAGCAAGTACATGTAAGATGCCTTCAATAAGTGTAATCATAACGGACCAATGAAAATGATATTCCAAATTTAAGCGGGACACACCGACGAAAATAGTATTTCTAACTTAAGCCTGACAGATGACGAAAAGTCTATTTCAAACTTAAGCTTGGCAGACCGAGAAAGAATGCTATTTTAAACTTAAGCCTGACAGACTGACTACAATTCTATTCAAAACTTAAGCCTTAAAGACCGACTAAACTACTGTTTACAACTTAAGCCTGAGAGAACGACAAAAATGCTATTCCAAACTTTTTTTTATAGAAATCGCTCCAGACAAGGCACGAAGCCACTCGATGTAAGGAGCTAAAAAATACTACTTCAAGGTCAAAAACTAGCCAACAGTAAGTGTTAGACAGATGGATTCTGACTCAGAAAACGGCATTCCTTTCCCCTTTGTCAGAAACATCGCTCATAGGATGTGAGGAATAAAGGAGGAAATATAAAAGAAGCGAGACTTACAAGGTTGCCGAAAGTAAACCCAAGTCCACGTTCTACACTGCTCATCCTAACCCTAACCCTAAGCCTAAGCCTAACCCTAAGTCCACGTTCTACACTGCTCACCCTAACACTAACCCTAACCCAAGTCCACGTTCTACGCTGCTCACCCTAACCCTAACCCTAACCATAACACGAACCCAAGTCCACGTTCTACGCTGCTCACCCTAACCCTAACCCTAACCCAAGTCCACGTTCTACGCTGCTCACCCTAACCCTAACCAAGTCCACGTTCTACGCTGCTCACCCTAACCCTAACCCTAACCCAAGTCCACGTTCTACGCTGCTCACCCTAACCCTAACCCTAACCCTAACTCAAGTCCACGTTCTACGCTGCTCACCCTAACCCTAACCCTAACCCAAGTCCACGTTCTACGCTGCTCACCCTAACCCTAACCCTAGTCCACGTTCTACGCTGCTCACCCTAGCCCTAACCCTAACCCTAACCCTAACCCGAGTCCACGTTCTACGCTGCTCACCCTAACCCTAACCCTAACCCAAGTCCACGTTCTACGCTGCTCACCCTAACCCTAACCCTAACACTAACCCAAGTCCACGTTCTACGCTGCTCACCCTAACCCTAACCCTAACCCAAGTTCACGTTCTACGCTGCTCACCCTAACACTAACCCAAGTCAACGTTCTAGGCTGCTCACCCTAACCCTTACCCTAACCCAAGTCCACGTTCTACGCTGTTCACCCTAACACTAACCCTAACCCAAGTCCACGTTCTACGCTGCTCACCCTAACCCTACCCCTAACCCTAACCCTAACCCGAGTCCACATTATACGCTGCTTACCTTAACCCTAACCCTAACCCTAACCCTAACCCAAGTCCACGTTCTACGCTGCTCACCCTAACCCTAACCCTAACCCAAGTCCACGTTCTACGCTGCTCACCCTAACCCTAACCCTAACCCAAGTCCACGTTCTACGCTGCTCACCCTAACCCTTACCCTAACCCAAGTCCACGTTCTACGCTGCTCAGTCTAACCCTAACCCAAGTCTACATTTTACACTCATACTTAAAGCTTGACAGACCGGTGAAAATAATATTTAAAACCTGTAGGTTAACACAAAAACCGACAGATGCGTCAGAAGAATCTAAACCAAAGTCTGTGCTACATTAGTGATGGCAATTTTAGTTTTTCTAACAGACGAATAAAAAGTTAAATGCATGTTTCAGACCAACAAAGATTACATTTCAAACTTAATTGTGACAGACCAGATTTTGGGAGAGAGCAGTTAAATTAAACGCAATAGAGATTATAATTCAAATTGAAGTGTGACAGACCAAGAAGCATTAGAACAAAAAACATTACTTTCTGTCGCATGCCTTTTGGTTAGGAGCAAACTGTATTATCTGTTCCGATACTTCAGCTTTTCTCGCCTCAGTCAGTGGCAGAAATACTTCTAGACTGAGGCAATTTTATTTTTTGTCCAAACCTAGAGTGTCCTTGTGGAGGAACTAGATGTTCCCTTACATTAATATCCGACCTCGAATATTACTATCACAGATTAAGATTCTTATATGTAAAAAAAAAAGATGCATTTAATCGATGTGAATGTTTAACGAAGAAAATGTTATTTCAAACTTGTGATATAAATACTGACCGACAGACAGAGCTTCTCAACAAGATTTGTGGACACATCAAAAATATACAATTGTCTCTTTTTTTAGGGTTAAGAAGTAGAGTAAGCGAATGAATGGTTGGAATGACCGTATTTATTATACAGGAAATTGGCAAGGCCAACTGGAATTCGATCTTTCGACACGAAATGTGATCTTTGGAGAAAGCAAACGGGTTTTGTTCTTAACATTTGACATCCGAACCAAAAGCATAAGGGAGAAGCTGTGTATGTCTGGCGCCGTTTTCTGTAGTTTTTTTTAAATTTGACAAATGATTGATTTAGAAGAGAAAATTAGATTTCAGACATTTCTTTTTTGTTGTAAAGCAATATCGATCTCATCAATACATCATTTCCAGGCGGGAATTATTGACTCAATACTATTATACGATTAAACCCCCCCCACACACACACAAACACACATATATATATATGTATATATATATATATATATATATATATATATATATATATATATATGTATATATATATATTTATATATATATATTTAAATATATATATATATTTATATATATATATATATTCATATATATATATATGTATATATATATATTTATATATATATATTTACATATATATATATATATATTTATATATATATTCATATATATATATGTATTTCATACCTTCACTCTTCCATACCCATCTTCTTAAATCCCCTCATTTTCTCAAAACGCTCTCTAAGACCATAACTTTCGCCCATCCACTAAAATCACAGCCCCCTCCTTCTCTACCCACCCTCCTTTTCTCTGCATACACCCCACACACACAAACATTCCAACTTACTTTTCCTCTTCAGTCTTGACCGCAGCCATCTGTTCAAACACTTCCTTCCTCCCTCTCATCCACTCCCTCTCTGCCATCCACATTATTCCTGCTCATCCCCATACCCCTTTCTCTTACTACCAGCCACAGTAGTCCTTGCTCACCCCCATCTTTTCACTTCTTCCCCACTCATTTTCATCAACATTCATTTTTCACTCCTCACCAAGTACAGACGTCCACCCATTAGTGGCCATCATTTTATTTTCTTCTTTTCTCCCAATATGTCAACCCTACATGTGTTTGTACTTGCATGACATTTTTCTCTATATTATCATCCTGATGAAGTCTTATAAATAAAGACGAAACGTTGATGTACACATAAAAAAACATCCATTTTTTGGTTTTCCTTTTTCATTTTCCCATATATATATATTTATATGTATATATATTTATATATATTTTTTTCATACATATATATATCAATATATATATATATATATATATATATATATATATATATATATATTTATAAATGTATATATATATATATATATAGTTATATATTTACATATTTATATTTATATATATGTATAAATATATATATATATTTACATATGTATGCATATATATATATATATATTTATATATATATATATATATATATGAATATTTTAATTAAATATTAAAGTGTGTTATACCTACAGACGACGTCGTTTCGGGCTTAAATCCTCATCAGTGCAGGAAGTGGTTGGTTTGAAACCGTCGTATGGGCTCGAATGTAGTCCGTAGATTTAGCCTAGAATTACGAGACCGACACGGTCGCGAGAAATCATCACAGACAGTAATTGAAATAAGGATACACTTACCCATGGGGCGTCTATAGTGTTCTACACGGACGGAACTCTGCTTTATCGCAGGGTGGCAACAATATTGCAATTTCAAACAGGGCTCTACTTTTGAGACTATAAATCTTAAAGGGGCATTTACTATATATACGTATGCATTTATAAATATATATATATATATATATATATCTAAATGGTAGTACAAACACAGCATGACGTCACTTGCTTTGTATGCATCATTCCTTCTTTAATAGAAGTAGAATGCCTCGACATCAAGCCGCTTTTATATGTGTTAAATTATCATTGTTTATCGGCTATTCAAATATTGGGCGCGCGGTTAACGACGTTGGATGTAAGTTGAAAAATACTTGTAATCCAGGGTTTCGAATCGTACGACCGGTAGTGAATAGTCATATCTCTATACTGATGAGTCCTGATTGAAAAGGGACGAAACGTATACGTACATAGATAATAAACAACAACAAAAATGTTATATATATATATATATATATATATATATATATATATATATATATAAATATATATATATATATATAATGTACCCACGTTACCTTCCGTGTTTCCTAGAATATTTTCATATAACTATAATTTATAAATGCATTAATTTTTCCTATTCCTTTTAAAAATCGATATATAAATAATGCGCATGTTTGCGAACCGATTATTACATAATATAACTTTAAATTTGCTGCGGAGCATTTTTTTCTCTTTTTTAAATCATTGTATATTGCATAATTCATAATAATCTGTTCATTAGCTTAGGAGTGAATATTATATATATATATGTATATATATATATATATATGTATATATATATATATATATATATATATATATGTATATATATATATATATATATGTATATATATATATATATATATATATATATATATATAGTAATCCAGGTAGGGTAAAAATCCACAGAGTAGAAATCCAAAGGGAATCAAACCGGGTTTATAAAAGAGTGCTCAATAAAAAATATAGAGCTGTATTGTGAATGCTTTTATTCAAACATGTACAAGGTCTGCTACACTGGCATGTCGATGTTATCGATAAATTAAACTTTTCTAACAGCAATTGTATCTTTTTCCCTTTCTCTTTTCTTTTTCTTTTGCCTCGGCCCCCCTTTCTACCCCAGCTCAGCGTTGGATATATAAAATATATAAAAGATAAAAATAAGAAAATAGTAATTTCTAACGGCAATCATATTTTAAAATCGGTCACATGACTTTTATTTCTTTCTCCTCTTCTTTTTTGCTTGATTTCATTCTCCCTGGAATTCAGCAACCAGGTTGAATCAAAAAATAATTTTCTGCCTGATGAGACCTCAGCTCTTGAGAGCTGTAGATCGATAACATCGACATGCCAGTGTAGCAGACCTTGTACATGTTTGAATAAAAGCATTCACTATATATATATATATATATATATATATATATATATATATATATATATATATATATATATATATATACATATATATATATCGAAGCAGCATTTTTTCCTTAAAACACGTATTATTTATTAAAAATATTTAATATTTATTAAAATTAACCGACAATTTTTGTCTGGTTATTTTAGTATTGATCCCTTCAATTTTCCGGATTAAAATCTTAATCTCGGAAGAAAATTGGCTGATGAAACTGCCGTAATGTACATGTTGGTCCAGAGTACTTTCTGACCCGTCTGGGTCCATCGTCAGTGGAATAATGACAAACAGGTAAAGATCTGGAGTGAGATTTATAATTAATTATGGCGGGAAAATTAAAATATGAAACTATATTTATTAGGTATTATAAGCATTTAAGTATATTAGTACTAGTGTTAAAATTAATCTTGTTAATAGCATGTTTTTTTTTTTTTAATGAGTAAAGCTTCTAGTATGTGGAGTTTTTGTGTATTTTTATTCCACTGACGATGGACCCAGACGGGTCAGAAAGTACTCTGGCCCAACATGTACATTACGGCAGTTTCATCAGCCAATTTTCTTCAAAGATTAAGATTTTAATCCGGAAAATTGAAGGGATCAATACTAAAATAACCAGACAAAAAGTGTCGGTTATTTTTAATAATATATATATATATATATATGATAATTTTATTTACACAGACATAAAATTATCATATATAAAGCTCTATTTTGATATTGAGCACTTTGTATAAACCCGGTTAAAATTCTCTGGATTACCACCCTGTGGATATTTTTCACCTGGATTATTACCATTATTATTATATATATATATATATATATATATATATATATATATATATATATATATATATATACATAATATGATAAATATTATAAATGTGCATATACCTTACTCCGGACGTCGAGTAAGAGTCGTGTGTTCCCCAAACTGACCTGGTTTAACCCCAATCTTTGAGGGAGATTTTGTACTATTGACAACATGATTTTTATTATCTAGATATTCTAGTCAACAAATTATATACATATACGTCTGTCTGTCTGTCTGTCTGTCTGTCTCTCTCTCTCTCTCTCTTTTTCTCTCACTCCCTCTCTCTCTCTCTCTCTCTCTTTCTCTCTCTAACAGCTATGTGGAAAAATAATTAAAGTCCATTTGTCTTTACAAGGGAATATGTCGTAAGCTGAAACACAGAGTTCGACATCATCAATAGACGGAACTCGCATTGACCCATTAATTTGACAGCTTATTTTAATTCTCTTGAATGACCCAGCCGTAAGGGAACTATTACAATAGAAAAATACCCGTCCAATGGAAGGTAAAATTTATTCCCCAAACGGAACAGTTTTGCATCACTTTTATGTACCCCTTACAAAGAATAGGACCAAGATATCATAGAATGATATTAAACCTTATATCTAGAATCTTCATTCTAATTCATCAAAATCCATTACATGCTTTTATTTAAATTTAAGGTTGAAGAATTAAAAGTCTTTAATTAAAAGTTAGAAATTCAGGGGATCTAGCTTAATTAATGTCCAATATACTGTCGATCAAATGCAAATCTGAAATATTTACATATTCAAATCGGAAGTTTTGTCCATATTGTGTCCCTTTCTTGTTCTTGGCCTTTTGGCTAAGATCAAAGTGTAGTATCTGTTCCGATGGATACTGCACCCCATAGACTGGTATTGTCTTGGCCTTCGGGGCTTGATTTACGCCGGTCTATGGGTCTGTCCTATGCAGTTCTAGGAGGTCCACCCTCTCAGGCTTCGCCTCCCCTCTTTGGGGAGGAGTAAGTTTATTGCTTACTGCCTGCGGCGCGCCTACCGGGGCTGCCCAGGCAATTTTTAAACCCCACTTTTCCCACCCGACCTTGGGTCATATCTTACTTGTGGGAGTAAGATAAAAACTGGCCTTGTGCCTAACCCATGGAGAGGAGTAAATCAATACTCAAAATAAACTGACATTTTTAAAATATTTATTTATGTATGTTTAATACCTATTGTTAAAATTGAAGAAAAATCGGAGCTCTTTGAATTTCTCTGAATGTCTTCCAGACCACTTTTGCCCCGTTGTGTCTAATCAAATTTGAACCCTTTACGACTACGGCTGTGGTACAAAATTCATAACAATTACTTTCTTAGTTTAGGAGTAAATCTTGTAATACAAGTATATAAAGATATAAATATAAAATGTAAAGGTAAAGGTCGCATAGCCTGGACGCACAGTGTTCACATTAATATTCATATAAAATCATAGAATTACGTTTGTAATTTAATTTTGGTGCTTATCCAGATGAAGGTAAAGGTAGGTAAAGGTCGCATAGTCTGGACGCGCACGAGTGTCGTTGCCGACATCGCACACTGCCCATGGCCGTAGCGGCGGTGATTTGTTTAGAATCACCGTGTCTAGGGCACAGCATATGAGAGGCGGATCCCATCCCTCTTCTTCCGCTGCCTTGAACCTTCCCTGAGTTTTAGTCAGGTACCCATTTACTGCTGGGTGGACAGAGGGAGTTTTCAGACCCGGGTCGTCCAGCCCAAAGACAAGTGCTATAACCACTCGTCCACTGCCCCCCTATATAAATATACCTAACTTTATATAGATACGAAAATAATACCTATATAAATATACCTAACTTTATATAGATACGAAAATAATACCTATATAAATATACCTAACTTTATATAGATACGAAAATAATAACCGTCCCAGTACGGGTAAAATGTATTTCCGAAACAGACCAGTTTTACATCATTTTCATGTCACCCCCCGAAAGTTAAATTTAAGATATAATGCTACAAACGATATGTCTAAAATCCTTATTCCAATCGTGCTCAAAATCTATTATAACATTTAGATCATGTAAGGTTTAAGATTAATGTATCTTAATAAGAAATTGCATTTAAAAAAAAACTTAGTTCACCTAAAACAGGGCAAGTTGCCACTGTAGACATAAGGGGCTACTGAGAATTAGGGTGAACTTTTAGGGGATCATCATGAATTGGGAGCTGTGCAGCTAGATGTTTGTTTACTTTTGTTTGAAATTTCTACATGTCGGTACAGCCGGAAAAAACAGAGAGCAGGGAGGGCGTTCCAAAGGCCGGCAGTTTATGGAAAGAAGCTATTGGAGTAGACGGCTCTCCGGATTCTGGGGATCTCCACAGTGAATGGATGAGATTTAGCTGATTGTCGGGTTGGTCGAGTGTATTTACGTCGAGGAGGCACCAGAGCAGCAAGTTCATCGGAACACATTCCATTAAAGTGTTTGTAAAACAAGCACAAGGATGCAACATTGCGGCGATGGGACAGGGGCTGGAGCTTAGTGGACAGAGAATCGTTTTGATTTGGTGTCTTATTACTATAGAAAAGAACCAATGCAAATCTAAAATATTTAGATCGAAAAATCGGAGGTCTGCCCTAAAACTACTCACAAGAAACTGAAATTTGGGGAATATTTATTAAATAATGTAAAATAACGATTTTAGAAAATCACAAAAAAACGGAGGTATCTGAATTTGAACGTGTCTGTTTTACATGAAACTTTATTTAACTAAATATATCCCATATTACCCACCTGGAAGTCTCGCAGCTGTCTTCAAAAGTTATGATGTTTATAATGTTACTTAGTTTCGAAATGAATCATCTATGTACAGAATTATAAATATATATTTACATGTCTAAATTGATATATATATATATATATATATATATATACAGATATACAAAAATATATATAAAACTACAAATATACAAATATGTATATATATACATATATATATATATATATATATATATATATATATATATATAGCTACACATATATACAAATATATATATACATATATATATACAATTGTATATATACATATATATACGAATAGATAGATATATATATACAAATATATGTATATAGATATATATGTATACAAATATATATACATATATATATCAAAATATATATATATATAAACATATATATACAAGTATATATATGCATATTTATACAAATCTTTCTCTATATATACATATATATACAAATGTATATATACAAATATATATATATATACATATATAATATACACAAATATATATATGTATATACAGGGTGCGTCAGGTATATGAGAACATATTTTCCATTTTATTAAATGATAAAAAAAATCAAACAAAAATATTCTTAATCAAAAACAATTATATAAACATGTAAGCTAAGGTATTGTTTAATAATTTCATTCAATGAAATTCCCCTCTACTTCAATGACAGCTTCGATTCGAGACCTAAACCGACTGCAAGCGCGCTTGAGATTGTCCTCATCTATGTTGTCCATCACTCTGACAATGGATGCTTTTAGAGAATCTTTAGTGTTGTGGGGGTGTTTATTAACATCTCTCTCCACGACGCCCCACACATAATAATCCAATAGATTCAGGTCTGGAGAGTTTGGAGGCCACAAGTTTGGAGTGATGTGATCATAAAAATGATCCGCCAACCATTCCTGAGTGTTTTGAGCCTTATGTGCTGGTGCAGAGTCTTGTTGAAAGATGTAGGGCCTTCCATTTGTTACTCTATCGATCCAGGGCTTAACAACAGTATCCAAGACTTCAATGTAAGCAGCAGAAGTGACTCTTAGTCCTTGCCGAAAGAAGTGTGGTGGCATCACATGTCCTTCGTTGCTAACAACCCCCAAAACCATAACAGTTGCAGGAAATTTTGTATGCATGACTGTTAGAACTTCGGAAGGGTCATTACACAGCCATCTGTCATTCCTTCTGTTTACCTTTTGATCTTGATCAAAGTTTTTCTCATCTGAGAAAAACCAAAGCATGCCTTGCTCAACAGGATGTTTCAGTTTGTTTAACAGCCTCTTGGACCTTATCAAACGATTCTCTTTGGTGGTCTCGGACATAAACTGGCCTCTCCTCATCACATAAGACTTGTAACGAAGATTTTCATGAACAGTCCTTCGAATTGTGGCTTCTGAAACATTCAGGTCTTTTGCGATGGACCTCATTGACTTTTGGGGGCTCTCATCAATAATATTCTGAACTTGATGAATAAATTCAGGTGTTCTAATCGTGTCTGACCGTTGGTCGTGCTTTTTACGTTTAGCAACCTGCTTACAATCACCATCATTTTCTTCTAACTCCCTACGAACTTTATAAACAAAAGAACGGGCGACTTTAAGAAATTGTGCGATTTGTAAATCGCTATGATCTGCCTTTATTGCGACAATTACAGCCTGTCTTTTCATTTGTTCCGTTACATTATTATCTGCCATTTTTCATTATCTGCAAAAAAAGAATAAAAATAATTAATATAACGTAACAATAACGACATTACGCGATGTTCTCATATACCTGATGCACCCTGTATATATATAAACATATATATATATACAAATATATATATGAATATATATACCAATGTATATATATATATATATATATATATATATATATATATATATATATATATATATATATCATCTTTCAGCGAATAATTCCAGCTTATTTGCAATCTGCTTCGTGTTACGCTTTTTTGATTGTTGTTTTTGTATCTTTATTTTTCTGCCATTGTTTCGTTAATTAAACTATAGTATTTGATGTGTTTCCGACATTGGATAAGAAGAGATATTCAGCTGACATTCATCGATCCCCGTTTCGCTTTGGATTTAATTAGATAACCTGAAACAAATATGGATACGTTTCCGATACGCGAGTAGTTTTGTGAAGTTTTGCTTTCTTGTTGATTGTTCATTTTGTATTTCCTCTTTTTTAATTTAAATTCTTCGATTGGCTTTCTTGAAATACCTTCTTTCTATCGACAGCCGATCGTGATAGGATTAGTTCGTCGCCGACACAGCATATCAGGATGATATCATGATATGTTAATTATTTTTTAACGTGGCAGTGAGTAATTAGCATCAAGAGATAAGAAGAGTAAAAAAGAGAAATGAGAAGAGAAAATATTATATATACATATATATATATATATATATATATATTTATATATATATATATATATTTATATGGGAAATGAAAAACGAAAAACCAAAAAGATGTGTTATTTTATGTATTCATCAACGTTTCGTCTTTATTTGTAAGACTTCCTCAGGATGACATTTTAAGAAAACTGTAATACAAGTACATGAAAATATTGGATTGACATGATGGGTTAATGAGAAGAAGTCGTAGCCACAACTGGGAGCACAGGACCGAGGTCCGGGTTGAAGGAAGTCGGTGGAATGGAATGAAAATAATGTGAGGTTGATTTAAAATGTGATTGATACACACAACCACCTCCACAAACCCCACACTCCCCATACACACAAACACACACACACACACACATATATATATATATATATATATATATATATATATATATATATATATATATATTGGTACAGAAAAATTAGTAAAACACCTTCGTACCCTCGGTTTCAAGCACAGAAGGATTTAGCCACCCGGCTCTCTTCAGCTTCTCTTCTCGTCTGTTTTGGAAATCTGAAGTTACGTGTCACTCTCGTTTATATATAAATAAATATATATATATATATATATATATATATATATATATATATATATATATATATATATATATATATATATATATAAGGTATAAGGGGCAACTAATATCTTTAATAAGTGAACATCTGAGGAGAAGATTTTCTTTGAAAACTCATGAGTGAACGACTTTAAAGTACTTTGCCTGAACATTGAATGCTAATAAAATTTGATATATATATATATATATATATATATATATATATATATATATATATATATATATATATATATATGAAATTAAAATGGAATAAACGGAAGACCTAAAAAGCTCAACGTTTCGCCCCAAATGTTATATGGGCTTTGTGAAGAGCGAACGAAAAAATGCAAAAAACAACACACTTAACGCCTTATATCTCACACTATGGAGCATGGACATTGTTTTGACTTTGATACATCTACTTTAATCAAGATAATGCATAATAAATCAACACGTCGACTAATTAAATGTGCCCTCATAACCCTTTCCACAAATAAAATTAAACAGAGAATGGGCTTCTACTTTATCTCCCCTTAACCTATCAAAAGCAATTATTCATGAAAATAAGATATATCTAGACATCGGTTGATTCCCTGAGTTTTGAATTGTACTTCCTTTGGACCCCCTTTCTACTCTTTATTCTTTTTTCTTTTCTTTCCCGTTACATTTTTTTTGACTCCGTACCCATTTACATATTTTCCCTCTCGACATGAACCCTTCCACTATATATATTTCTCATAATTTATAGACTTTCTCGTCTTTTGTCATTTTTTGCATTCTTTCGTTAGCTCTTGACAAAGTCCATATAACATTTGGGCGAAACGTTGAGCTATTTAGGTCTTCCGCTTATTCCATTTTAATTTCATACCGTCGGATTATTTTATCTTTTCATCTATATATGATGATGATGGACTCTCCCGGTCGATTGCGACGTATGAGGTTCCAATATATATATATATATATATATATATATATATATATATATATATATATATATATATATACAATATATATATATATATTGTATATTTTTTCATTCTCTGTCTTCTTTGGTCTGAAGAGGTTGATTGAATGTGAAGAGTACAACCGAAACATGTATGCACATATGTAACCAATAATGTTTGTATAAATAAAAAATATATACTTAAGAACAGCTTTACTTGTTATTGAGCACTTTTTTATAAACACTGGAGTTTAAACGGATATATATCTACAGAAACTAACACAATACGTGTACTATATACACACACATATATAAATATATATATATATATATATATATATATATATATATATATAATTTAAGATATACACATGTGCAAAAATAGTTTTTTAGTGTTTTTTTTCATTCAATTCTTCTTTATCATAGAGCACAAAAGCTGGTAACCATCTTTATATTTTTAACTTCATCTCTTTAGAAAATGATTCGGCCTGTGCTTACAACTTGGTGGCCAACGATCTTCCAGAATAATGAATCTGAATTTTAGAGACAATTTTTATTCAATTTTTTATATTCTCATTGTTGTCCTCGGGCTAGCCAAAAGTCATAAGTGATTTTTAGTTTCAGGGGCCACAGGAAATCCGGTTGAAATTATTAACTCAATGCAACAACCACAGAAGTGAGGTTGACTTCTCTTATCAGAGAAAAGGGGTGTAAGAAAGGGAGACGATCGAGGAAGTAACAAAAAAGAATGATGTCATTCATTAAAACGGTTGTCTTTGGATATATTTTGTAATATAGTAGGACAAATTCCAGCAGAAGGCTCGATTAATTGAGAATTAAAATTAATATTCATTTATTTTTTGGTACAGAAAAATTAGTTCACCATTAGTACCGTCGGTTTCAAGCTCAGAAGGACTTAACCCTCCGGCTCTCTTCAGCTTATGTTGTCACCTGTTTCAGAAATGTGAAGTCACGTGTCACTCTCGTGTGGATACGTTGTTTGCTTAAGAGTGGCATGTATATTTGTTTAAAACAGGTGAGAACATAAGCTGAAGAGAGCCGGAGGGTTAAGTCCTTCTGAGCTTGAAACCGACGGTACTAATGTTGTACTAGTTGTTTGAAATTTGTGTTAGGGAGGTTTAATAAGGTTTGAAAAGGGGGTGGTGAAATGCAACAGTTGAGATTTAAAAATGGATATATATATATATATATATATATATATATATATATACAAGATGTCCATAAGGTCTACAATTAAAAAATGATATCTGGACGGGTTTTTTTTATTTGCTTTTATCAATGTTTGGTGAAGTTTATATTAATAATATTTTGTATTTCAAATAATGTGTTAATGGAATGACAACTGCTTAGTGAACCCATATATATATATATATATAATTTCAGTCATACACTTGTGCAAACATATTTTTGAGTGTTTTTTCTTTATTCTTTACAAAATGCAAAACTTTCTCAAAATTTGAATATCATTCTGAATTTTCTAATATTTTTGTTTGTTCATTCTTGTTCTGAAACGAAATATGCATAAAAATGAAATATTTATTATAAAGAAAATGCATGTTCTCTCACACGCACACACAGACACCCACCCCTACACAGACACCCACGCACACACAGACACCCACGCACACACAGACAGCCACGCACACACAGACACCCACGCACACACAGATACTCACGCACACACATACACCGATTCCTACACAGACCAACCCACAAAGTCTACTTTAAACCATCTATGAATATGTCAACATGATGTGAAGCCTGATAAATCTCTCAAGGCGAAAAAAAGGGGTCTCTTACCTAATAGCTCCAAACACGTCCAACTCCTTGTTCTATCGCAGCAATGGTGCATCTCTGTGCTAGTTTTAAATATGCTTATCTGCACATGCTGCACATCTTTTATGAAAATCGCTCCAGAAAAATGCATGAATCCACTTGATGTAAACAGCTAAAATAATAGTACTTTTTAATATAACGAGCAGGTTCTCTGTCTGTCTGTCTTTTTGTTTGTCTGTCTGTCTGTCTGTCCGTCGGCGAGAATTTTTGTAAACGTAAGAGAGGGGAGGCAAGAATTATGTTATGGATTACTTAATTTAGATTAAACTAGCGGGGCTACCCGGCGTTGCTCGGGATCATAGAAACATATAATTGAATTTCTTAATTTAGATTAAATAACATTAAATAACATTAAATAATAATATAAAAAAAGTAGATAGAAATTTCAAGACGAGACTTCGATTCGAACAGAAAACGTGTAAAGAATCTTACTTAATATAATACTTTTTCACTTCAAAACGGGAGGTGACGGTGGTTAAGTGGATAACGACACGGACTGAAGACCTGGGTGTTCCAAGTTCGAATCCAGTAATCCACAGTAATACTTTCACTTAAGGATGTTGGCAATCTTCTCGTGGTCCTTCCCGTAAGTATCCGATGTCTTTACAGAAAGATTTCTAACTAGATAATTATCAAGGAAACTAATGCCGACACCAGAATCATCTGATCCACACAAAAGAAGAAGAACTTCAAAATTAGAAAAATAGATAGATTCCGATCAATGTGACAGCATTTTTTCCCCCCTTTGTTAGAAACATCGCTCATAGAATGGGAGAGCTTAATGGCATAATAAGGAAAGCCAGAGTTACAAGGCTGTCGAAACTTGTGACCACCCTCAAAATCGCATCCTTTCAGAACCGCTAGACGCCGAAAACTTTCTACTTAAGTAGTTTGTTTTCCCGAACTACTTGTTTTTGGAATTCCTTCTATGTTCCCTGTTTCCCCGATTGTACCAACATGCAGAAATTAAAACGTTACGTGAACAAGCATCTCGCTACACAACTTATCACTAAAAATCTAGGCGTTAATAATAGTAACCCCTTACTTTTAAGTGACAATATGTCCTGTGTATATATATTTTTTTACATCCTGCAGCACTTTCGGTGGGATT
>OY744545.1:63032900-63055400 GCA_963556195.1 Sepiola atlantica | reverse complement strand
AATAATAATAATAATAATAATAATAATAATAATAATAATAATAATAATAATAATAATAATAATAATAATAATAATAATAATAATAATAATAATAATAATAATAATAATAATAATAATAATAATAATAATAATAATAATAATAATAATAATAATAATAATAATAATAATAATAATAATAATAATAATAATAATAATAATAATAATAATAATAATAATAATAATAATAATAATAATAATAATAATAATAATAATAATAATAATAATAATAATAATAATAATAATAATAATAATAATAATAATAATAATAATAATAATAATAATAATAATAATAATAATAATAATAATAATAATAATAATAATAATAATAATAATAATAATAATAATAATAATAATAATAATAATAATAATAATAATAATAATAATAATAATAATAATAATAATAATAATAATAATAATAATAATAATAATAATAATAATAATAATAATAATAATAATAATAATAATAATAATAATAATAATAATAATAATAATAATAATAATAATAATAATAATAATAATAATAATAATAATAATAATAATAATAATAATAATAATAATAATAATAATAATAATCCAGGTAAAAACATCCACAGGGTTATAATCCAAAGAATTTTAACCGGGTTTATAAAAAAGTACTCAATATCAAATAGAGCTTTTATATATGATTATTATTATTTACACAGACATGTAAAAATCTGCGACACTGACATGTCGATGTTATCGATCAACAGCTATTATACACATAGATCTCAGTAGACAGAGTTAGAATCCGATCTTAAACATAGATCATATTTGGAAAGAACCTTTCCAAATATAATCGATCACATTGACATGCAATTGTCGCATATTTTGTACATGTCTGTGTAAATAAAAATAATCATATATATATATATATATATATATATATATATATATATATATATATATATGTGTGTGTGTGTGTGTGTGTGTGTGTCTGTGTGTCTGTGTTGTGTATGTGGTGAAATATAAACCATTTATATAGATGTTTGTGTCTGTATATATAGTGATACTTGTGCATATAATGAAATGAACATACATATCTAAAAGTATTTCAGGATGGGATCTATTTAAGGAGCAACGATTAGCTTTAAATCAGTTGAAAATCGATTTTTTTTCATAAACGACACTTTATTACCCCCCAAAAATTATAATTTAAAAATGTTCATGAATCAAATACTTTTATATATATATATATATATATATATATATATATATATATATATATATATATATATATATATATATATATATATATATATATATATTTATCTGGTCTGAAAACTGTGCAGATGTTGATTCGATGAGGACAACATTTTTAAAAGGGTGTTTTGCCCCTAAGATATCAATAATACACACGTGGCCATAACGATTGATTGAAAAAAGGAAACCAAGTATTACATTATGCAATTCTCTTCATGCCGATTGTCACTTTGTTTCTTAGACATATACTCTTTCTATTCACCTAGTGCACGTGACTTTACATTGCCTTGTCACAACCATCTTAACATCGAAATTATATATATATATATATATATATATATATATATATATATATATATATATATATATATATATATATCTTGGATTTAGTTAGTTTTCACTGGGAATTTAAACTGCATTTTCCGTCTTTCTTTATTTTCTTTTTTTTAAATGACTCAAAGCTTCTTTAGGCTATATATATATATATATATATATATATATATATATATATATATATATATGTATATATATATATATATATGTACTAAACTTCCGAGACTATATATATATATATATATATATATATATATATATATATATATAAGTGTATCTCGCCTCCAATCTTGGTTTGCCACTGTAGTGACTACTATTAACACAGCTGTCGTCGTAGCTTTAATAGATGTTTCTTTATTAGTTGAACACTGTTGACGACAGCTGTCTATTATACGTTTAAACTTTCGCTGAGTATTCCGGCTGTTCATAGTGGCCGAGTGGGTTATGACGTCGAAATTTGAGTCAGAACATGACTCATGTTCCGGTATGAATATTTATTTCTACACTGACGATTTCCGAAATGAGTAAACGTGTATGTATGTAAATAAACAAATATGTATTAGTACATATATATATATATAACCTCCGGGGGTGCGAATTGGATATTTAAAATAACAATCCAGGATTTTTACTTGTAACTCCACAGTAATATACATATAACGGAGTACGAATCCATACGGACCAAGTGAGATATTTTGAACCCTCCACCTTTTACTTGTAAATTGTTAAAAAATTTTCTTCAATTCTACAAACTGTTACTTTTACTATTAACTATTTACACCATAACGTCCCTTTCGTCTTCAAAAATCACTTCGCAATACTGCTAATTTTGTTACTTCCCGGCCATTTATTTCTTCATCCTCAACCTTTTTTGTTTTTTTGCTCTTCAATTTTTCAAAGTGAAATGGAACTAGTTCTTATAATTGTTATAAATACCATATTACCAGATTTTATCCTCTGACGAGAAGAGTTTTATCTTTGAAAAACCATAGTTTAAGGATTAATGTAACTCCTTGCATCCGAACTTTCGATGTAATAAAATTTGTATTAATTTATGTAACTTTATGTAATTTTGTACAATTTTTTATCTTCATCTTTCTTTCTTTAATATATATATATATATATATATATATATATATATATGTATATATATATATATATATATACATATATATATATATATATATATATATATATATATATGAGAAAGGAAGGATGAAGGTAATTCGACGTAATGGGAAATGAAAAAGGAAAAACCAAAACTATTTTTTTTTTATGTATTCATCAACGTTTCGTCTTCATTTGTAAGACTTCCTCATGATGATCATTTTAAGAAAAATGTCATACGAGTACATGAAAATATTGGGTTGACATGATGGGTTGATGAGAAAAAGTAGTAGCACCTACTGGGAGCGCAGGACCAAGGGCCGGGTTGAAGGAAGTCGGCTACTACTTCTTCTCATTAACCCATCATGTCAACCCAAAATTGTCATGTACTTGTATGACATTTTTCTTAAAATTATCATACTGATGAAGTTTTACAAATAAAGACGAAACGTCGATGAATACATAAAAAAACATTTTTTTTCGTTTTTCCTTTTTCATTTCCCATATATATATATATTTATTTATGTATATATAAGTAACATTTTAAGCTGAATTATTTCGACACTTGATTATTGGGGAAATGGTAGTTTTATCTGTACCATTGGAGAGCCATGCATATAACTGTCCTGTTTTTAAATCTCCGAAACAGTTACATGGTAAACAGCTGATGATCCCCGTGTTAATATTAGATGCTTACGTTAAGGTCTCCTGCTTTTGTTTCACTGTTAGATACGTAATCCCCCTTTTTATTTTATTTACTTACTATTATATATTATTTATTTATGAATTTTCCAACAAATGTTAAGTCTACACTATTTTGGATTTAGTTAGTTTCTCTGGGTATTTAAACTGCATTTTCCCTTTTTTTTGTCTTTTTGTTTAAAATAACTCAAAGCTTCTTTAGACTATATATATATATATATATATATATATATATATATATATATATATAGAGAGAGAGAGAGAGAGAGAGAGAGAGAGAAAGAGAGAGAGTTAGCGAGAAGAATAGATATAGACATAGGACAACATTTATTTGCGTTAAGTGATATGAAATAATAATGATGTTAACATTTCGCCAATGTTATTGTTTTATCGAAATAATTACACACATATCACTTAGCAACCAATTTTGCCACGTTCCAACTACCTTCATAACACGGACGACGTTCAATGTGTTATGATTGTTTTTGTTTTTTTATTAACGATACGTCACATTGCTTTCACCAATACTGCCATAAAATAAACTAATTTGTATTATCTTTGGTTTGCGTTATCGTGCTCGTAATAATTAACCCCTTGTCAACGTGTTACTCAATAAACGAAAGAATTACGAAACCTTCAAAAACAGAAAGCAAAAAAAAAGCCAAATATCTTTGACAGCCGAAAAGCAATAAATAAGGAATCAATTGAGAATGTTGTTTTGCGAAACGTGAGATAATATTACTATTTTACTCAACACTGCCCAACCCCTGTTTGCGTTATTTTATTCCGAAGCACGCAGGTAATTGTAAACACTTTATTTCATGCCATAAATATAATCTCTGTATTAATTAAATTATCAGACAAGATCCGGCGTGCTGTGTGTTTCTTGAATCTACGTAAACTGTAGTACAAGTCGTACACGTTGATATTTTTTTTCTACATTGTTTTGACCATAGGTATTGTAGCAGTTGCATGAACGAACTATTTTGTATCGGTCTACGTGATCGGCGGTGAAATGTAATTCGGTTTGACAATTATGTAATCATCGCCTCTTCACCGCATGTGCGAATTACACTCCGACGCGTAACGAGATTCAAACGCGATGAATCGTTTCGAGGCGAAAACCAAACCACGTAAAGAACAGAAGAATTCAATTCCAGCCTGTCTCCCAAAAACAAACAAGATGTATATCCTTTGCTCTCTACCTGGGCCAGCGATAAATTAGTCGAGGAACTCCAGGATGATATTATTTTGTCTAATCAACATTAATCTTGATTTCGCAAGTTTGCTTCTCGGCGACTGATTCGCATTTTCCCGTTTTTCACCTGACTCGACCCTGAGCTAATGAGATATTGAACACTGGGGTATTACTACCTCATCTAACTGACATGAATCATTTTTGCTTATGTAACATTTCTATTTCAGTCAGATTCGGCCAAACGTATTACTCTTCCAAGTAAATTCATCACTCTGATTTTCTTCCCGATGTAAACCACAAACTCTAAAAATGGTTTCCAACTTACGTATACTACGATATATTTCGGTCTTAAACCGAAAAGCGGTAAATAATTTGAATGACCAAAATCTCTATAATAGTATATGTTTTGTAATAAAATTAATACTTTATATTAAGATTCCTTTACTAATAAACACATAATGATTTTTTTAAAATTAAAATTTGATATTTCTCTGATTTTGGGATATTCTTTTTTTGGTTTTAAAAAAATACGTTCACTCTATCTATTTTTCGGTACTGATCTCGAATACGAACCAGTTCATGTGAACTTCGCGCCGGAAGCGTTCGGTCATGTTGCGTAAACACCCGAGAGATGCCGAGACGATTAGCCAATCAGGTGTCAGCTGTTGGTGTTGATCACCGAACACGCATACCTATTGGAATAATTTTTTTAGGGAGGTCTGCAAAGACCATTTGTTACAAAATCCTCGTCAGATTGGAGGCCCAAGATATACGGTTGAGATAAACGAGTCTCTGTTTAACCCTAACCCGACCCTAATCTGACTGATTAAAAAAGACAACGTTAAAAAAAAAAAACTAAAAACACACAAAAAATTATTTTTCAGTCTTAAGAAACACAAAAATAAACTACTGGGCATTTCGAACCAGTTAGCTGAATATAAAAAAATAATAATAAATTAACAAAAAAAAAAAATAAATAATGAAATAATGAAATAATTAAATAATTAAATAAATAATGATGATGATGATGATGATGATCATCATCATCATCATCATCATCATCATCATCATCATCATCATCATCATCATAACAACAACAGCTCCCCCCCAAAAAAAATAAAAAATATTTTAAAAGAAAAATAAATAAATAAATAAAATCAAATAAAATAAAAAATAAACAAAAAATTAATAAAAAATAATATAAAAAATATATATATATATATAATAAAAAAATAATTAAAGAAATGGTACCAGTCTATGCTGACACCACACAAAATATCTGCATAGGGTCAAGGAGGATGAGAAGACCGAGGAGGAACAGCACAAACTAGACTTCCACTGGAAGTGCAGAAACTGCTGGGACCTCGGGGAGGCTTACTGCCACCCAACTCCCAGAAAACACCAATGGTCCTTGCCGTGAGAAATCAATGGTTAACGGCTGTTGTGATACTGCAAATTTATTTGCGGTGGCCATCGAAAAGAAGTGGAGAATACTGGAAATCTGGGGAGACTTGTTGTCACTCAGATTCCAGGGAATACGACCGGTTGTCGGTGAGCAATGACTGATGACCTGTGTGAGAACTCCTAGTGAGTAAATAATAATAATAATAATAATAATACTAATAATAATAATAATAATAATGATAATAATAATGATAATAATAATAATAATGATAATAATAATAATAATAATAATAATAATAATAATAATAATAATAAGCGATGAAGCCAATGAAAACAGCTGGGCATGGCTAAGAAAAGGAAATCTGAACAGAGAAACGGAATCTCTGCTAACGGCCGCACAGAACAATGCGATTAGGACAAACTTTATTAAAGCAAAGATAGATAAAACCCAGGAAAACAGCAAATGCAGATTGTGTGGACAAAAAGACGAAAAGATAAATCATATAATAAGTGAATGCAGCAAGCTAGCACAAAGGGAATACAAGAACAGACATGACAGCATGGGGAAAGAAGTACACCGGGAAATGTGCAAACAACTGAATTTCGAATATGCAAGAAAACGGTACAAACACAAACCAGAAACTGTACTAGAAAACGAAAAACACAAAATCATATGGGATATGAATGTACAAACAGACAAACCCATAACAGCAAGGAGACCGGATATGATAATAATCAACAAGAAAGAAAAATCCTGCAAAATCGTGGACTTTGCCGTTCCAGCAGACCACAGAGTGAAGATCAAAGAGACGGAAAAGAGAAGCAAATATACTGAACTTGCCAGAGAATTGAAAGGAATATGGAACATGAAGAAAGTCAGTATAACACCAATAATCATAGGAGCACTAGGAACAGTCCCCAAAAACATGGAGAAAAGACTAGGAGAAATAGGAATCAAAGGGATAACTGAGACCATACAAAGGACAGTAATGATCAAAACAGCTACAATCCTGAGAAATGTCCTCGAATGCGGAAACCAACCCACATAAGCAACGAATGGAGAACAAACACATGGAAGCACAAAACAACAGAACCGGGGAAAATACAACCGCACGAGAGAGGCGCCACGAAAATTATGGACAGAGGGTCGAGGAGGGAAAGCGCAAAACCAGACCTCCACTGGAAGAGCGCGGACAGCTTTGGGACCTTGGGAAGGCTTGTTGCCACTCGGGCCCCAGAGGGGACCAATGGCCCTTATCAGCGGGAAATCGTTGGTAGGTGGCTGTTGCGATTACCGCAAGGTCATCAGCGGTGATGAACGAAAAGAGGTGGAGCATACTGGAGGCCTGAGGAGACTTGTTGTCACTCGGACTCCAGGGAATACCACAGGTTGTCGGCAGTGGGTGACCACTGACGATGACCAGTGTGATAACTCCTAGTGAGTAAATAATAATAATAATAATAATAATAATAATAATAATAATAATAATAATAATAATAATAATGTATGTATTTATTAACAGTTGTTTAGAATATTTTGTTAAAATTAAAATTGGTGTTTCTTTAGTTTCACAACGACCTGAAAATATTTAATTTGCGTAATTTTTGCTGCACAGTCTTGTCAGCTACCACGTAAGTACATAACAAGGTTTATACATTTCATTAACTATTTTGTAAGAGAGGCCTAACGTGTTGTCGTGAAAGTATAGAAGCACCCAAAATATATTTATTAACAGTGATTTCGCTATGTTTTATTCGTTTATTTGTTAATTCTTGAAATTAAACTGAAAAAAAAAATACGACGCAACAGCATATGGAAGTTATCGTCTGTCAACATTCGCCTCGGTATCTCTCGGGTGTTTACGTAAAATGCCCGGACGCTGCTGACGCGAAGTTCCCGGAAACTGGTTCATATTCGATATTATTACCCTTTTTTATGTACGTTTAGGATCTTTTTTCTAGATAAGAGCACCAAATCAAGGGAGGCGCGAGAGCGCTCTATCCCTTAATAGACCTCAAGAATGGCCTATGCTGGAAATCTCATTTCTTTGATCAATCATAACTCAAAAACCAATAAACCAAATTAGTTAAAACTTTGCACAAATTTTTTATATGATAGGTTCTATAAGTGTGTAGAATTTCAGCATCATTAGTCAAGGCAACCCAGAGATCCAGAAAGTTCAATCATGAAATCATGTTATCTGTGTGTACGTACGTACGTATGTGCCACCCTATATCTCATCAACTATTTGATGGATTCAGCTGATTTTTGGCAGAGATAGAATTTCTAGGGTCTAGTTGATGGCATTTTAATTTCAGTTTACCATATACCTTAGTTTTCCAGAAAATTCCAAAAAACCTTATGAGAAGGCATTGTATTGAGGCATAACCGTTACAAAAGTAGTGACATTCCATGAAAAATGCCAGTATACTGAAATCATATGCCCTTAATAGGGTTAAGATGAAAATTCATGTACACTAAATGTACAAAAGCAAGGAAATTCCCAAATGTTTACACTGTTATTCATATTAAGGGTATGACTACATATCAACCAAACCATTTCATTATCACATCACTACATTATAAATCTCTATGCATGAGTGGATGAAGTGTGTGAAGTGCGCCGAAGAAAAATTCCTACAAGTAAAATACATAGCCCGTTTGTGCTCGCATACCCTTAATGACAATAAAAGTGTAAAAATTTGGGAATTTCCTTGCTTTTGTACACTTAGTGTATATGAATATTCATCTTAACCTTATTAAGGGCATATGATTTCAGTATACTGGCATTTTTCATGGTATTTTTCATGGCAAATTTCATGGAATTTTAATAGACGTTCAAAATATGGTTTATTGCTTTTTTTTTCAAATTACGAGCAATCAGTTTAACTCTTAAAAATGACGTATTGAATTCTCAAATCTTCGGAATAAATAGTTGCCATTCCTTGTATTTGCTATTGCTTTTGTCTGTCAAGTTTTCTTACATTTCTGAAAGTAAAATCCTCAGAAATAATTAATCTCTCAGAATCTTCGTTTCATAAATTTGGTGAAAACCGAATCCAGTCTTTTATTTTTAGTCATCTTCTAGTTTTGTAATTTCACGTATGGGGAAATTTTCGCTTCGAAATTTGTGTCAGAAAAAAAGGTTTTTTTTTTACCTTTTTTAATTTTTTTTTTAACGTAGTTCACCCCAAACAAGGTAGACCGCCACTGTAGACGTAAGGGGCTACTGAGAAGAAATAAAAGGGGAGAAGGTTGGGGAGGGAATTCAACCTAAACTGGGATCTGCGCAGCGAGATGTCTGTTTACATTAATTTTAAATTTCTGCATGTCTGTACTGTCGGGGAAACAGGGGCAGGGGTGAGTTCCAGAGGCCAGCAGCACAAGGTTAGACACAAAGTCAGGTTTGGATTTTGATGGATGTGTTTGTGTGGAACAAACCGAATTCGAACTCGGCACGCACAGTAAAAAAGTAAAGTCAGACAGGACAAATTTAATATGGGAAAGGTGGCCCATAGTAAATGAAAGAACGCGCGCTTGGGTTGTTAATCCGGAAGAGGACAGACGTATTTCGGAGGACTTTTCTTATCTCTTGAAGAAGAAGTTGTGCTGAAAACCAAAGGCGTATCATGTAATATCAACATATACTCTAGAGTTTATGTAAAATAATGTAAAACTAAAAGCACCATTAAAACTAAAAATGTGAGCGGTTATTATTATGATTTTGCGGTCACTCCGTATGCGAAGTTATGATAAACCTACTATTACAACCGCCGATATTAAGGGATATAAGAAGACACACATATCACGGAACGTCTACTAACGAGAAAAAGAGAGACAGATAACTCTACACTCACTACTATGGCTACTACGTAAAAAAAGAGACAGATAACTCTACACACACTACTATGGCTACTACGTAAAAAGAGAGACAGATAACTCTACACACACTAATATCGCTACTACGTAAAAAGAGAGACAGATAACTCTACACACACTACTAGGGCTACTACGTAAAAAGAGAGACAGATAACTCTACACACACTACTATGGCTACTACGTAAAAAGAGAGACAGATAACTCTACACACACTACTATGGCTACTACGTAAAAAGAGAGACAGATAACTCTACACACACTACTATGGCTACTACGTAAAAAGAGAGACAGATAAGTCTACACACACTACTATGGCTACTACATAAAAAGAGAGACAGATAACTCTACACACACTACTATGGCTACTACGTAAAAAGAGAGACAGATAACTCTACACTCACTACTATGGCTACTACGTAAAAAGAGAGACAGATAACTCTACACACACTAATATCGCTACTACGTAAAAAGAGAGACAGATAACTCTACACACACTACTAGGGCTACTACGTAAAAAGAGAGACAGATAACTCTACACACACTACTATGGCTACTACATAAAAAGAGAGACAGATAACTCTACACACACTACTATGGCTACTACGTAAAAAGAGAGACATATAACTCTACACACACTACTATAGCTACTACGTAAAAAGAGAGACATATAACTCTACACACACTACTATGGCTACTACGTAAAAAGAGAGACAGATAACTCTACACACACTACTATGGCTACTACGTAAAAAGAGCGACTATTAACTCTACCCACACTACTATGGCTACTACGTAAAAAAAGAGACAGATAACTCTACACACACTACTATGGCTACTACGTAAAAAGAGAGACAGATAACTCTACACACACTACTATGGCTACTACGTAAAAAGAGAGACTAATAACTCTACACACACTACTATGGCTACTACGTAAAAAAAGAGACAAATAACTCTACACACACTACTATGGCTACTACGTAAAAAAAGAGACAGATAACTCTACACACACTACTATGGCTACTACGTAAAAAGAGAGACAGATAACTCTACACACACTACTATGGCTACTACGTAAAAAGAGAGACTAATAACTCTACACACACTACTATGGCTACTACGTAAAAAAAGAGACAGATAACTCTACACACACTACTATGGCTACTACGTAAAAAGAGAGACAGATAACTCTACACACACTACTATGGCTACTACGTAAAAAGAGAGACAGATAAGTCTACACACACTACTATGGCTACTACATAAAAAGAGAGACAGATAAGTCTACACACACTACTATGGCTACTACGTAAAAAGAGAGACATATAACTCTACACACACTACTATGGCTACTACGTAAAAAGAGAGACAGATAACTCTACACACACTACTATGGCTACTACGTAAAAAGAGAGACTAATAACTCTACACTCACTACTATGGCTACTACGTTAAAAGAGAGACATAACTCTACACACACTACTATGGCTACTACGTAAAAAGAGAGACAGATAACTCTACACACACTACTATGGCTACTACGTAAAAAGAGAGACAGATAACTCTACACACGCTACTATGGCTACTACGTAAAAAGAGAGACAGATAACTCTACACTCACTACTATGGCTACTACGTTAAAAGAGAGACAGATAAGTCTACACACACTACTATGGCTACTACATAAAAAGAGAGACAGATAAGTCTACACACACTACTATGGCTACTACATAAAAAGAGAGACAGATAACTCTACACACACTACTATGGCTACTACGTAAAAAGAGAGACATATAACTCTACACACACTACTATGGCTACTACGTAAAAAGAGAGACAGATAACTCTACACACACTACTATGGCTACTACGTAAAAAGAGAGACTAATAACTCTACACTCACTACTATGGCTACTACGTTAAAAGAGAGACAGATAACTCTACACACACTACTATGGCTACTACGTAAAAAGAGAGACAGATAACTCTACACACACTACTATGGCTACTACGTAAAAAGAGAGACAGATAACTCTACACACACTACTATGGCTACTACGTAAAAAGAGAGACAGATAATACTACACACACTACTATGGCTACTACGTAAAAAGAGAGACAGATAACTCTATACCTACTACTATGGCTACTACGTAAAAAGAGAGACAGATAACTCTATACACACTACTATGGCTACTACGTAAAAAGAGAGACAGATAACTCTACACACACTACTATGGCTACTACGTAAAAAGAGAGACAGATAACTCTATACACACTACTATGGCTACTACGTAAAAGAGAGACAGATAACTCTACACTCACTACTATGGCTACTACGTAAAAAGAGAGACAGATAACTCTACACACACTACTATGGCTACTACGTAAAAAGTGAGACAGATAACTCTATACACACTACTATGGCTACTACGTAAAAAGAGAGACAGATAACTCTACACTCACTACTATGGCTACTACGTAAAAACCGTAGAGTGAACGGATGACAGGATAGGCGGGTGGGCATTGTTTATTTACGTGAAAACGAGTCGCAAAAATGATCGCATTCATACATCATGCCTCGAGAGAAAGCGATTAGCGAGCACTGTCTACTTTACTAACAAGAATAAGAAAATCAACGACATTGACTCACACACAGATTAGCCGGTTCTTTATCGAAACACATACACTAATAGGATGCTAAACACACGCAATCTCTCACTTCACGAACTTAGGTAGACGGTGATTTTTTTCTATTTTCAGCGAGACACATCAGATAAGATATTTCTTCCCATGCGAATAAAAATCCTTGTTATTGACACGGTAATTAAGGCAATGTTTTGTATAAATCTATACTTGGTATTTGTACTTACACGCTGTCTGAGGAAAATAGAAGCTGAGAGTTCTCTCTGCTCCTCCAATTAATTATTTTAAAATTACACGGAGATTGAGAGCTTGCGAAATAATTTGACAGCTGAAGAGGTATAGATGTTGTTTAGTTTATATTATAGGGTTACCCGAAATAACAGAGCCCACACTCATTCAGTCGAGACTAAAGATCTATTTGGAAGTAATCATATATATATATATATATATATATATATATATATATATATATATATATATATATATATATAATCAAATATAAACCAAAAGTAAACTTTTAGTAAATAGGACCTATAGTGAAGAGGTTAAGCTCAATATACGAGATAGAGCAATTATAAAGATAGAGGAAATAAGAGTGATATACATGTTCAAATGTCCGAATTTATTTCAAAGTTCGCGGACACTTTTTCAACAGACAATTACCATCTGGACAAACCACATATCCTTTTTACACGAACTTTTGTCACCCCATTTTTAATATTTTTAATGTTTCTCAAATATTTGAACTTTGGCTTTTTCTACAGCCAACTTATCTATCTGTATTTCTCCTCTGATGATAAGATTTCGATCTTTGAAAAGCCTTGGCTTAAGGAAAGGATAATAAACACTGGGTTATTACAGAATACACCTCGCATTGAACAATCGAAATTTGAAATAAATTTCGACATTCGAACATGTTTATCACTCTTATTTCTTCTATCGTTATATATATATATATATATATATATATATATGAATGAATGTAAAGAATAGGAAAATTAGGATATAATGTATATCTTTAAAGTAGAATATATCATTAAAGTATTCATGCTCAATATATGAGATAGAGCAATTATATGGACGAGTAAAAGATTAGAATAAAGGTTGTAAAACTGCAGTATCTATTACGTCCTGTTGTTCAAAACAAGGTGATTCAAATTTAAAAAATTAAGTTTTCCTTCCTAAATTCATGTCTTTTCAAAGAATTGTATTATCATCTTTGAAAAGACATAGCTTAAGGAAGAAAAAGTATATGTTTTCCTGTTTTAAACATCTTGTTTTGAGCAGCTAGTTACTAGTAACTAGATATTGTATTTTTACAATTTTTATTCGCATCTTTACTCCTCTTTCTCTCTCTCTCTCTCTCTCTCTCTCTCTCTATATATATATATATATATATATATATATATGTATATATATATATATATATATATATAAGAGGATTTCATGAATTAGAACATTCTAATTGTTCAAATAATTAGAACATCAAGTCTAGTATGGCGTACGGTCGTTTCCAAAACATTCTGTAAATACTTTATTTTATTTTTTTATCTTTTAAACATTAAGAAAGCTACTCCAAAACGTCTCTTCAGGAAAAATAACAAGTTCGTCGTAGAGAGAATATCTATTGACAGGAGGGGGCACAGAGACAAATAGTGAAAAAAAGAATAAGTTACAAATATAAAATAAAAATATAAAGATAAACTGATAATAATAATAATAATAATAATAATAATAATAATAATAATAATAATAATAATAATAATAATAAAAACATCATAAACATTCTAAAGATTATTAAGATGAAATTAAAATAACAATAAGAACAAAAATATAGAATAAAAAATAAAAACATAATATAAAATATTTTTAAAAAATAGAATATATAAAGGAAAAATAAAATTAACGGATAAGAAATAAAAATAAAAAATAAAATATTTTTAAAATATTTATAAAAAAATAAATAAAAATAAAAATATAAAATAGAATATAAAATGAAATTAAAGGTAATTGAATTATCGTTTAATAATTATCTATCGTGATAATATAAATCTCAATATATTAAATAAAGCAATCAATTCAACAGATGAAAGATTGGAATAAAAAAAATGTAAAGATACAATAGTAATTTGACTGAACTTTTTATGTTTTAATAAATATTGTATCTTTACAATTTGTTATTCTCATCTTTCATCCCTTGTATATATATATATATTTCGCGACTGGATAACTTTGCCGGCCCCTTCAATTTCACGTATTTGGACTGCTGTGTGTATCTTGGAGTAATGTCCTTCCTGATTATGCTTCTCAACTTGTATGACCTGGATGGACTGTATGGATCCAACAAAAATATGTTTTTGGATTGATATGTTTGATGTTATGTATTTTTATGTATTTGTGTATATAATTTTATATATTTTCAAAGCGTAATTTTATTACCTGTAGTAGTATAACTGCGGTAATGGTCCTCTGAAGAGAAGAATTATCTTTGAAAACTCATGAGCTAAGGACTTAAGGATGCTTTGCATGAACTTTGAATTCTAATAAAATTTGATTGACACCTTATTTTATTACTTCATTTTATATTATAATATATATATATATATATATATATATATATATATATATATATATACCTCCCGACAGAAAGTGTTAGCAAGTAAAAACTGACAGGCGAAACTGTCCAAGTGTTTAGGAGCATAAAGAGAGCAAATAGCAAGTCCAAAAATCCCCGCCGTTTAAAATGAATTTGGAAACGTTTCTACTCTATTTCTATAATGGGCTGTTTTCTTTCTTTTTTACTTTTCTTCTTGATTTTTCATGTTTTCTTCTTTTTTAACTTTTCAGTTCGGCCAGCGAGTCAAACGAGCCGGAACAAAAGAAGCAGGGCACAATAGTATTTATAGAAAAGACTGAGACTAGCAACATCACGTCCGTGAGAGAGAGGGTGCAGAGAACAAGAAGAGATATAGCCAATCAAATTACAGATTCGACAATCACCAAAATATCAAGTACAACACTTTGCGTTAGTCAAAAAGCCACGGGTAGAACTGAAGTCAGACATCAGATTAAATCTAGGGAGTTTCTACCGAGAAAGAATATATTTGAGGCAATAATAATATTGACGCGACGTTAGCAAGTTTCTTGGTGTTTGTATACTAAAAAGCCGAAAAAAAGTTTTTTTTGTCTTTTAGTGTTGGAGAGGTAAATAAGGGGCAGATAACTCTTCACAATAGCTCTAGCTTTCGAACAATATTTTTCTAACCCTAACCCTAAACCCTAACCCTAAACCAAAACCCTAACCCTAACCCAAAACCCTAACCCTAACACTAAACCCTAACCCTAAACCTAAACCCCAAACCCTAACCCTTTTATGTCTAATCGACGTTCTCCTTGCACAGTAGTCACATGTGCAACGCCAATTAAAGCCATCAGTTTTGATTACTGGAAAATCGTGTTTAAAATTCGTTGTAAGAGTTACCTGCCCCTTATTTACCTCTCCAACACTTAAAGACAAGAAAAACCTTTTTTCGTTGCATTAGAAAAGAAACTGGTGCTTGTATAAAGCACCAGTTTCTTTTCTAATGCTACGGATACCATTTAGAGTATATTTTATAAAGAACATGACTTTCACGCAAATCGACTAAGATAACTGAAACTTTGCGTAATGATTGAGTGGTCTATCCGTAAGAGAAAGTTTATATTAAAAAAAAACCGTTTTACTGGCAATTCGATGTTCAACCGACTTCTACCTCTTTCTCTCTGCTGTCTGAACAACTCAACTCTTCAATCCAAAGAGTACAGTTCGTATAGTCATCAACCCATCATATGCAAATTGCCTACCAACCAGATCCATCTATGTTTAGAGTCTCCAAACCTCCAATCTGCAAAGGGGAGATAACTCAATTGACAACTAAGCGCACAACCTAGGCAAATTGACTACAAGTCAGAGCCATCTATGTTTATATACTCCGAAAAGCCAATCTGCAAAGGGGAGATAACTCAATTAACGACTAAGCCACAGATTTTTACACATAGAGAAGTTTAAGTTTGGCAAAGTTCTATAAATTTACATAAAACTTTTTTTTATGATTTAATAACATTTTCATGGGTTTAGCTTTTGCGGGTCACCTGTTTTAGAAAAGGCGTAGAATATGAAAAACGGAATCTGACCACCAACAGAAAGAACGCAATATTCATATCAGAAAAGGATCTACTAATATAATGATATAAAATATCTGCGTCGGTTTCGGTTATTGCCGAACAGCAACATCAATTATATTTCCCTTGATATTTATCAGCGCCTCCCAATTCTAAGAAGTATGGAGAAGACAAATGTATTTTGGTGAATAACCCTGACCCTAACTCTTACCCTAACCCTGACCCTCAAAACGGTCAGGGTTAGCAACATTCAAATATATCTATATTATATCCTAACTGCGTAGGTCGGTGAGCCAATATCAACAAATAATGAAGTTAAAGCTAGTTTGAAGATACGACTATTTAATATACGCCTTTGCGACAAAAGGCATTTTTAAACATTACCGCTACAGACTAACTAAAGTGTTCTTTCAAGCTAAGATAAAATCAGAAAACATTAGCAACACATTAAAATTAACTCTAGTAACAAAAAGGTAATTAGTAATTCAAGTAACATAAACAACACATTAGCATTACATTTAGTAATAAAAGGTAATTATTAATTCAAGTAACATTAACAACACATTAGCATTAACTTTAGTAACAAAAATGTAATTATTTCTTCAAGTAACAATAACAACACATTAGCACTAACTTTAGTAAAAAAAAAGGTAATTATTTATTCATGTAACAATAGCAACACATTAGAATTCACTTTAGTAAAAAGGTATTTATTTATTCCGGTAACATTAACGACACATTAGCATTAACTTTAGTAACAAAAAGGTATTTATTTATTCCGGTAACATTAACAACAGATTAGCATCAACTTTAGTAATAAAAAGGTAATTATTTATTCATGTAATAATAGCAACACATTAGCATTAACTTTAGTAACAAAAAAGAAATTATTAATTCAAGTTACATTAACAACTTATTAGCATTAACTTTAGTAACAAAAAAGTAATTATTCATTCAAGTAACATTAACAACACATTAGCATTAACTTTAGTAACAAAAAAGGTAATTATTCATTCCAGTAACATTAACGACACATTAGCATTAACTTTAGTAAAAAAGGTAATTATTTATTCATGTAATATTAACAACACATTAGCATTAAATTTAGTAACAAAAAGGTAATTATTAATTCAAGTTACATTAGAACACATTAGCATAAACTTTAGTAAAAAAGTAAATTATTTATTCATGTAATAATAACAACACATTAGCATTAACTTTAGTAACAAAAAGGTAATTATTTATTCAAGTAACATTTACAACACATTAGCATTGACTTTAGTAACAAAAAGGTAATTATTTATTCAAGTAACATTTACAACACATTAGCATTAACTTTAGTAACAAAAAAGTAATTATTTATTCAAGTAACATTTACAACACATTAGCATTGACTTTAGTAAAAAATTTAATTATTTATTCATGTAATAATAACAACACATTAGCATTGACTTTAGAAAAAAAGGTAATTATGAATTGAAGTAACATTAACAACACATTAGCATTAAATTTAGTAACAAAAAGGTAATTATTAATTCAAGTTACATTAGAACACATTAACATTAACTTTAGTAAAAAAGGTAATTGTTTATTCATGTAATGATAACAACACATTAGCATTAACTTTAGTAAAAAAGGTAATTGTTTATTCATGTAATAATAACAACACATTAGCATTGACATTAGTAAAAAAAGGTAATTATTTATTCAAGTAACATTAACAACACATTAGCATTAACTTTAGTAACAAAAAGGTAATTATTTATTCATGTAATAATAACAACACATTAGCATTGACTTTAGTAAAAAAGGTAATTATTAATTGAAGTAACATTAACAACACATTAGCATTAAATTTAGTAACAAAAAGGTAATTATTAATTCAAGTTACATTAGAACACATTAGCATTAACTTTAGTAAAAAAGTTAATTATTTATTCATGTAATAATAACAACACATTAGCATTGACTTTAGTAAAAAAGGTAATTATTTATTCATGTAATAATAACAACACATTAGCATTGACTTTAGTAAAAAAGGTAATTATTTATTCATGTAATAATAACAACACATTAGCATTGACTTTAGTAAAAAAGGTAATTTTTTATTCAAGTAATAATAACAACACATTAGCATTGACTTTAGTAAAAAAGGTAATTTTTTATTCAAGTAACATTAACAACACATTAGCATTAACTTTAGTAACAAAAAGGTAATTATTTATTCAAGTAACATTAACAACACATTAGCATTAACTTTAGTAACAAAAAGGTAATTATTTATTCAAGTAACATTAGAACACATTAGCATTAACTTTAGTAACAAAAAGGTAATTATTTATTCAAGTAACATTTACAACACATTAGCATTGACTTTAGTAACAAAAAGGTAATTATTTATTCAAGTAACATTTACAACACATTAGCATTAACTTTAGTAACAAAAAAGTAATTATTTATTCAAGTAACATTTACAACACATTAGCATTGACTTTAGTAAAAAAGGTAATTATTTATTCAAGTAACATTAACAACACATTAGCATTAACTTTAGTAAAAAAGGTAATTATTAATTCAAGGAACATTAACAAAACATTAGCATTAAATTTAGTAACAAAAAGGTAATTATTAATTCAAGTTACATTAGAACACATTAACATTAACTTTAGTAAAAAAGTTAATTGTTTATTCATGTAATAATAACAACACATTAGCATTGACTTTAGTAAAAAAAGGTAATTATTAATTCAAGTTACATTAGAACACATTAGCATTAACTTTAGTAAAAAAAAGTTAATTATTTATTCATGTAATAATAACAACACATTAGCATTGACTTTAGTAAAAAAGGTAATTATTTATTCATGTAATAATAACAACAGATTAGCATTGACTTTAGTAAAAAAGGTAATTATTTATTCAAGTAACATTAACAAAACATTAGCATTAACTTTAGTAACAAAAATGTTATTATTTATTCAAGTAACATTAACAACTCATTAGCATTAACTTTAGTAACAAAAAAGTAATTATTAATTCAAGTTACATTAACAACTCATTAGCATTAAATTCAATATATTCCACATGAGAAATCAGATGTATTTTTGTAAATTATTCTTAGTGTCACATTGAAATATATGTTCATCAAAGCTCACCATGTTATACTAAAATATATCCGAAAAGATATATAACAACCACTAGCACCCGCGAACTTATATATACCGCAGATAGATAGGAAATGTCTCGATGTTGTTTATAAGGTGACCTTTGACATTTGTAGGTAAATAATGTCATTTCTTTAAGTGAATGACCGTCGAGATGTGTTTGGTGTCCGTCGATTAATAAATCAAAAATGACGCTGGGAGTGGATGTTTGCGAATTAATTTGACAGCTGAAGAAGTTGTGCGATAATAAAAATACGAGATTATATTTAATAAGAGAACGCAGTACAAAAGTAACATTACAATCACAAAATAAATGAAATATCTATATGTTATTGTACCTACCTTAACGGACTACATGGACTTTCCCGCGTCACTATAGATACGGCGTGCACATGCCTTTCGGTGTTGGATCTATCCCAGCGGTTGAGATTAAGACGACACAGGAAAGCAGCGAATATGTTGGGCGACAATGACCTCCTAAATAGACATAGTACACAATTGATACAGTATTGAAACTATTAATTGAACAGTTCGAATGCAAAACGCGATATATCCCGTTTGCTTAAATTGAGACATTAAACAATAAAATAACGAATATATTAAATCTAGACCTCGACGAAAAGTGTATTTTAATTGAAAACAAATAGAAATTATCTTGGTATCATATTATGTGAAACATGATTTTGGAATGTGGTCCAATGTTAAAAGGCAACACTTTTTGTAGCGATAGCTTCGAAACTTTGAAAATGGCGTTTATCGCGTTTTGCATTCGAACTCTTCATATATATATATATATATATATGAATGTGGTAATGCTCCGTAGCCTAATGGTTACAGCGCTTGCTTACGGAGTCTAGGTTGACTCTGTGGCAGGGATTCAAACCGTGTGACTGTCCGAGATTACCATCCCTGTACTGATGAGATGTAAAAATAATTTAATAATATTTATTTAAAATTAATAATATATATATATATATATATATATATATATATATATATATATATATATATAATTAAATTGCTTTCGGAGTATAATTTTAGTGTTATTAACCTTGAAGTAGTATATTTTTAGCTCCTTACATCAAGTAATATATATATATATATATATATATATATATATATATATATATATATATATATACATACATACATACATATATATATATATATATATATATATATATATATATATATATATGAAGAGTTCGAATGCAAAACGCGATATATCCCATTTGCTTAAATTGAGACATTAAACAATAAAATAACGAATATATTAAATCTAGACCTCGACGAAAAGTGTATTTTAATTGAAAACAAATAGAAATTATCTTGGTATCATATTATGTGAAACATGATTTTGGAATGTGGTCCAATGTTAAAAGGCAACACTTTTTGTAGCGATAGCTTCGAAACTTTGAAAATGGCGTTTATCGCGTTTTACATTCGAACTCTTCAATTATAAATAATAGATTTGAACACCAGGAATGTATATGGTTTGGTTTTATAGGTACCATTGTATTTTTCTCTCCTCATATTGTACTAACATGTCAACCGTTGACTCTTTCTGTCAGTGGATGTTTCTCTACAACGAGTTTTTTTTCTCTGATTTTCTGTAAGACGTATTACAAAAGGCGCTGATGAAAGGAACGTTTTGGATTAGCTTTATCAATTTATAATTTATCTTATACATAAAAAAAAGTATTTCCAAACTGCTTTGGAAACGATCGTACGCCATACTGGACTTGATGTTCTAATTGTTGGAACAATTGTAATATTTTAATTAATTTAATGTTTATATATTTATATATATATATATATATATATATATATATATATATATATATATATATATATATATTAATATCTCTATGCTGATGAGTCCTGATTGAAAATGGGCGAAACGTATACGTACATAGATAATAAACAATAACAACTATTTTATATTTGTCGCTCCTCGTAAAATAAGTAGAGCACTCTAAATGGTAGTACAAACACAGCATGACGTCACTTGCTTTATATGCCTCATTCCTTCTTTAATAGAAGTTGAATGCCTGGATATCGTGCCGCTTTTAAATGTGTTAAAATTATCATTGTGTATCGGCTATTCAAATATTGGCCGCGCGGTTAACGACGTTGGATTTGAGTTGAAAAATACTTGTAATCCAGGGTTTCGAATCGTACGACCGGTAGTGAATAGTCATATCTCTATACTGATGAGTCCTGATTAAAAATGGACGAAACGTATACGTACATAGATAATAAACAATAACAAATATTTTATTTATATATATATATATATATATATATATATATATATATATATAAATCAAGGTAAAATATCCACAGGATAGTAATCCAAAGAATTTCAACCGGGTTTGTAAAAAGTGCTCAATGTCAAATAGAGTTTTTATATATGATTTTTATTTACAGAGACATGTACAACTCTGCGACACTGGCATGTCGATGTTATCGATCAACAGCTATTATAAACTGAGATCTCATCTAACTCTTCCTGATGAGATCTCAGTTTATAATAGCTGTTGATCGATAACATCGACATGCCAGTGTCGCAGATTTTGCACATGTCTGTATAAATAATCATATATATATATATATATATATATATATATATATATTTATTATTT
>OY744545.1:62945400-63027900 GCA_963556195.1 Sepiola atlantica | reverse complement strand
AAACCCACACTACTAACTTACACTGACCAATCGCAAGTAAAATGGAATAAAATTGCAATGGCGCCAAAATAGGATCATAGATTAATATGATTCACTTCAGGTGAAGCAAAGCACTGGACGTCCTCTCTTGTTTAAATCAAGTAACCATTTACCTTGTCTGATCAACTCACTGTATTTATCGAAATATTTTTTATTTTAAGTATTCCTTTTTCCTGAAATAAAATTGCATTTATTTCATTTTACTACACTCGGCCATGCTTTGTTTCTTATGGCTATCGACCGCGTTTTATTTTTTCCGGCCAGGTGCGTGTCTGGATATTCAGCAATAAGACTAGGAGTTGGCATGCCGTAAAACACAACCAACCGACTCTATTTTGGATTTTTTTCCGAACTATATTAAGAATAACAATAACATAGAACATGTTAAGTTTTAATGAATTAATTCAAATTCGTCGCCATAAGATAACGTTGTATTTATGTTGTTCTTGAAAGAATAACGACAAATACTGATGTATGAACATACACTCGTGTGTGAAGATTGGGTATATTTAGATCAGTTTTTTCGTTCTTCCTTGAGATTTTATGACGTTGTCGTAAATGTGTCTGCCCGTGTCTTAATTGTTTAATCATCTTATTGATCTCTATATTAATAAAGAAAAGACGATTTCCCCCTGTACAATGAATCACTATGGAACACAAAACACAGGCGCTACATATAATTCCAACACGATCAGGCTTCATGCCAATAACTGATTTGTGTTTTCTAAAATTATTTGCAGTTTCATTCCATTTCAGATTTCCCTACATTATTTCCGACCGAGATGACTCTCACAAAACAGTCATACTCAGAGGAAGTCGAAGTAACATTTACTCACACACAAAAATCTTCTGAACTTTGTTACATAAAAAAGTCGCATTTTATGCATACACATTTTTAAACCAATGGTAAAACCTGTATGCAGTAATTGTTTCAGACCAATGGTTAAAGTTGTATGCATACAGTGTTTTTGTAATCAAAAAGTGGTATACACCAACTCTTTCAGAACTATGGTAAAAGTTGTATTCATACACATTTAAGCCCAAAGTTAAACGTGTTATTCATCAACTGTTTCGGACAAATGGTAAAATCTGTATGCATCAACATTTTAAGACCAATGGTAAAAGTTCTATACACTAACTCTTTTAGATCAATGGTAAAAGCTGTATGCAATACCCTTTTCAGACCACTCGTAAAAGTTTTATGCACAAACTCTTTCAAAGCACTGGTAAAAGTTGGATTACCAACTCTTTTAGAACACTGGCAAAAGTTGTATGCACAAACTCTTTCAGACCACTGGTAAAAGCTGTATGTGCAAACTCTTTCAGACCACTGGTAAAAGTTGTATGCACCAACTCTTTTAGAGAACTGGTAAAAGTTGTATGCATAAACTCTTTCAGACCACTGGTAAAAGCCGTATGCACCAACTCTTTCAGACTATTGGTAAAAACTGTATGCACAAACTCTTTCAGACCACTGGTAAAAGTTGTATGCACCAGCTCTTTTAGAACACTGGTAAAAGTTATATGCACCAACTCTTTTAGAACACTGGTAAAAGTTGTATTCAGCAACTCTTTCAGACCACTGGTAAAAGCCGTATGCACCCATTCTTTCAGACCACTGGTAAAGGTTGTATGCACCAATTCTTTAACAGCACTGGTAAAAGTTTATGCAGCTATACTTTCAGACCACTTGTAAAAGCCGTATGCACCAACTCTTTCAGATCAATGATAAAAGTTGTATGCATCAACTCTTTCAGACCACTGGTAACAGCTGTATGCACAAACTCTTTTAAAGCACTGGTTAAACTCGTATGCACCAACTCTTCCAGACTGATAGTAAAATTTGTAATCTAACTTTTAAGCCTAAGTGTAAAAGTTGTATACATAAACTGTTTTAGACCAATGGTAAAAGCTGTATGCACTAACTCTTTGAGACTACTGGTAAAAGGTGCATGCATCAACTGTTTGAGACCTATGGTAAAATATATAAATACCAACTGTTTTTGACCATAGGGTTTACTTAATTATCTTGTCAATGATAGAACTTAAAATTCTGCCTCATTTAAAAAAAATCATCTTTAAAGTATAGAAGTTGCAACGAAAGTTTCTTAAAATACGTCTCTTGATGCCATGGTGTCTAAACGCTGAATTCTATTTGACAAATGTCAAAATCAATCAAATATATAATTATGTTCCGGTTTTCCAATTTAATCTTAAATGAAGCCGTTCTAATGACGTCATGATCATTCCTAGCAAAGAACACATTTGGCAGGTTATTATATGTGGATTTTAAAAACAGAAAGTGAAAGTGAAACACCAGAATCACTCCCCCAAACATTTGTGATGATGACGTATTGAGTTTAACTGCCTGCGAAGTTTCACGATTGTGAAACGGAAAAAAGCCAGTCTGCACGATGGGTCAAGCGTAGGGCAATAAAAAGATTTGCATTATGGTGCATTGGAATGATCTCTTGATAAAAAACTCGACTGATAAAATAGGTGGCCTTAAATGGGCGCCATTGTTGAGCGTATTGATTATTAAATGATCAAACGTTTTCAGATTACTCTAGACTTGAATATGCAAAAGCAAAAACTATTTAAAAATGATGGATCATCCACCATAGTCTCACAGTCTCGCATCAACATATTTCTAGAATTTAAAAACATCATTTAGATGTGTTCAAATGAGTTCAAAAGAATTTAGATCTATTTTTCGTGAAAAACCTTACAACTTGTATTTAGTGACGAAAAGCCGGATCTAGAAAAGAACAGCGATAACAATAACAGTTAAATACATAAACTACATCGGAGCCTGAAACAAAGACGGGGCGCTCTTAAGCTGATAGTTTTAAAAATATCACATTTAAAAACAACGTTGTTCTGTATGTACCCATGTTTTCATAATCACACACCTATCTATGTAAAAATATATAATGATGCTATTAATTTTCCTGCAAATTGTACAACTTTTTGATAATCACTTGTTTCAAAGACGGTAGCTGGGGCACTGGGGCATTTTGGCTGAGATGAAAGTGTAGTATCTGTTCCGATGGATACTGCACCCCATAGACTGGTATTGTCTTGGCCTCTGGGGATTGATTTACGCCTGTCTATGGGTCTGTCCTGTGCAGTTCTAGGAGGTCCACCCTCACAGGCTTTGCCTCCCCTCTTTTGAGAGGAGTAAGTTTATTGCTTACTGTCTGATGCGCCCCTACCGGGGAATGCCGACGGGGCTGCCCAGGCAATTTTAATGGACAGTGCTCACCTCTCGGGCGCTGGCTTTTCAAATCCCACTTTCCGAACTTGTGTCACATACTCCTATTGTGGGTAGGTGTTGAATAAACACTCTACGTATATAAAAGTAAGGGAACATATATTATACAATCTTAAACTTACTTTATTAACTTAGCAAATCGGATCTAATTCCTTAACTAAGAACTTTATAGGCTCCTTCTTTAGTCTGGCTTGGATCTTCCCCACCCTCCGTGTCGCTATTTACAGTTAAAGTTATTCTATATTCACTAACTAATTGACGATAGCCCTTTGGTTAAGATCACCGACTACGAATCAGTGGCGATTTGTGTTCGGGGTTCGCGCCCACTGACCGTCGGGAATTGGTTCCTAGACTGAAGATTGCGTTAGCATGAAACATCGATGTCTCTAGGTATTTAAATATTTAATATTTATTAAAAAAAAAATATTATTGTATATATATATATATATATATATATATATACAATAATATTTTTTGTTTACCATATATATATATATATATATATATATATGGTAAACAGCTGATGATCCCCGTGTTAATATTAGATGCTTACGTTAAGGTCTCCTGTTTTTGTTTCACTGTTAGATACTTAATCCCCCTTTTTATTTTATTTACTTACTATTATATATTTTATTTTTTATGAATTTTCCAACGAATGTTAAGTCTGCACTATTTTTGATTTAGTTAGTTTATGTGGGAATTTAAACTGCATTTTCCTTCTTTTTTCTTTTTGTTTAAAATAACTCAAAGCTTCTTTAGACTATATATATATAGCACAGATAGATATAAAAATTAGCAAAGGAATGTTGTACTGGGCGACCTTAAATATGTTAACATTTCGCAATCTTACTTGCTCAATTACCTAAATCGAATAGATACGAAAAGGCGCACCCAATTATCCTTCTGCAAATCACATGGGATAATGCATTTCTAAGGAATGCCTATATTTAATAATTATAATATATATATATATATATATATATATATATATATATATATATATATATATATATATATATATATATGTATATATATATATATACAGAGTGCTTAGAAACTTGATGTCATTATATCGGGGTGGCATAACTTGCGTTCAATATGTATGTAAAGGAGGCTCTTTGAGTGACGTTACAATTGTAATTGCAACATATTTCAATGTCTAATTGCTTTGTGGTTCATTCTGTGCCCTGATCCATCGTTGTTTTGTGTTGTTCATATTCATTTACGTGTATTTGGTCGGTTGTATTCTCTTACCTGAAATACGGAAATTCAGCATTCGCAGGATTCCGAGCTGGTTCCCATATTTTCTATCTAAGGAGCCCCTACCCATGGTTACGGTAAGTTTTTTTCTGTTGAGCTCTTTTTTATGTTTGTTTGTATAGCCTACCAAAAAAGTACTTCCGGACCTATGCCATCACGAGAAAAATTAAAAGCGACGTTGTACTGCAGTTCCATGTATTATTGATTTATAGGAATAGTCTGATGATATCCTGAACGTCTTTTTACACATGTTTATAAAAAAAACGTTGAAAATAAGTTTTCCAGTGAAATTCGAATTCGTATTTTGCTTGAATATTGTGTCCAGCTATTATATAAATTACGTATCGCCGAAAATTGTAAATTAATGGTGTTTTGTCATGATAGCAGTCATACCTTTCGATCGCAGAGTGTACCGATACTCAAGGACTGACTCGAACAGTCAACACATGTTTTATATCAGAGATTCCTTAGCGTTTAACGTTTCTAAAAGCATGTGTCATGTAACGCATCCGGTATAACTGATTGGTTAATCGTTGTCATTGAGAGCTTTGTACACTGCAAGAAATCAAACAGCCTACCAGGGTATATTCCTGAATGTGCTGCTGACATGTCTCACAATTTCAATTGCTTTCACCAAAAAAGATGCTCTGAAACTAAAGCCGTATTTATGACTTCCGCAACTATGTGTTATGGAAAATCCGAAAGAGTCTTATACCAAATAAGTTAAATCTCAAATTTCTGAACAGATGTTTGGTTCCCAAGAGTTTTGTCATATAACAAACAGGGTCCTGAAAAGATGTAAGACTTCTGTTTGAACAATCATCAATGAATCGGGGTTGATTTCCTCAGCATCTAATAAAGCCAAACTTTTTGCAGAGATTTGTGGGTCTAATTCTGTAGACTTAAAAATCTCTGACAAAAAAGTGTGGCTCTATGTACTGAGATGCAGAGAACTGATCAACAGTATTTTGAATGCTGGGCGAAGATTGATAAGACCGATTGCCTTGCTGGCATCAAAGTTCTTTATAATACAACATCCCTAAGAGATATATGCATGTCACTCAGAGTGATTAACGAAAGGGGGGGGGGTAAATTAAGGAGATAGCTTGCAATGATCGCAAATGGCAATCATTGCAACCTATCTCGTTAATTTACCCCCCTCTGACTATGATCACTCTGAGTGACATGTATATATCTGTTCAGGATGTTACCAAACTTATAAAGAACTTTGATGCCAGCAACGCAACTGGTCTTAACAACATTCCATTAAGAATCTGGAAGCGGAACTAGCTTTTATTCTTACGAAGCTGTTCAATCGTTGCTTCTAAGATGAATGTTTCCCATCATCTTAAAAATCTTCGCCTATTTGCCCAGTATTCAAAATACCGTTGATCAGTTCTCTGCATCTAAGTAAATACCAATTAGTCATTCGTCTGCAATGCGTAAGTTGTTTGAATATGTAGTGAACCCAGAAGTTGTCAACCATCTCATCAAAAACAATCTACTCAGTGACAAGCAATATGGATTTCGTCCTGCAGGACCAACAGCTGATGTGCTAACTGTAATATCGCACACGATTAATGAATCCATTGACGGAGACTTTGTTTTTAAGGCAATAGCTCTTAACATAGAAAATTCGGAATAAAGAGTTGCTTCATAGCTATGAAATATCTGAATATGTCTTCAAAATGCTAAAATATTTTCTCTGTGATTGCTATATACAAGGAGTCGTTAATAGGCAAACGTCTAAAGCTCTTGGTTTCAATACTGGTGTGCTTCATGAATACATACTCGGCTCATCATTATTTCTGTTCTTCATCAATGATAACATCGGTAAGGACATAGGAACAAAGGTGCTGTCAGTTTGGCTCTTATTTCAAACGTTTAACAATGATGCCGCGACATACATACACATATACATACTGTTACAAATGTAAGGAGAGCTATCGAGATTCGAACTCACGACCCCTGATTTACGGAGAGAGATAGGATTCATTTTCGCATATTTATACACGACCGAGAAATTATTATAATGCGACTCGAATGACGTCAGAGAAAGAGAGATAAAAGGGAATAAAAAGGAAAGAAGAGACAGAGGACGTTAACTGCCGGCAAGGAAGGATGAGTCACCGGGTTAAGACGGACATATTTTGAGGACAACTACAGTCAGTCATTCGGAGTACGTCTGCCCGAGAGAGAAGAAGCGAACGGCCGGCGACAAGAAAAGATGTGCAACTACAGTGTCGTAGGAAAGGCAGGGACCTTTTGAAGATGGAAGTATAGGCGTCCTCGGCTCGGACGAGACGACCCGCTGAACTAAGCGGAGGAAAAGTAACCAACCAGGAATTGTTTTACCTGAGGAAAAATGTATTTCAAAACTACATGTGCAAAGAAATATGGCTATTACGAAATGCCGGAAATATCGACTCTAAATCGAACAATGCATCCACTTGTAAGTGACAACCTGAATATCTCTTCTCGGACATTCGCCCCTAGGGCTGTTTTATATATGTATATTTTTTGTGTGGCAATGAATCCTGCTACTATAGGGATAGGATAGACAATCCCCCCTCCACTTAAGACTAAGCTTTTATTTTCACGTTTTATTTCGTTTTGTTTTATAGATACACTCCCCTTTTTTCTAGTATACAGTTTTATTAAATAAATGAATATAAATTTCATCATAATGTCTTTTGTTCGTTTCTTCGCATCTTTTGTTTTTTTTCCTGGCGGTATCTTATATTGGAGAAATCCCCATCCCATATCATTTAACACGTTTTATTTGAACCTGGGATATCACGAGCCACTCCGGACTTTTTTTTTGACTTTTTTTAAAAACTTTTTTTTATCTTTGTCACGTATTGTCTTTCGGTGGTCCTGACCGGCGGCATTCGTGACAATACACATATACATATACAGACAACTTTGGTATATATAGAGATAGGAGGAAAGATATGTAGCGTATTCGTATTATTATGTTTTCAACTTAAATGTGATTATGCGAATATCTTAATCTTGTTTTCTCTGTCTTCGCATCAAGCTTTAGGACATCACACAAATACTCTTGCTAATATCGAGACTTATCGATAAGGAATAATTATTTCTCACCTCAGGTTATCTTTAAAAATGGTTTGAATTGGTTTAGTTTCTATTTCAAATACATTGTTATCACGGGCTTTCATTGATATATTCGATCGCTGTTTCGAAATCAGTTAATATTCTCTCAATTCCCATTAATCAAATTAATCTTGTTAATAGCAAGATTAATTTTAACACTAGTACTAATATACTTAAATGCTTATAATACCTAATAAATATAGTTTCGTATTTAAATTTTCCCGCCATAATTAATTATTAATCTCACTCCAGGTATTTGCCTGTTTGTCATTATTCCACTGAAGATGGACCCAGACGGGTCAGAAAGTACTCTGGACCAAAACGTTAATTACGGCAGTTTCATCAGCCAATTTTCTTCCGAGATTAAGATTTTAATCCGGAAAATTGAAGGGATCAATACTAAAATAACCAGACAAAAATTGTCGGTTATTTTTAATAATACGTGTCTTAAGGAAAAAATGCTGCCTCGATATATATATATATATATATATATATATATATAATTGTTGTAGACCTGGGTAAAGCTGAATGAATGACACAGGAACACATGGTTTAAATGAACAAAGGTATATATTATATAATAGAAAGAAAGATATTACAAGGAGAGGTTGCTCTCAACCGCCATTGCTGGTTTGCCTGGGAAGAAGAGAACAAGTGTCACGTGCTTCCCGTATTTATAAGGTGGATGAGTCCATTAGTTCTCTGTAGGTAGGTACAGCACCATAACACCCCCCTTCCAAGCCTTACCTCCTCAGGAGTCTTAATAACGTTTCCTTTTCGGATCTATCTCTAGGTAGTCCGGAGCCATTCGTTTTCTTTTTGGTTGTCGTTTACGTGTGACTACCTGGGGTGCTGGTAAGTTGAAGGTGTCATATATCACGTCCATCACGTCTTCTCCTTGTGGGGCGCTGTCAGTGTCATCTGACAGTCTTTTTCTGATCTGATTTAGATGTCTCTTATGCGAGAACCGTGGTCCTTTTATGATATAGACCATCGATCCGATCCTCTTTTCAATTGTACCGGGTTCCCAGAACGATGCATTGTTTTTGAACATCTTAAAATATACCCTATCTCCTGGGTTGTATTTTTTCTTCGGTACCGTAGAGATTCGGTCATAATTATTATGTTTAGGTAATAATTTATCAAACACGGACTTCACATTCCGCGCAAACATCATCTCTGCGGAGGATAATGATGATGCTATGTTCATGTTTTTTGTTATTCTATATACCTGTAAGAATTGTTGTAAAGCCTTCTCCTTAGGAGTATCACCGGCCTTTTTTAATGCTCTTTTTAATGTGTCTACGAAGCGTTCCACCTGGCCGTTTGACCTAGGATGATACGCGGGCGTCGTTATATGTCTGATTTGAAACGTCGCGCAGAACTCCTCAAAATCTGATGACGTGAACTGTGTCCCATTATCACTCACCAAACAATCCACTACCCCAAAACGGGCAAATAGTTCATGTAGGAATCTTATCATAACCTCTGACGTGGGACTCTTGCAACGTAGTACCTCGGGCCACTTTGAAAAACTGTCGACTACGATTAAGTAGTAAAATCCTTCCAATGGTCCTGCGAAATCCACGTGAATTCTTTCCCACGGACGGTCGGTCTTTGGCCATGGGCTATGCTTTATATGCGGTGCTTTTGCCGCTAAGGCACAGCCTTTACAAAGCTTTACTGCTTTTTCAATGTCATTGTCCATACCTGGCCAGTACACAAAACTCCTCATTAACCCCTTCATCCTGGTTATCCCTGGATGGCCAACATGAAATTCTTTCAGAATTTGCTTTCGTAGTTTTTCTGGGATGACCACCCTTTCGTTATGCATGAGTACGTCATCACAGAGTAAGAAACTCTTTGCCGCATGTAAATCCTTATCTACCAATTTAATTTTTGTTCTGGTGATAAATTCATCTTCTTGAGCTTCTTTTTTTATCTCGTATAGTGTCACCGGGAGCTCTCTCACTGCGTTGCACAAAATCTCTTTAAAATCTCCTTCTGTTTGAAGAGACGCAATCACTGTGTCTTCTAGAGTCTCTCTCTGTTTTGGCACTAATCTCGACAATCCATCTGCATGATAGATTTTATTTGAATGCAAATGTTGCATTTTAAAGTTGTAGTTTAATAAGATAGTTCCCCATCTTTGTAGTCTATTAGCTGTATATACAGGTAGGCCTTTTTTAGATCCATAAATTGTAATTAGCGGCTTATGGTCTGTCTGTAAGGTAAATTGTCTACCATGTATGTATCGGTGAAACTTTGTTACTGCAAATATTATTGCTAGGGCTTCTTTCTCGATTTGAGAATACTGTTTTTCCGCTGGGAGCAAAGTCCTTGATGCATGTGCAATGGGTTTATGGGTTCCATCAGGCATTTTGTGTAGGATACATGCTCCTAAACCATATGAACTAGCGTCGCTAGCTACGATTATGTCCAATTCTGGATTGTAATGTGTTAGAAATAACTCTGACGTAAGTCTTTCTATGATTTTATTAAATGCATCCTGACATTCAGGTGTCTATACCCAGGCTTTACCTTTTTTTAATAGCTCATTTAATGGAGCACGCAAATTATGCATTTCTGGGATAAAAGCCTGGTAGTAATTTGCTAGGCCCAGAAAACCCTGTAATGTCATGACGTTTTCTGGCGCCGGCATGTTTTTTATTGCGGTAGCCCTTTCTGGGTCTGGTCTTCTGCCGTCCTTGTCGATCACATGACCCAGATATTTTATTTCCTCCAGGAAAAAAATCACATTTTTCTTCTTTTACTTTGAACCCATAATCTTGGATTCTCGCAAACACTTGATTTACATGTTTTTGGTGTTGTTCGATATCTTTGCTGTTAATCAAGATGTCATCGAGATACGCTATTGCGAAATCGAGTCCGCCCAGCATTGTGTCCATTACTTGTTGGAAAATGGCTGGCGCGACCTTAACTCCGAACGCTAATCTTTCGAATTTATATAAACCACGATGTGTGTTTATACATAACAGCTTAGAACAATCTTTATCCACCGGTATTTGTAGGTATGCCTCACTTAGGTCTATTTTTGAAAAAATCTTCCTCCATTTAAGCTTGTAAACACTTTTTCCGGGGTATGGAGTGGGTAGTGATAGTCCGCGAGGGCAGTATTCAGTCCTGTTGAAAAATCTGCACATACACGAATCTCATTAGATTTTTTCTTTACATAAACCGTGGGTGCTGCCCACTGGCTGTGTTGTACTTTTGATAAAATACTCATCTTTACCAGTCGGTCTAATTCAGCGTTTATTTTTTCAATCGAGGCGAAGGGTACTTTCCTTTCTTTTCTAAATACCGGCAGTACATTTTCTTTTAGACGGAATTTTGCAGTCGTTTTAGTGCAGCATCCGAGACCGCCAGAAAAAACCTCTGGAAACGAGTTTTTTAATTCTCGTTGTAGTTTTTCCGATTCTGTTGCGCGACTATTTATTTTTTTACAAAATGTATTTATCGGCAACTTCCATAAATCAAATGCCTGCATAAAATCTGAACCAAAAAGATTATTCGAATCCTTCAGTACCAGTAGTTTGAGTTTTTTAGTATTTCCCATTAGGGACACATTTGTGATTAATTCTCCTTCAAATGTAATTCTTTCACCAGTAACTGTGCTTGCCAGCCTGTTTGTTCTTGATAGAGTAGGTTTATTTAATCTCCTCCATGTATGTAAATTTATAATGGAAACGTCTGAACCAGAATCCAATTGCAATTTTATATTTTTATCCAGGATTTTCACCTGTACATATTTTCTTATGTTCATGCCAGTTTCCTTCTTTGTCCTAGTGGCTTGAATCCGCATTTTATTTCCTCTGCCCGTTCTGCAGTGCGAACTTTTATGTCCAACTTTTTTGCATTTCATACAGGTTTTAAAACGGAATGGGCAATCATTGTACCAATGTGGATTACCACAGCGTGAACAAGGGCTTGGTGGCAATTTATTTATTTTTTTACTGGTTTGGTTTGTCTTTGTTACATCAAAATTATTATTTCTTATTTTTCTATAAGGTTGAGCTTTTGTTTTTTGATGTACCTTTTTTATGTGCGCAATGCCGGACAATTCAATGTCTTTTGAGTCCTGTTTTACATTTACAAATCTTTGACAGTCCTCAGCCAACTTTTGCAGCGTAAGGCTTGGTTCATTCTCTAATTTATTTAGAGCTCTACGCCTTATCTCCGTGTCATTTCCTGAGATTAAAATGAAATCCACGAATTTGGTATGTTCTGTGGTATTTAGTTTTCTAAGAAGGAGGCGTAGCTTCTTCGCATCACTCCAACCACCGCAGTCAATTTTATATAGGTCTTCATATCTTCGGAAATATTCTTCAAATGTATTATTTTCCGTGTATGAGTAATTATCAATACTGTTCCAAATTTCGTTCTGCGAAAACGTGTCGTCTTTTTCATTTTTTTGATCACTGCGCGATATTGTTTGTATCAGAAATTCCAATCTTTCATCATACTCTTTTTTGTGTAATAAAATATTTTGGTTCTGTTGTAATAAAAGCTTTTGAAATCTTTCCTCAGTTTGTTGTTGCTGGGAGATTTGGAATTTCGTTAGTTCGGCGATTATAGACTTAATATCTTCCATATTCAACCATTTAGTTTCTGATTTTAAAATTAATATTTTCTTATTATCTTATGATTTTATAAGAGTTCTTTTCTTTAAATTAGCGTTTGCTAGGCGCCGTTTTAATTATGAAAAGATTATGAAACTTTTCCTTTTCTCTATATACGCGTATATTCACTTATTTTTTTATTTTTTTATTTTGAAAATTAATATTTTCTCGTTATTTAATGAATTTATAAGGAGTTCTTTTCTTTAAATTAGCGTTTGCAAGACGCTGAGTTTTAGTTATGAAAAGATTATGTAATGTTTTTTTCTTATACACGTTTTTAATTTTAACGAAGAGAAAAAAAAATCTGTTTCACAATTAATTCTTTCTGCATTTTAAAATATTTCAGTACAAGTCGGAAAAAAAAGAAGAGAGAGAAAATAAAACTGACCTTTTTTTTTATCGTGCGTCTTTTTTTATATAGAGTAACGCACGTGTGTTCATTTCATGTTTTTGTTTCATATCTGTTCTTAAAATGAAGCACGTGGTGTCGGTTTCATTTTTTTTTTGTGTGTGTTCGTCAAAAAAAACTCGCTGTGACGTTCGTCTAAAAAAAACAATACTCGCTTAAGCTTGGTGTTCGGTATTTCTTTTGTTTTGTTTTTTTTTTTTAGTTTTCCAACCCAGAGAAAAAAAAACGCGCATTCAATTTCAGTTGTTTTTGTTTGTTTTTTGTTTTTTTTAACTAGTTTTCCCAAACTAGAGGGACGCGCACCCAATTTCAAGCTGTTTTTTTTTTTCGATAAGCAGTTTTAAAACTTAGAGCACAACAGGTCCATTTCAGTTTTCTTTTTCTTAAAAGAAAACAATTTTCTCGCACTTAAGAATTCAACGTGTTTGTTTTTTTTAGTTGAGTTCTCTTTTCTTCTCTCGACCGTACGGCAAAAACCTTGGTTTTTTTTTTTTGGTTTTTTGTTTTTGTTTTTTTTGCGTGCGGCTACCTGCATTACCCGTGTAGGTGCATTTTCACGTGGTATTTTCAGTTTTTTGACCCAAGAGTTCGAATTCCCTCGTCGCCATTTGTTGTAGACCTGGGTAAAGCTGAATGAATGACACAGGAACACATGGTTTAAATGAACAAAGGTATATATTATATAATAGAAAGAAAGATATTACAAGGAGAGGTTGCTCTCAACCGCCATTGCTGGTTTGCCTGGGAAGAAGAGAACAAGTGTCACGTGCTTCCCGTATTTATAAGGTGGACGAGTCCATTAGTTCTCTGTAGGTAGGTACAGCACCATAACAATAATAAAGTTGAAATAAAAGCCAAATTAGCAATACAAGATTAATTTTTTTTTTCTTACATTAATCCTATCGATTACGGAATAAAAATCCTTCTTCAGGGGTGACCAGTATTGAGTCATTTTTTTTTCTCATCAAAAAACAAACTTTATTAACTTTCCATGCAATACTTTAAAACTTGAACGAAAAACACACATTACTCTACAGCGAGCCAACGCATCCCTCGTTCGACACCGGTTTTAAATCCTACCGCCATTTCATAACAGCAAGGCGATGACGTCGTACCATCAAAGACGTTTATCAAATTAACAAAGAAATAAGTTTCTTTATTCTTGTTTTTTGATGAGAAAAAAAAATAGCTCAATACTTGTCACCCCTGAAGAAGGAATTTTATTCCGTAATCGATAGGATTAAAGTAAGAAAAAAAAATCTTGTATTGCTAATTTGGCTTTTATTTCAACTTTATAAACTTTCCATGCAATACTTTAAAACTTGAACGAAAAACACACATTATATATATATATATGTGTGTTATCTATCCTTGTTGGTTATATATAGATTTTATTTTTAGTAGTAATGTTCAGGACGCATATCAAATGGATGTAATAATAATTAACACAAAATGGAGCAGTATTTTATTAGACAGACGAACAACACAGGTAAGGGAAATCTTTTTTTTTTTTTTAAATAACTAATATAAGTTAGCAAAACATTTTTTTGGAACAAAAACGTAGATTTAGTATAAGGAACGTTTAGGTTTTTGTCTTTTAAGGGACGTGGGGGCTGATCAACTCTGCTGGGAAGCCATGAAATTAAATACTGTCTTGTTTTTAAATTCCCGAAACAGTTTTTCATGGTAAACAACTGATGATCCCTTAAAATAGTGTTAGAAACAAACTAATATAATAACTGTAAAAAATAAATTGACTTACATGAGTGATTTTCCACTGTAAAACATGGGACTAAAAGTTTTTTGTTTTTTTTAATATAGTTTTAATGATTGAGAAACTTCCGAGACTAAATATATATATATATATATATATATATATATATATATATATATATATATATATATATATATATATATGAAACGGACCGTAAAAAATACATCTCACAGAAATGTTATGTTTTTTTTGGAAATGTGAAAAAATAAAAATAAAAATTATAAAATAACAACATGGTTATTAGAATATAAAATGAACCTGACTTATATATATATATATATGTATGTATATATACATATATATATATACATATATATACATATATATACACGCACAGACATATATATATATACATACATACATACATGCAACATACATACATACCTACATACATACAACCACACATACTCATTTTACTTTTCTTCTCTGATAATGATGATGATGATGATGATGCTACTTCTCTCGCTTTTCCTGTCCTCCAATCACTTCTCATCTCAGCGGATCTTAGAAAAAATGACGAAGCTTAGCAGAGAAAGCAAGCGCATGCGCGCGAGAGAGAAAGAGAGGGAGAAATAAAGACAAAGATACGACCAGCTATTAAAAACTCACTGTTTGTATTATACACAATACAAATTAAACATTTACATCTAAAACAAATCTATATATAACTAACAGGTTAAGGGAACCATACACAGATACACACACACACACACATATATATATATATATATATATATATATATATATATATATATATATATAATTTATTTAGATACTGTATATTACATATGTCAGCAATGTATCGCGGTTTCATCCAAAAGGGCAGATTTAAACATATTTAGTAAATCTCTGTATCCAGTGGAATCATCGGCAAGCTGAAATGATTGTAGTCGTGTCCCGATAGGGAATGACGTCAACAATGACAGAAAACGGTGTATCTCTTCTGTCATTGTTGACGCCATTCCCTATCGGGACGTGAATACAATCATTTCAGCTTGCCGATGATTCCACTGGACACAGAGATTTACTAAAGATGTCTAAATCTGCCCTTTTGGAAGAAACCGCGGTACATTGCTGAAATATGTAACATACAGTATCTAAATAAATGATATTAGCTCTCTTATATGATCGAGCACTTTAGTGATTTATTTTCATATACAACCTGACACTATATATATATATTTGTGTTCGGGGTTCGCGCCCACCGACCGTTGAGAATTAGTTCCTAGACTGAAGATTGCGTTAGCATGAAACATCAATGTCTCTAGGTATCTAAATATTTAATATTTATTTATAAAAATATTATTGTTTATCAGCCCCCTCCCACGGAGGCTGGGCACTTTTCGAGGAGCTTTAATAACAAGCAGTACAAATAGCTATATGCATGGTCCGACGTTTCGTAGATCACTCTTAGCTGCTAGGTGAGTAGTCGCCGAATTCCGCTATTTACAGTTAAAGTTCCTCTCTATTTACTAACTGGTTGGCCATGGCCTGCGGGTGCGATCTCCGACTACGAATCAGTGGCGATTTGTGGTCGGGGTTCGCGCCCACCGACCGTTGAGAATTAGTTCCTAGACTGAAGATTGCGTTAGCATGAAACATCGATGTCTCTAGGTATTTAAATATTTAATATTTATTTATAAAAATATTATTGTTTATTAGCCCCCTCCCACGGAGGCTGGGCACTTTTCGAGGAGCTTTAATAAGTTGAGAATTAGTTCCTAGACTGAAGATTGCGTTAGCATGAAACATCGATGTCTCTAGGTATTTAAATATTTAATATTTATTTATAAAATATTATTGTTCATATATATATATATATATATATATATATATATATATACACACACATACATATATACGCATACAACTACACATGATTATTTTACTCTTCTTCTCTGATGATGATGATGCTACTCTGTCCTCCAATCACTTCTCATCTCAATAAATATGAGACAAATGACGAAGAGTAGCAGAGAAAGCACGCGAGCGAGCGAGAGCGAGAGAGATAGATAGAGGGAGAGAGACGATCAGCTATGAACACTCACACTTGTCTTTTACGCAGTAAAAACTGCACATGTGACTGCCGCAACATTTTGAGTGCAACCATTCCTTTTTACAAACGCACGTCAAGTCGGATAAGACAAGTCAGAAATTCACGGCGAATCATCAGAGGATCTGACTTTCACTTTTAAGGTTATATTCTAAGCTGCATCGCTAGAATTGTTAATTAAAACATTGAATAATTCAGCAATGTTAAATGAATTCCTGAATTTAATTAATGAATAGATTTATAATTATTCCAACGGAATTAGTATTACTTTACTTCAGCATCTAACAAAATATAATTGTTTTCTTTGAATTCTATAGAGGTTCCGTTTTCATTTAGGCTCAACAAATGATTTTTAGCAACAATGAATAATGCTACGTTCCACATATAAAAGATTGTTGCTCATTATACTGGGAGGATTAAAATTAAATTGGACAATGTCTCTTCAGGTTAAACTAACTATAGCGCCATTCAACATTTATTATATACATTTCATTTTCGTAAACCAGCATTACTGGGAATTATAATAAATGTATTAAGAAGGCTGGAGGCAATGCAGAAAGTCGGATTGATGAGAAACTGAGATAAACAAAAATAAACAATCGAAGGAGAGGACTTACAACTATCATATTATTTGCCTTTTCAATCTTACATAAACAGCAAGTATGGTGTTAGCTGTGTGTGATGTCCGGATCATGATTAGAAATCATTTGATATTTCGGGAAAACTTTCTCCTTGTCAAAAATGAACACAAAATAAAAGTCCGACTGTGTAGAATTCACTACGATGGACGTCAGAAAGTAAAATTGGGAACATTTTTTTTTTTTACATTTAAATATACTAGGGACCAGCAATGAAAATGTACGTATGTTTGATCCAAAAAGGTATACTATTGAAATCAAAGACTTTTCAGTCTTTATTAATTAAGAAATGAATTTTAAAAGAAGTATTTATATTTATCAATAAGAAATGATAGAGTTTTGAATTTTGGTAAGAGTTTACGCTAATGGTCTGAGAGATCAGATTTCAAACCTCGGTCGAATCATACCAAAGATTTTTGAAATAGTACTTGATGCTCCTTTGTTAACCACTTACCTTGTGCGACCTTTCTTTCTTTGTTTACTAAGTCCTTCTTTCAAAATATCTTTCCACACAACCACGTGATACACATAGCCATATCAACATTTTCGTCCTAACATCAAGACGAATTTCAACTTGACTGCGATTAGAGTGTCTCAATCAAGAAGAAAAAAGAAAAAAAAAGAAGAAATATTTTTCTGAAGATGGTATATATTACCGAAAGTACTCAAGTTTATAAAAAAAAATGTTTTTAAGGTAAATAAATAATTTATTTTTAAAAACAAATAATTTGCGTTGTGCAAGGTTTTCTAAATATTTTATAAAAAAATTATCTTTATTATATATATATATATATAATAAATATGAAACTAAAAGTAAACTTTTAGTAAAAAGAACCTATAGTGAAATAGTAAAAGCTCAATATACGAGATAGAGCAATTATAAAGATAGATAGACGAAGAGTGATAAACAAGCACGAATGTCCAAATTTATTTCAAACTTCGATTGTTCAATGCAAGGTATATTCTGTAATAAAATTATGTTCATAATTCTTTCCTTAAGCCGAGGATTTTCAAAGATCGAGATCTTATCATCAGAGGAATTATACAGATAGATAAGTTGGCAATAGAAAAGCCAACATTCAACATTTGAAAAAATATTAAGAAAATGATGGGTGAAAAAAAGTTCGTGTAAAAAGATATTAGGTTAGAGAGAGAGAGAGAGAGAGAGAGAGAGAGAGAGAGAGAGGGGGAGAGAGAGATTACCTTTGAAGCCAGAACATAGCATAAATACCAGAGTATAGTTCACTTTAAGTTATACAACAAATTCGATAGGATGAAAGAGAGTTGGGGTATGGTAATTACAATCCGCACCTAACAATGTAAATGTCAATGAAATCGAACATACAAAGGGGCACAATAGGAGATAGAAAGACCGTTATAGTACAGGGATAGAAAAAATAATTTTTATAGAATCTGAAATATATTTTTTTTCAAAATAGAATTTTCCAAATATATGACTATTTACAGAAAACAGAATCATGAATAGCAACATTTGCTATTAATTAAAAAGAGTAAAAACTATGTTAATACAACACTTACAAGAAGCTAAACCAAACATATAGAAACTAAAAAATATAAAAATTTTAAAATTTAAAAAAAAAACAGTGATATAATTTGATGTTTTAAAAATACGCTAAGTAGAAGCAGTAGTAGTATATAGTTATTTTATGAATGTACTGGATTTTCTTAAAACGCATTTCTATTTTAAACACACATTATCTTTGGATAAAAATCATATATGTATTGAAAAGGTTTCATCGGTTATTTTTTTAAACAATGAAGAATGCTAAAATAAGTAAAAGATGATAGTGTGTTATTGAAACCCCTTTTTTATGTGTATTGTTTTAATCAAAGGAATAGCGGATGACATCACGGGGTAACGTGAGACCATTCTTTTTTTGGTGTCTTCTGGTATTGATTTTGGTGTTTTGCCCAAACAAGTAAGTGGTAGATTCTTTTCGTTTGAAAATGGAGGGTAATTGAGTGAACTAAAGAGAACAATTTCGATGTTGGTTGTTTGAATTTGATTTTGTGTTTTATTTTTTTCTTTTGCGTTTAATTTGATCAAAGATTTCAATGACGAAGTCTAACTCTTGAATTTGTTATAAAGAGAAAATGTGTTTTCTGAAGATCAGCAGAAACTATTGTTTGGAATTAAAATGTTCTGAAACAAATTAGGAACATTTGTCAAATTAGTATAGCTTTATTTTAAGTTCTAGTAATTTGTCCGCTATTGTGCTAAAAACAAAACTTTTGTGTGAGTAGAATGCTCTGGACGTTAAGCCGCCATATAAAGTGTTAGAATTATCACATTTTATTCGCGTGTGGTTAAGGCATCGGATTTGAGTTGCAAAATACTCGTCATCCAGGGTTTCGAATCTCATGACCGGTAGTGAATAGGCATATCTCTATGCTGGTAAGTCCCGATTATTAAAAAGGACGAAACGTATACGTACATAGATAATAAACAATAATAAATATTTATTATTTGTCGCTCCTAGAAAAAGTGGAGCACTGTAAGTGTAGTATTAACACAGCATGACGTCACTAGCTTTAAATGCATCGTTCCTTCCATGAAGAAAGTAGAACGCTCTGGACGTTAAACCGCCATATAAAGTGTTAAAATTATCACAGTATACGTACAAAGATAATAACAATAACAAATATTATATATATATATATATATATATATATATATATATATATATATATATATCGCAATGTTTCGGTTGCTCTCTTTTGTCTTTTAGTAAGTAAAAACTTATTATAGAACTTTCACGTGAAAAATAAAACTTTCTCCGTTGTTTTAAGCAATTCTTTTTTTTTTCCTGTCGGTACCAAAATAATGGCAATCATCATAATTGGTTGGATCCCACTGGAGATCAGAGAAAATTACGCGAAGTTTCAGGTAGACATTCTCGTTCTTTAATAGACGACGGAATAAAGTTGGATGAGTTCAAAAGGTATTTCGTGAGATTAGCTGGAATTAGTTGGAATCTTTAAAAAGAATCAAAGACAGATAAAGAACAAAGGGGAAGAATAAAAAGGATGAGAAGAAGAAGAAGAAGAAGAAGAAGAAGAAATGAAATGAAACAGGATGATGACACAGGTGAAGCAAGAAAATAAGTAAAAAAAAGAAACATTGAAGGATTGAACAAACAAATAATAATAAGCAATTAAAGATGAATAAAATGATAATAAATAGAAGAATGAGAAGAAAACAGATGAATAGAAGAAGCAACAGTAGTAGTAGTAGTAGGAGGAGGAGGAGTAGTGGTAGTAGTAGTAAAAGGAGAAGGGGGGGAGTAGGAGGAAGATGGGGAGGAGGAGGAGGAAGAGCAGTAGTAAAAAAGACGAATAAATTGGAGGAGAAGAAGAAGAAGAAGAAGAAGAAGAAGAAGAAGAAGAAGAAGAAGTAGGGGAAGAGGAAGAAGAAGAAGAAATACAAAAAAAAGAAGAAAAAATAGAAGACGAAGAAAAAGAATAAAAAGAAATAGAAGAAGAGATATTAGAAATTAAAAAGAAGAAGAAGAAGAAATTAGAGACGAAGCAAAAGAAGAAAAAAAGAAGAAGAAGAAATAGAATAAACAGAAGAAGAAGAAAAAAGAATAGCAAAATAAGAAGAAGAATAATAATAAGAAGAAGAAGAAGAAAAAGGAAGAAATTGAAAAAGAAGAAATAGAAGAAAAAGAAGAAGAAATAGAAGAAGAAGAAGAAGAAGAAGAAGAAAACGAAGAGGTAGAATAAATAGAAGAATAAATAGAAGAAGAATAATAAGAAGAAATGGAGGAAGAAGAAGAAATAGAAGAAGAAATAGAAGAAGAAAAAGAAGAAGAAGAAGAAGAAAAATAATAATAATCAGACGAAATAGAAGAAAAAGACAAAGAAGAAGAAGACGAAATGGAAGAAGAATAAATAGAAGAAGAAGAAGAAGAAGAAGACGAAAGAGGAAGAAATTGAAAAAGAAGAAGAAATGGAGGAAAAAGAATAAATAGAAGAAGAATAAGAAGAAGATGAAGAAGGAAAAGAAAAAGAAGGAAAAGAAAAGGAAGGTACAAGCGAATAAAGAAAAGAGGGAGAAGAATGCGAATAAAACAAGAAAGCCGAAGCCGAAGAAAGAAAAAAACAAAAAAGAAGATAATAATTAGAAGAAAAGTTGGAAAAATGAGAAAAAAGATAGAACAAATAGGATAGTAGAAATTAGAGAAACGAGATGAAAATCATGTAAAATGAAAAATTGTATGAACAGTTCTGACAAAATCCTGCACTGATTCTATGCGTGTCACACTTGCTTTTCAATCTCACCATCTAAACAGACAGTGTCCTTATCTTATGATCGTTAAAAATTAGAATTGCACCACTTGATTCTGCTAAATCTTTCTTTCAATATTTTCATTTAAATAACCTCAATTGAAAATTAATTAGCATATTATTTCAAGAAAGTGTTGGAAATTTATATTTTTTTTATTACAGCACATATTATTTACTGTTAATATCTACCAAATTATTGCATATATACATGAAAATAGATTTAATAAATTTGCGAATAAATAACACCGAATATCAATTAATCATAAACTGTTAAAAATAGTTATGCACATTACACTGTGTTCGGGACTTTAATTTCTACTATATATATATATATATATATATATATATATATATATATATATATATATATATATATATATATATTTTTGATTTTATTCCATTAGTTGCGACAAAACAGTTTTTTTTTCATTGGTGCGAATAGCTACCAACTCATCGGGCCGGCGAAAGGAATTCAAATGGCCTAAGATTTTAAGTTCACTTTAACGGGAGATTGAAAATTGAAAATACATTGGAGGGGGAGGGGGATAGAGTTGCAAAAACCTCCCACGTAATAATTTGAAACACGACTTGTTGGGGTCCTCCCCCCTCCCCTCTCATGTCCCATGTCGCCGTTATAGACAAAGCTCCAACTCTATCCCCCTCCCCCTCCAATGTATTTTCAATTTTCAATCTCCCGTTAAAGTGAACTTAAAATTTTAGGCCATTTGAATTCCTTTCGCCGGCCCGATGAGTTGGTAGCTATTCGCACCAATGAAACAAAACCTGTTTTGTCGCAACTAATGGAATAAAATCAAAAAATATATATTTTGCTCTGAATTTTCATTGAGCACTCTCATAAACCCGGTTTCAACTTCCTTCGGATTCATACCCCCTGGATATTTGTAACAAGTTAATTATATATATATATATATATATATATATATATATATATATATATATATATATATATATATATATATATATATGTGTGTGTGTGTGTGTGTGTGTGTGTGTGTATTGTACTTAAAAGTCTATGTTGTATTGTTTATTTAAATAAGAATGACTCGTTTAAATAGTATCATTAATGAAACACTTATCGGATTTATATATATATATATATATATATATATATATATATATATATAACTTCTTTGTAATATATCAGGAAAAATTTCAGCAGAGTGCTCGATTAATTGAGAATTAAATTTAAAAATCTAAAATTAAGAACGTAATATTTATTTATTTTGGCATAGAAAAATTAGTACAACATTCGTACCGTCGGTTTCAAGCACAGAAGGACTTAGCCATCCGGCTCTCTTCAGCTTCTGATTTTGATATATTTATTTAAATTACTTTGGAATTTATTTAAAGTCTTTTAAACCAGTATGTAAACTTGAATTTTATTACTGTTCTTCCTTTTTAACCTTTTTATCTCTTCATAAGTATAAACCATTTTCTCTCCCTAATTGCTTTAGAAAACACATCATTGAACCCCAAAACAGTAACGGCCAAATATACGATACCCATAATATTGCCTCACAGGATGTATATAGAAATATTTTTTTTATTTTTTTTATATCTCTTTAAATCTTCTCCAGTTTTAAATCTCAACTGTTACTTTTCACCCTTCCCCTTTTTTTCAAACCTCATTAAACCTTCCTTACATGAAATTTAAACAGACATACATAACACTCTAATCAAATAACGCGTCCAAACGAGAGTGACACGTGACTTTTCCGAAACAGATGACAACAGAAGCTGAAAAGAGCCGGATGGCTAAGTCCGTCTGTGCTTAAAACCGACGATACGAATGTTGTACTAATTTTATGTACCAATATATATATATATATATAGTGTGTAGATTTCAATTTTGTCTAGAGAATCTGAATAACAGAGCTCAATGTTATTTAAACAGAGCAAAATAGAATTATAAAAAGAAAAACTATACACACATTAAGGTTGTACACATAATAACTTATTTCGACCCCTTTAATTAGGTCTCCTCAGATGTATAGACAACCACGTCAAAAAAAAACAAATAATGAGAGAAATTGATCGTCTTAAAAAGATAAATTCACTTTTGTGATTGGTCTATGTAAAAAGGAGGTAAATGTTAAAATAATCGAGGAGGGGTGACAGAAGTAAGATTATTTTTTTAATATATGCAGAAATATAAAAATATAAAAATATATATAAAAGAATTCTTTTTTGCTATTTAAACAAATAAATCATCTCATTTAAAATTTCGAATGTGATCTTTATGGGTAAAAATATATGATGAAATATTCGAGCGTTCACGATTAAAAACTACGTTTAATTATTTACGATTAAAAATTAGAAGACGAAAATGTAGGACGAAGATTTCGGTTAGTATATATATATATATATATATATATATATATATATATATATATATATATATATATATATATTGATTAATGTTATTGTCGATAAAGCATTACATATACGAGAGGCGTTCAATAAGTAATGCCCTTGATCAACTTCCAGTTGTCTGATCTGGATAAAATTTGCATGTGTAATGATTTATAGGTGTATGGGTTATGTTTCAAAAAACAACTCTGAACTAATTGTGGTTTCTGATTTACAGGTGTTTGAACTGAGTCAAGTATGAAATGGAGCCAGTTAAGTGTCGCGCAGTGATCCAGTTTTTGTATTTGAAAGAACGCACACCAAAGGAGACTTTTGATGAAATGACAGAAACATATGGTGATGATGCCCAATCATATGACCTTGTAAAACGCTGTCATCGTGAATTCAAACATGGCCGGAAGTCCGTGGAAACAACTCCCAGACCCGGTATTCCCTCTTCTGTCATTGATGAGGCATCTGTCCGTCAAGTTGAGGCTGCCATTTTGGGAGATCGACGCATAACTATTCGTCAAATAGCTCAAGAGATCAAGATTAGTACAGGGTCTGTGGAAACTATCATTCATGACCGCGTCGAGTGCTCGATGGTGAATTTGGAGCTGTGCCAAGAAGATGAATCAAAGTTTTTGTAAAGACTGATTGCACAGGATGAAACTTGGGTCCATCACTATTATCCAGAGACCAGCGCCCAGTCAATTAAGTGGAAGCACTTGGACTCACCACCTCCGAAGAAGGCAAGGGTGCAGGCCTCCGCTGGCAAGGTAATGCTCACAGTGTTCTGGGACCAGGACGGAGTAGTGATGACAGATTTGCTGGTAACGGGTACCACAATTACAGGAGCCTATTACGCTTTACTTTGGATGAAATTAAGAGAAGCTATCAAAATCAAGACGCGAGACAAGATCAGCTAAGGTATCCTCCTCCTGCAGGTCAACGCTCCGGTCCACAACTCGCATGTCGCCAGATCAGAAGCACGGGCGTGTGGCTATGGAATCCCTCGCCATCCCCCTTACTCTGCTAACCTTGCACCCTCTGACTTTCATCTCTTCCCAGCCATGAAGTTGTTTTTGAAAGGAAAGAGTTTACCAGATAATGCAACCTTGATTTCTGAAGTTACGACGTGGTTGAAGGACCAACTTGGGGTGTTCTACAAAAACGGTGTCCAGAGCTGCATCAAATGATGGGAGAAAGGCATAACTCTGGGTGGTTCCTATGTGGGGAAAGACTAATAACTGTGACAAGTTTCATTAATCTACTGCTATGGGAAATGGATCAGGGGCATTACTTATTTAACGCCCCTCGAATATAGAATGTTTAATTATGTGAAAATAATAAAATCGTTAGAATGCGATACAATGCAATCTTTTTTAAATATACGTTGATAATTATATTTTCGGCGATATACGACCTCATATGGATGAAAACACATTTTTCGTACCTTTTCTAGTCACTTGTTTTTGGCAGAAGTCGATTATTGGGATGTTAAAACGGTATCGGAACATCAGTCTCAGTAAAGAATGGTAACGCACGCGGCAGCGAAAAAGTCAGAAGAAATCGGGGATTATTCTTGTTTAGAAAGTGTTGTGAAGTTGTTCCACAGTAAATAATAAATAAAGGAAGTCAAGTCGAGGGTTGGTTTAACAAGTGTATTAACAAAGTAAGAAAGTGACTAGCTCTTGGCTAGACAGTTACAAGACTGTGTTTTGTCTTCTGGTGTCTCGCACTATTTATAGTGACAATCGGTGTTGTTTCTACTGTATAAGAACGGCCGGTGTAACAGAAAGCATTGTTGATATAGATAAATTTTAATTATTCGAAAAAAAAACTTTAGAAATGTTTATTTATGTTATATCTTTCTGATATATATCAACGATGTCTTAAAAACGAAAAACATTCCTCAATTTTGACTCCATTTGGCGCTGCCGCCACTGTCACCGCCCGTTCTTTATTGAAACTGTCATCCTTATACCGTTTTAACATTCTACAGATTGACTAAGACTAGGCATGAAACAGTGTATTTTAACTGTTATGAAGACAGTATCGCTGAAAAATTTAAGATCGAAATCAAATAAATTGCATTGTATGGTTTCCTAGCGGTTTTATCATTTTTCAATAAAGCATCTATACATGGATACATAGGTATACAGAATGATACATAGATACTAAAAGCTATCGTAAGAGAAAGTCATGAATGATGTAGAGTGTTTAATGTTGGGAATTTATAGTTAGAACGATGCAACTATAAACTAGTTTAATATAAAAGAATAAAAATAAATAGAAAGTAAGAAGCGCTCAAATTATATAAAGTAAAGCACAAGTATAAAAAAACGATTGAAAGACCACGAGACTAAACTGATTTTTGACTCAAAGGTAAACTGGACGTAAGGTAATCCAGGGAAATATTCTTGGTAGAATTGGAAAAACGGATCAGTACAAAGTATGGCTTCGAGAATGAAATTGCTGCTTTCATCTCTATTGTCGAGTCGAAGATGTTGACGAGGAGATGATCCGGTGTCTATTTCTTTTTAACATATACATGTCTATCTTGTGTTGTTTTGTTTATTTTAACATACATTACAGGGGGACGAATTGCTGTATTCTGGGTCTATATTTAAATACTCCGTGCTACGTAATAATTTGAAGTGGCCGTGAGGATAGGGTGAAAGTGTACAGACACAAAGGTGAATCTGTGAACCTAGTTCACGCCTTATGACCGTCTGAAATTATCACTTCCTACACTGAGGAGAGCAATTAGCTCAAAACGATGTCATCTGTAGGTAAATTCAATTTAATATTGGTTTATATATATATATATATAAACATTTATATATATATATATATATATATATATATATATATATATATATATATATATATATATATATATATATATAAGGAAATTGAGAACATCTTCGAAGCACGCATGAAAATGTGTTTAAGTAAAAATCAACACATGGTGCAATTTAAATGGAAAAATCATTTATTTAAATTTTTTTGCAAGCTTCCGTTATAAAACTGTGTTATAGTTTTCATTTTCTTCTTCTTCTTCATTTTGATGGTATTAACCCCGATGGGTCGAATCATAGTAGAGGCAGAAAAGCACGTCAAGTTGTAACATACGTTAGGATAAGTAGAGTCCGGTCGATGTTGTGCGCAAATTGGAGCTTTTTGAACATCTTTGAAGCACGCATGAAAATGAACTTAAGTGCAATTTAATTTTTTTAAAGTAATTTATTTAAATATTTATTTAAAATTATTTCACTTTCTTATATATATATATATATATATATATATATATATATATATATAGTGAATGCTTTTATTCGAACATGTACAAGGTCTGCTACACTGGCATGTCGATGTTATCGATCTACAGCTATCAAGAGCTGAGGTCTCATCAGGCAGAAAGTTTTTTTGTGATCCTACCCGGTCGGTGAAGTCCATGAAGAATGGAGTCAAGCAAAGAAGAAAAAGAAGAAGAAATCATAGTCACGTGACCAATTTTAAAATTAAAAATATTGGCCGTTACAAAAGTTTAATTTACTGTAATTCATATTTTTATTTGTATCCAACGCTGAGCTGAGGTAGAGGGGGCCGAGGGAAAGGAAAAGTAAGGGAAAGAGAAGAGAAAGAAAATGAGGTAGGGAGGGTGTTAGGGGTGGGTGTCTGTAGTCATTTAAAAGTTGTCGTGGGCTGGAGAGGGTTGATGTGTCTAGTTAGGTGTCATGGCACGCGACCGACATTTGGCAAGTGTTGTTCCGTGCTTGATTCCATTCTTCATGGACTTCACCGACCTGGTCGGATCACAAAATACTTTCTGCCTGATGAGACCTCAGCTCTTGATAGCTGTAGATCGATACCATCGACATGCCAGTGTAGCAGACCTTGTACATGGTCGAATAAAAGCATTCACAATACAGCTCTATATCTTTATCGGGCACTCTTTTATAAGCCCGGTTTGATTCCCTTTGGATTTCTATCCTGTGGATTTTTACTCTACCTGGATTACTATGTAACTATATATATATATGTATATATATATATATATATATATATATATATATATATATATATATATATATATATATATATATATATATAAATAAACTTATCTATAGATATGGCGATAGAAAGGGGGGAATGGGAGAGAGAATAAACCGTTATAATTATATATATATAGTAAGCGAGGGTAACATTTCATGCAATCTATCATCCTATCGTTCAGATCAAGCATTGACATCAACAATGTACAACATGCTGTCCAAATGATATATTTGACATTGGTGAAAAGGGTCCTATAAAACCAATGAATCTCGTCGCCTATCTCTATCTCTCTCTTTCCAACTGTCGCTCTCTCTTTCTATTTCGACACTGTATCTTCTTACCCACGCACGAGCGTACTCAGTCTATCCATGTATATAGCTATTTGCATAATTATGCATTTCTTTTCATAGATTTTCTGTTTTCACACAGACCCATGGACAAACATTAGATAGCTCTTCTTTTTCTAGTTATGTATATCAGTATATTAGTCACTCTCTAAAACTCACTTTCTTTATTTCCCTCTTTCACTATTTACCTCTCCCTCCCTATATAACTGTCTCTCTCTCTTTCTCTCTCTCCTTCTCTCTCTCACTCCCTCTCTCTCTCTCTCTTTCTTACTCTCTTTCTGTACAAGATAAGCTGCCTTAAGCTCTGTTCCGATTTAGCGTAATATTTTTCATTATATATATATATATATATATATATATGGGAAGAGAAGGATGAAAGTAATCCGACGTGATGGGAAAATGAAAAAGGAAAACCAAAAAATGGATGTTTTTTATGTGTACATCAACGTTTCGTCTTTATTTATAAGACTTCATCAGGATGATGAAATAGAGAAAGAATGTCATGCAAGCACAGATACATGTAGGGTAGACATATTGGGAAAAATAGAATGAAATAGTGGCCAACTACTGGGTTGACGTCCGTATTTGTTGGAGAAATAGAAATGAATGTAGAAAAGAATGAGTGGGGAAAAAATGGAAGGATGGGGTGAGCCAGGACTACTGTAGCTGGTGGTAAGAGAAAGAGGTGGGAGATGAGCAGGGGTAAAGTGGATGGCAGAGAGGGAGGTGAGGAAGAGGGGGGGAGGGGGGTGTTTGACCAGATGGCTGCGGTTCAAGATTGAAGGGGGAAAAGTAGGTTGGAATGTTTGTGTATGGGGGGTGTATGCAGAGAAAGGAGGATGGGTAGAGAGGAAGGGGGGGGGGCTGTGATTTTGGTGGATGGGCGAAAGTTATGGTCTTAGAGAGCGTTTTGAGAAAATGAGGGAATTTAAGAAGGGGTATGGGAGAAAATAGTTGAGTGGGGGGAGGGAGGATTTGTTGTGATAGGGTGTGAAATATTTGAAATATTTGGAAAATGATAGCAATGAGTGAGGGATTGGGGGGAGGGTGGAGGAGGGCGGTGATTGAAAGGGTGGGTATGGAATATTTGAGATATTTGGAACATGAGAAAGTTTATATATATATATATATATATATATATATATATATATATATATAAGAGAGAGGGGGATAGTGCAAGAGATGTTTTAAAAAAGAGAAGACAACTGTTCTTCTCCAATGTTTTGTTGAACATTACATTCTAACTTCCGGTTTTTCTGACCGCTATTCACAGTGGTTTTGCCTCCAGTCATGACCCATGTATAATACAATACACATATCTATATATAAGATAATACACACACACATATATATATATATATATATATATATATATATATATATATATATATATATATATATATATATGTTTGTAATTCTTTTTTCTTTCATTTTACTTCAGTTGAAATTCTCAGTAATCAAGGGGCCATTTCCTGGGGCTAAAATTTGATTCTCCACTCTATAATAAAGAGCAATGATATTGTTTTTTTTACAATGGTTAAGACTTCCTGCTCTGTAAGAGTACTGTCCCTATAGAAGGTAATTGCAACCCACTATAGGTAACCTGTTTGCAAAGAACATCAAGGTGAAACAAAATATTCAAATAAGAATGGAGAGCCATGATCATCGATGTCTGCAAACAAAGCTGACATCTGAAGAAGAGGAAAAGTAAATTATCGACGTTTTTGTTAATTTTCCTGCCAGCATTTTCTAAATGTTTATTCTTACTCTTCTACTATCTTTTTCTTGGCCTTTTGGCTAAGATCAAAGTGTAGTATCTGTTCCGATGGATACTGCACCCCATACTGGTGTTGTCTTGGCCTTCCGGTCTTGATTTACGCCGGACAATGGGTCTGTCTTGTGTAGTTCTGGGAGGTCGACCTTCCCAGGCTTTGCCTCCCCTCTTTGGGGAGGAGTAAGTTTATTGCTTACTGTCTGATGCGCCCCTACCGGGGAATGCCGACGGGACTGCCCAGGCAATTTTTAAACCCCATTTTCCCGACCCGACCTTCGGTCACATCTTACTTGTTGGAGTAAGATAAAAACTGGCCTTGTGCCTAACTCCTGGAGAGGAGTAAATCAATACTCTCTTAACAATCTTGTTTACAAGTCCAAATCAATAAATTGAAAGAGTTATACAAATTAAAAGTGTTCATACATCTATTAAGGACACCCTGTACATATTTCTCATCACTCGACAACATAAACTTGCAAACAATGCCCGACTCTCCATTCATATATGAACATGGTGCAGCATATTAGGTTTTCGCTTAACTGACAAAAAAAAATGATGAATGCGCCAATCCCGTCAAAAAGATAAAGCAAGCTGAGGGCTTCCTAAAAAAGGCGTGTGTAATTTAGTTGAAAACCCTTAAAGCATTCATGTGTTTCCAGATAGCGGGATATACGAGTTAAGAACGAAGCAATCATATATACAGAAACAGGAAACAACCAGCGGCTGGAATTTCCAAGATGGTGATTTGAGGAATATTATTCCTCAGCTCTGTGGAAGATATGCAAGATAATTTTTAAACAAACGGCGGAGAAACGCGAGGATAACTTTTTTCGCGTTGTTTCAGGAAGTCGTTGACGATTTAAATTCAGCAACGCTGGATGGCATTACAGAATAAAATCGCATTACGTTAAGAAATTAAAAATGTTGTGACTGGTTTCATATGTGATGTTTTTGAATGTTAGGTTGTTGAGTTTTTATGTAGATAGCTTCCAGTATTTAAAATGTTTTTAAATTTGTTTCGGAATGTATAATTTTAGTGTTATTAACTAGAATTTGTCTTAAATCAGAGAGAGGGCAGGTATGTTTTTGCAGATGGTGGTAAATTGAGCTAGAGTTTACAAGATGGAACAATACGAAAAACGTTCTCTGCGTTCTGTTATTTTAACAAAGTTTACATAAATATATATATATATATATATATATATATATATATATATATATATATAATTATTACTATTTCATGTATCCACATAAAATTTTATAAGGAGATATAATTTTTTATGCATCAATTTTCAGTATTTACTTCAACAGTGCTTGATCCGTAAGTAGAGCTGCCTGCAAAAATAAACTTCACTTTAAGCTAACAATACATAAATAGACAAACAAGTAAAAAAACTAAACTAAACTAAAACTTAACAACCTAAAAACTAAAACCTAAAATAGAAATAAAGAAACCACGTGTGAAAATAAATTCACCCATTATGTTGACACAACATAGAAACAAAATATAGGCCACTCTATTGAAAACAAAACAATAGAACAGGAAGTAGAAAGTAAAACTTACCTGACCTTTGTTCGTGAGAAGCCCAACGATTGGCTAAGAGAACAACAAAGAATCTGATTGGTTAACTAGCTAGCCGTGTATATAAAAACACCCGGCAAAACTAACTCCATGCATTTTAGCCTGAAGATAGATTTACAGTATACTCCGCTAAACTAATAACAAATCATTATAAATGTTGGAATATGTATTCCAGGCAACACACTGAGTAAGATGAGGACATTTTTTTGTTAAATTTAACATTTAAGGAGCGTATGTATATAAAGTTAGGTATGTGTATATTTTTATATTTCTCTCTCTCTCTCTCTCTCTCTCTCTCTCTTTCTATATATATATATATATATATATATATATATATATATATATATATATATACACCATTGAATAACATTTTTAAGATAAATGATGTATCTTTAAATAATATTCTATCGTGATAATAGTAAGCTCAATATACTGGATCGAGCAATGAATTCAGAAAATGAATGATGAAAATAAAAGTTGTACAAATACAATATTGATTAAATCAGCATACGTCCAAATGCGACGAGAAATCTCATTATCCTTAACCCATGGATTTTCAAAGAAAACATATATTCTCATCAGAGGATGAAATCGATCATTTTAGTATTCTCGGTAAACATTCAACTTTGAAAATGAATACATATAATACATATATAATATAACAGTTTCTTGGCCAAAATGAACCTAAAACTGTTGTAATCAACTTCAATAGAAAAGGACAAAAAATACTCAAAGTTCTTAAAATACTCAATGTTGTTCATAAAAGGTTGAGTGTTCTACAACATTCAGAGGATATTGTGTAGTCTGTATATTTAAAACCAGTAGAAAATGCGAAAACGAAAAAAGTTATACTTGACCTACTGTTATTTTTATTTCGATCCTCCAGATTGGATGTTATCCCTTTTGTTTTTCGCATTTTACTACGGATGTCACCAGCCGAAAAAAGTCTAAGTGTATCTTTTAGGGGGGGGGGGGGGGCGGTCACTAGTGTCAAAGTGCTGACCCTATTTTCAGGAGATTTGTTAACAGATGAATATAGGTAGAATCAAATATGAAAAACAAATTACAGGTTATCATTTAACCTGGGAGTAAATAATGAATTTATTTTTAGCTCTTTAAATCCAGTTGCTTCATGCCTTGTCTGGAGCGAATTTCCATGAAAGAAATTCTCATTATTATTATTATTTTTACTATTCTTATTGTTTTTGTAGTTGTTGTTGGGTTTATTTTCAGCAGCCTCGTAACTCTCGTTTCTCTTATTTTGTCCTTTAGTCCTCACATTCCATGAGCGAGGTTTCTGACAAAGGGGGAAGACTTGCTGTTTTCTGGGTAGGAATCCATCTATCTAAAACTTATTGTTGGCTAGTTTTTGTCCTTTTAGTAGTATTTTAGCTCTTTACATTAAGTGGCTTCATGCCTTGTCAAATGCGATTTTCTTTAAAAAAATATAACATGTAGATGTAGTTTGGGTCAAATCACATATGTAATAGTTATATCATCTAAGAGTGTCATGGGTCGGCACAAACATGCAAGCATGTTCAGATGTAAATAAAGAGGCCAGAACATATGCTTATTCCATTACACGCGAGGGGGGGACTAGTGAAACAAAACATGGAATACCTATCCTGCTTGTACTCTTTGTCGAAAAATAAGTCAAATGACACCCGGGACTACTTACGATCTTTATAAAGCATCTGTGAGACTACACAGTTTGTGTGTATTCTTATAAACCAGTGGATATAACGCAATGAACAAATTGGCTTCGCTTAAATAAGACTAGCCAATGGTGGTTGTCTCTTATTTATTGCACACAAAAAGTTTTGCTACTGATCATCATATAGGTCGTGTCTGCAGTAAACCAGAAAGCAGTGAGCAAACCTAGAGTTTGGTAAGTCAAAATATGGCATCATTCCAGAGATCATTACCTTTGTTCAAGACCGAAACAGACGCTGCCAATTCCTCATAGCGGCTGCGTCGTCTGGCGAGCGTTTGCTATTTATCGCCGGAAAACATCAATTTATGAGGGGCGTTGTTCTCTGGTTGAAGTTCTTCAAGAAAGTGCGGTTGATAATTTCGTGTTCTTTACGATGGAACTTCAGAGAGAATTAAAAACAAAATAGTACAGAAGTGAATGCCTGTTTCTCACACGATAAGATGATAAAAATACCATATAACAAGATTGAATTAATGAATTGTCTTGTCTGGAACGATTTTTTATTTTCAAAAAGTATTATTATTTTCATTTTTCGTTTTCTCATACTGAAATTAAACGTTTTGTGAATGTCTTTCAACTTCTGTCTGTTGCCATTTTGCGTGTGTCGCTCGCTAAGATCAGGTCACCACCAACTAATCTCTCCATCTAACACTTATCGTTGGCTAGTCTTTGGTATTGGAGTAGTAGTTTTCTTTTTTAGCTCCTTAAATCCAGTTGCTTCATGCCTTGTCTGGAGCGAATATCCATGAAAGAAATTCTCATTATTATTTTTTTTTTTACTATTCTTATTGTTTTTGTAGTTGTTGTTGGGTTTATTTTCGCCTACCTCGTAACTCTCGCTTCTCTTATTTTGTCTTTTAGTCCTCACATTCCATGAGCGAGGTTTCTGACAAAGGGGGGAGAATTGATGTTTTCTGGGTCGGTATCCATCCATCTAACACTTATTGTTGGCTAGTATTTTGTCCTTGAAGTAATATGTTTAGCTCTTTCAACTTCTGTCTGTTGCCATTTTGCGTGTGTCGCTCGCTAAGATCAGGTCATCACCAACTGGTCTCTCCATCTAAAACTTATCGTTGGCTAGTCTTTGGTATTGGAGTAGTAGTTTTCTTTTTTAGCTCTTTAAATCCAGTTGCTTCATGCCTTGTCTGGAGCGAATATCCATGAAAGAAATTCTCATTATTATTATTATTTTTTTACTATTCTTATTGTTTTTGTAGTTGTTGTTGGGTTTATTTTCGGCAGCCTCGTAACTCTCGCTTCTCTTATTTTGTCTTTTAGTCCTCACATTCCATGAGCGAGGTTTCTGACAAAGGGGGAAGAATTGATGTTTTCTGGGTCGGTATCCATCCATCTAACACTTATTGTTGGCTAGTTTTTTGTCCTTGAAGTAATATGTTTAGCTCTTTACATTAAGTGGCTTCATGCCTTGTCAAATGCGATTTTCTGTAAAAAAAATATAACCTTATCCAAGCTATACTATAGTAAGATCATTTAGGCTTTTATTTTGAAAATATATCTACACGTTCGAACATCTAGATCTTGATTCTTAATCAAGTAATACATTGTAACAGCTTAGAACCTATATATAGATTACTAATGGAGATTTGGTATCTGTTTTGACTGAAACCAAAAGTATACTATTACTTCTATTAAATGTTACTATTGTATATAAATTAGATTTCGTTATACAGGAATAAGGTCTCAAAGATATATCACAGTTTATGAATTATCGAAGCAAATCAAAGTAGATGGTTTAAATTTGTGAGACTAAACGGGTAACGTGCACGTCTAGACTACGTCTAAATCTCGTATTGTTTTATTTTTTATTTCACAGCTGCAACATTGTTACACCTAAAACATGATGACAAACTTAACCCTAACTCTAACCCTAACCATAACTGTAACCCTAACCTGACAGCTGGAAGAAAACACTTGGCTGAGATAAGAATACATATAGGAATATTCTAAGGAGACTCTTTATCACTACTACTGTTTATCATAGCCATGATGCTACTCAACAAGATTCTGAAGAGACTCATTGTCACTACAATTGTTTATCATAGCCATGATGCTACTCAACAAGATTCTAAAGAAAGTCCTTATCACTAATAATGTTTATCATAGCCATGATGCTACTCAAAAACATTCTGAAGAAACTCCTTATCCCTACTACTGTTTATCATAGCCATGATGCTACTAACAAAATTCTAAAGAAACTCTTTATCACTACAATTGTTTATCATAGCCATGATGCTACTCAACAAAAGTCTAAAGAGACTACTTCTAACTACTATGTTTATCATAGAAATGATGCTACTCAACAAGATTCTAAAGAAAGTCCTTATCACTACAATTATTTATCATAGCCATGATGCTACTCAACAAAATTCTAAAGAAACTCCTTATCACTACAATTGTTTATCATAGCCATGATGCTACTCAACAAAATTCTAAAGAGACTCCTGATCACTTCTACTGTTTATCATAGCCATGATGCTACTCAACAAAATACTTAGGAATTGTGACACTTGATACAAGTTTACAGACACAGAACAAAAAAATTAAGTATCCCATGTACATAGACGACCTGAAGCTATTTGTAAAAAAGCAAAATGGAACTAGCAAAGCTGATAAACACGGCCAGTATTTTTAGTCAAAACTATTAAATAGAATTCAGAGTAAAGAGATGTGCACTGCTTGAGATGAAAAGACCGAAACTGGAGATTGCAGAGGACGTGGAACTATCCAACCTGGAGAAGATGAGCGGCCATCGCGAAAATGATATATATATAAATATTTGGACGAATAATCTATTTCCGTTGTGTCACATTTTCTATGTTAGGTCTAAACCATCCCGTCTCTAACGTCAGTTGCTTATGAAGTTCGGACTTGCCAATACCAGTCGTGGATTGGTTCTCGATAATCAGTCCGGCAGGAACTGGACTATTTCAGTGGCCTTTTATCTATCGGGTTGGGGTCTACTCTCGCTGATCTTGCTTCCCCTTCTTTTGTGTGGAGAAAGTTTATTTCGTAGTGTCTGAGGCGTTCTGACTGGGGAATGCCGACGAGAAAGTGCTCATTTTCTAGGGGCGCTGGCTTGACTCTCCGACCTTATGCCACATATTCCTGCGGCTGGAAAGAATTAAATACCTGTGTCACAGGTTATAAATAATCGAAATAAATCAAAGTAGTAAAAAAAAACTGTCAAATTCTGAACCCCAACAGATAACGATCACGTTTAATATAGGTTCAAATTTCGTCATTTTTGTTTCACACGTGAACCATTGCGAGACAGGGCCACTGGCCCTCGGAGTTTAACTCGGTGCATGCACTATATAACGGTAGTTACTTTTAACGACTTATATAACCCGGACAACGGCGGGTGGTACCTTCGGTTTACAATATTGACATAACTAGAAAAGTCATGTAGTGATCAGTATTCTCTGAATCTATAAGACATCGCTATAAAAATAGGCGGGGTTGGATAGAAAAAATAGGTGTCGACAAAAAAAAAAAAATTTTAGAAAGAAAAAAAATCTAACCTCTCCAGGAAACAAGTTGAAAGAAATCAATATTTATCGATATACATTTCGCCAAAAAATACGTTTTTTTTTCTTCTGATTTTTATATTGTGGATTATATTATACGTTTTTATTTTTTCGACATTGGCAGAGAATGTTGCATTAGTCACAGACAATTGTTTTTCTTTCTGTCTTCTTTATAATCGATTGTATTGATTGTATCGCTCTTAACACATGAAAGCAAGCCATTTACTGTACATAGAAATTTAAAGTTGTTTTTTTTATGTTAACAATTGTTGTAAAGAAATCGATCTCGTCCGATTTTCTATGAACCATTCTCAATTGTTTCGCTATTATTCTGCGGCGTGTAGTACCTTTATATAAGTGCATGCGGGTCACGCCTAGAATGGAATCGCGGCTAAGATATTCCACTGCTAAATAGAAGAAATGGCGACTCTCTATGAAGAAAAAGAAACCGGCAAGTAATTTTATATCAAACAGTTACTTGTTCTAAACATTCAGAAAAATGGTGAATTACGAAGACGTACGTTCGTTTAATCTATGATCATATATTTCAATTCGGTACTGATATCGATCTTGAACCCGCTTTCGTGACGTTCGACTCGGAATCGTTCGGCTGTCCTACGCAAACGGCCGAGTGTTGATGAGTCGAAGCAGCGAGCAGCCGATAACTTTGTTACAAATTGAAAATAAGTGCTTTCGAAGACGGATATTTTTGTCAGGAAGTTTTTTTGAAGAAAATAAACCCAAAATGAATTACGAACAGCTTTGCACTGCAGTATCATCGCGAGCAAGTAAAAATAAATAATAAAATTCAAAAAATATGTCGTGATAAAAGTAATTTTGGTACGTTTTTCTTTTTGTTTCTTCAAAAAAATTCCTTGTAAATAAAAATACAGTATTCATTTTATAACAGTTTCCTCGCTATGTTTTTTTTCCTGTTGTTTCTTTCAAAAAATTCATGTAAATATGTTTAATTTTCTTTGTTTTTTCTTTTAAAAATTCCTTACCCGAAACCCTAATCCTAACCCTAACTCTAAACCTAACCCTAACCCTAAACCATAACCCTAACCTTAATCCTAACCCTAACTCTAAACCTAACCCTAAACCTAACCCTAAACCCTTACCCTAACCCTAAATCCTAACCCTAACTTTAACAAAAAAAACAAAAAACAAGCAAAACATTATTATCATAGGACGCAGCACCCTATCAAAAATGTCGTCTGGTACAAATCGCTCGTCAACTCTCGGGCGTTTGCGTAGAACAGCCGAACGCTTCCGAGTCGAACGTCACGAAAACTGGTTCAGGATCGATAAGAGCACCTTCAATTCTTCTATTATATAAACGTAAATCGTAATTGTGTCTGTGTGAAACTACATAATTTACACTTTAAAAAATGATACATCATCAGATTCGGTGTAACCCTGTTATGATTATGATAAACGAATTTGTATTACGAGCAAAAATATACTCCTTCCAGTCGCATATTTTTGCAAGGCTGGGGAGATTGTGAAGGAATTAAAAAACATATGTCGTTAAAGAAAAAAAGGTTTTGGATTATTAAAATAATTTCTAACGCTATTCATAATGTTTGCTATTTATTTATTTTTATTTTTTTTTGATCACTTATATGTTACTTAATGTTTGGGAACATGACGTAAATTATAAATATATGACGTCACGCAAAGGCAATAATTATTTTTTAAAGCTCTTTTTATAAAAAAAATGTTCTAATAGGTCATTTGGTAGAGTCTCAGACTGTACATCTCGATGTTTTGATTTCGATTTCCGGTCGCGGCATCCACTTTATTTGTTGGGAGTTTTTTTATTTACTATTAATGCAATATTCTCCATTTCCAAAAGTAGTGCCAGTAGTAGAAACATCTCTAATATTTCGAAATTGAAGGAGATATCCTTCTAGAGTGAGGCAATTATTACTTTTGCCCCAATCCAGAGTGCCTCTTTTAAGGGACCTTTTTTTTTGTAACGTAGTTCACCCCAAACAAGGCAGGCCGCCACTGTAGACATAAGGGGCTACTGAAAAGAAAGAAAAAGGGAGAAGGTTGGGGGGGGGTCAAGCTAAGCCAGGATCTGAGCAGCGAGATGTCTGTTTACATTAATTTTAAATTTCTGCATGTCAGTAGTGACGGGGAAACAGGGGGCAGGGAAGGAGTTCCAGAGGCCAGAAGCACGAGGAAAGAAGCTAGTTGAGTAGAAAGCTCTCCGGCATCTGGGGACCTCAACAGTGAATGGATGGGATTTAGTTGATTGTCGAGTTGGTCTAGTGAATTTACGTGCACATTAAAAACCGACGTTGTGTCAAACCCTGCCCTGTCAAGTAAATAGGGACACCTGAAGACCGACTGCGATCACAGCAGCTGAAACGTACATAGAAACAATCCATTATCCTCATTAACTCCCCTCGAGTAGAAGTTAGACTTTATAAGTGGTGACTCGTACGTTAACAAAGTGTTGTTGTACTTCCGGGAAACGGGCAAGCTAAACGAAAGCAATATACAATATAAGTATCCAGGTAATCCTATGAGCAAAGACCGGGGTTTTAGATCCGTTCTCCAATCACAACCGGTAATAATTGGATAGAAAGGTGCATAGACACACTAACAGACGGATCTTGTCATTGTGGTTATTGTGGGGTTATATATTTGTTGGTTGTGTTGGTTTCCGTAATGTCCGCCGTCGCTTGTTCATTTCATGCCGAAATCGTCTGTTCTGCATGTGATTCATTTTTAGCCTAATTTATTTTGTAGGCGTATATTTAACACTAAAATAACAGTCTGTAAACGATAGTGTCTAGTTAAATCTAGATGTGGCTTTGACAGATACTACCGCGGACACAGATATAAACACAGGCTGAAGAGAATCAGGCATACGAGACAAACTATAAGTCTCGTTTGTTTGGATCTGAAACCGACGGTACTGATGTTGTACTGATCTTCAATAATATATATACACATTAATATTACGCTTTTCTTTTGAGAATTTCTCTTAAATCGAGCACTCTTCTGCAGTTCTTTGCCACTAACCTTACACACAGATATATATATATATATATATATATATATATATATATATATGTATGTATATATATATATATATATATATATATATATATATATATGTATGTATATATATATATATATATATATATATATATGTATGTATATATATATATATATATAAGTTTTAAAAAATAACGCAGGAAAACATTCTAGTCATTACACATTATAATGTATATCTTCTCGTCACCCCGAATGTCATCAGTCTCTGGCTGGTGGTTTCTGATTGCAAATATATTTATTCTCTCTCTCTCTCTCTCTCTCTCTCACACACACTCTCTCTCTCTATCTCTCTCTATCTATCTATCTATCTATCTATCTATATATATATATATATATATATATATATATATATATTTATTTATGCAAACATTGTAAAAATATAAGAATGTGTCCCATAGGTTTCACGAACGTTTTCGATCTTTTGTCGAATCATCCTCAGGTGTGCAAAGTAAATGAACCAAAAAGCTGCAGAAAAGAAAATAATTTTGAAAAAGACGGTGGAGAAATGCGCACAAAATATTTTTGATTTTAATACTTAAAAAGCCATAAAAAAATTGAAAAAATAAAAAGAGGCTAATTCTGTTATTTTTAACAATGGTTGCATCAATGAGAATATGCTGCCTAAATAAACACAGTATATATATATATATATATATATATATATATATATATATATATATATATGTATATATATTTATATATATATATGAAGCAATCCAACAAAAGATATAAGCGTCAACTAATATCTTATAATTAGTGAAACATCGTGATAAAAAACTGAAGCTCAATATCCTGGATAGAGCATTAATATTATAATATAAAATGAAGTAATAAAATAAGGTGTCAATCAAATTTTATTAGAATTCAAAGTTCATGCAAAGCATCCTTAAGTCCTTAGCTCATGAGTTTTCAAAGATAATTCTTCTCTTCAGAGGACCATTACCGCAGTTATACTACTACAGGTAATAAAATTACGCTTTGAAAATATATAAAATTATATACACAAAATTGAAGGGGCCGGCAAAGTTATCCAGTCGCGAAATGTGTCCATATTCAATTTCGCGACTGGATAACTTTGCCGGCCCCTTCAATTTTACGTATTTGGACTGCTGTTTGTATCTTGGAGTAATGTCCTTCCTGATTATGCTTCTCAACTTGTATGACCTGGATGGACTGTATGGATTCAACAAAAGTATGTTTTTGGATTGATATGTTTGATGTTATGTATTTTTATGTATTTGTGTATATAATTTTATATATTTTCAAAGCGTAATTTTATTACCTGTAGTAGTATAACTGCGGTAATGGTCCTCTGAAGAGAAGAATTATCTTTGAAAACTCATGAGCTAAGGACTTAAGGATGCTTTGCATGAACTTTGAATACTAATAAAATTTGATTGACACCTTATTTTATTACTTCATTTTATATTATAATATATATATATATATATATATATATATATATATAGAGAGAGAGAGAGAGAGAGAGAGATTGATAGATAGAGAGAGAGAGAAAAGAGAGATATTCATGGATAAGAGGACAATATATATATATATATATATATATGTATATATATATATATATATGTACGCATATTTGGAGAGTTTACAAAAATATTTTTTTCCAGAGAGTCAATATTTTAGGTTTTCTATCTCCTCTGATGAACTGCCTAGCAAGTACTTGGCTAGGTAGCAAAACACGTGTAGGGAACAATGAGTTTAGAAAATAAATAAATAATAAAATAAAAGATTTTTTAGTTGTGATGAATCCTGACTGGAAAAAATATTTTTGTAAACTCTCCAAATATACATATAAATGCTCTGTACACTATAATCGGAGCTGATCTAACTTGTTTTTATTAGCCTTGTTCCGGACTTTACTGAATATTCTCAGTGAAACATCAAAATCTCTCTCTCTCTCTCTCTCTCTCTCTCTCTCTCTCTCTCTCTATATATATATATATATATATATATATATATATATATATATATATATTTATATATATATATATAAGGTGAGTCAATAAAATATAGTTAGACCTGTAAATGGAAACAGATCAATATCTTCAGTTGTTCAGAACAAGGAGCATTTAGCAAATAAAAATATTTATTTTTCTTCTCTTTCAATTGCATTTCTTTTATTTACTAAATGCTTCTTGTTCTGAACAACTGAAGATATTGATCTGTTTCCATTTACAGGTCTAACTATTTTTGATTGACTCACCTTATTTTTGCTCTATCCAGTATATTGAGCTTTCCTCATCTCACAATAGGTCTAATTCTCTAAAAGTTATCTTTTAGTTATACACCTATATATATATATATATATATATATATATATATATATATATATATATATATATATATATATATATATATATATAGAAAGAGAGAGAAAGGAGGAGGGAGAGAAAGAGAGGGAGGGAAAGAGAGGGGGAAGAGAGAGAGCTGGAGGGAGATAGGACGAAAAGCGGAATACCACATATAGAAATGCAATAAGGTAATATTAATGAGAATGCATATAGGAGAAAGAGAACTCATAGCCAAAATGAAAGGAGGTTAATTGATTTCTAGTGACCCTACATGAAAACACACAGCTGGGCAGCGTTAGTTAAAACACGGACTGTCAACTGGGTTGCACCGAAGTGAAACATTGCGACGATGCCAATTGACGTCCATTGTCGTCGGCTTCCCCCAGTTAGCAGATAAGGTCATTTCTGTTATTAGGGTGCAGCTTTCTCAACATGACAGCGAGTCAATCTTCATTTAACGCCTGTCGAATTAAAAGTGCAATCGAACTTTTATGGAGTCAAAGTTGTCGCTCAACATCTCGCTGATTTATGTGGCTGTGATGAGGGAATTGCGTGAATTGCGACGCCAACCATTTACTCTTCGTCTTCCGTTCACTGACACAAGACGTATCGGACATTGTGATCTCTTCAGCAACCACGTACGTTAATTATTGGCGGAATCGGATTAGATATATGTCTTAGTCTGTCCCTGTCTGGCTGTTTGTTTCTTTCTCACTCACTGTATAAATATATAATTATAAAGTTCAAATGTATAAATAGAATGAACTTAAACCAATGTTTTTTTCAAAAGTGCTCATATGCACACACACACACACACACACACACACACACACATATATATATATATATATATATATATATATATATATATATATATATATATATATATATATAGTCTAAAGAAGCTTTGAGTCATTATAAAAAATGTAAAATGCAGTTTAAATCCCCAGACAAACTAACTAAATCCAAGATATTGCAGACTTAACATTCGTTTGAAAATTAATAAATGAAAAAATATAAGTAAAAAAAAAGGGGGGGTAATTATCTAAGAGTGAAACAAAAACAGGAGACCTTAAGCGTCTAATATTAACACGGGGAGCTGTTTACCATGTTACTGTTTCGGAGATTTAAAAACAGGACAGTTATAATATTCATGGCTCTCCAATGGTACTGATTACACGACCATTTCCCCAATAATCAAGTGTCGAAATAATTCAGCTTAAAATATCACTAATATATACATAAATAAATAATAATAATGATAAAATAATAATAATAATACATTACCCTTAAGATTACCGTATGATATAGTAATTTGCATATCAAATAACATTAATTATAACAATAATAAAAAATAAAAATAATAATAATACTATCTAAACATTACATCCAAGAACCACTCTGCAATATGGTAGCTAGCAATAAAATTATATAGGAATTAAAGTTGCATTAAAAAATAAATAATAAATAAAGCTTAAGTACCTTAGGTACCAGAAAAGTAATTAGATAAGAGGAAGGAAACCTAGCCATACAGGTCTAAATACCCAATATATAGGCTAAATATATTATATATATATATAGTAATTAGAGAACTAAAAGCGAACTTTTAGGAACGGTAAAGCCTATTGTAAAAAGTATACAGCTCAATATACCGGATAGAGCAGATAGATAGATAGAAGGGTGAAAAGGAATTACAAAAGCGACAGAGGCAGATCTTTTTATGATTTTCAGCCCAGGAAGACTTTTTAATATGGCTAATATTTCCCACCTCACGAATGACTGAGCCTTGTTGCATCCACGAACGCACCCTCTATTGGACTTTTTACCCTCTGGATTGTATCTATTTTGGCCGCACCTGAAGACAGTGGTCTCTGGAGTTTAAGTTTGAAACCTCTCAATATATTTCTCGTTCCTTCTAATGGCCTCTCACAAACCACTTTCTCCGCTGGACTTTTTGACACCGGATTTTTTTTACAATCAGACACTTGCTTGCATTCGGGCAGTTTTTTACCTTGTTTTTTTCCCCCACAATCTTTGTTTTACTTTTTCAGATTTTAAATCTTGGCTTTTCGCCAACTTATCTATCCCAGAAATTTCCTCTGATGATAAGATTTTGATCTTTGAAAAGCCTGGCTTAAGGAAAAAAATTATTAAATAAATTGCTTTTTTGTGGAATATACCTTGCACTGAGCAACTGAATTGAAAAAAGATCTGCCTCCGTCGCTTTTCTAATTCATTTTTACCATTCTATCTATCTATCTATCTATCTATCTATCTATCTATATATATATATATATATATGGGGGTGGGTGCTCGAAGTATATATACACAAAATGTGTACAGATGTAGTATTCGCAAACAGAAAGGATTTATTAAAGAGTAACTAGTGATCCGAAAAATACAAGCAAATTAAATTACTTTTCCGCACCAATGTGATTCGTCATGGCAGCATCTGGGCGCGTTCGAAAACAAAAACGCGTTCTCTGACGAAATCGGCCAGGCAGCCTAAGCGTTTTCCATAGCAGTGTTAAATTTAGAGAGATTGGATGAATGTTAAGGGTGTACAAAATCTGCCATATCCTAACTATTCTTTATTCGTTACTTGGTCTTCCTCTATTCTATTTATTTACTTATACAATGTATAAATAAGTTTCCGAAAAAAATTAGTCTCATTTTCTCTTTTACGACTTGATACAAACGTAGAAGCTTATCTATTATTAAAACATTGCCAATATGCATATATATATATATATATATATATATATATATATATATATACATATATATATACATATGTATATATATACATATATATATACATATATATATATATACATATATATATATATATATATATATATATATATATATATATATATATATATATATATATATATATATATATATATATTAAGACAGGCTTCATTAAAATCCACGGAGTTCTGCTTTTTTGAGATTTTCTTGGTTAGTCGTTCGACTCTTCCAGCGATTTTACGATCGTGTGGTAGTAGCTGGTGCAGTATAGCACCCATCGTTATGGTTTGGGTCAAATCTCGAGCGCTTTCGGACGTCTCGTCCATCTTCAGGAGGTTGATTTTAGCTAATATGGGTTTTTTTTCCGCTTCCATTTTTATAGGTTTTTTCTTCTTCAATCTTTAATTTAGTTATGTTTTATTGATTTACATATCGATTTTTTTTTATTTAAACCAAGAAAATCTCAAAAAAAGCAGAACTCCGTGGATTTTGATGTAAGCCTGTCTTAATAACAATTTGCTGCCAAACTATACGTATATATATATATATATATATATATATATATATATATATATATATATATGTGTGTGTGTGTGTGTGTATTAATGTACAAAAAATACATAAGTATTCATATATATATATATGTATATATATGTATATATATATATATATTATTTCATGTATCCACAAAAAAATTTATAAGGAGATACAATTTTTTATGTATCAATTTTCAGTATTTACTTCAACAGTGCTCGATACGTAAGTAGAGCTAGGTAGTAAGCTATGAAAATATATTTATGGCAATTAAGCTACACAGAGGCTCCCGCGTTTCATCACTGGGGGGAATCGTCAGGCTAAAAGGCATGGAGTTATTTTTGCCGGGTGTTGTTATAGACACGGCTAGAGAGTATGGAAAAGGAAATGTAATAAATAAATAGATATAAAAATAGATAATTAGGTAGATAAATAAATAAGGCAACATCTCTATAAACAGGATTAAAAGTGACCGAAAGCAAGAACAAACGTAAGATATATATATATATATATATATATATATATATATATATATATATATATATATATATATATATATATATACAGGGTTATTCATAAGTCACTTCACTTAGCTATTTAAAATGCCATTTACAATTGAAGAGAGAATTCTTATTGTTATTCATATGGCCGAATTTGATGGATCTCCCACACTTGTTGAAATGCAATGGAAACGTGATGTGAACAGAAAACCTCCTTCGCACAACACCATAATCAATCAAATATGCTACAAAGAGTCGTTAATTCCTTGCAAATAAAGAATGGAGCTATGCATGCAAAACGAAGGTGGAAATTTTGAAAATTTGCTACAATTTTAAACACCCATAAATGAATTTGTTGAATAAACTTTCTGTTTTGTATTACCGTATTTTTTAACTTTAGAATTTAAAAAATGAATAGCTAAGTTACTTATGAATCACCCTGTATATATAGAGATATTGAGAGAGGGAAAGAGAGAAATAGAGAGAGAGAGGGGAGAGAGAGAGAACCTATAGAAAGAAAGGGATAGATAAATAGATAAATAAATAAGGAACACTCTCTATAGTAAAGAATAAAAATTGACCGAAAGCAAGATATATATATATATATATATATATATATATATATATAGAGAGAGAGAGAGAGAGAGAGAGAGAGAGAGAGAAAGAGAGAGAGAGGGGAGAGAGGGGGAGAATATAGAATAAGGGATAGATAAATAAGCATAGAGATAGATAGATAAATAGATGAGGAAAACTTTATATATAAAAAAGAATAAAAAGTGACCAGAAGCAAGAAAAAACCGTAAGAGACAACGGACAAGTAAAAATATAGAAACAAAACGAAACTAATTATATCTACAACTTTAAGATTTTCTAGAAAACCATGCGTTTTTTTTTTATGGGCGACGGAAAGATATTGTGGTTGTGTTTGCGGTTGTTTAGTCTGGTTTTGCTTATCAGCCATCCAACCTCCCCAGAGACTCAACTTAAACATCTTCTACAACACAACCCTCCTCGCCATCCAGAACAAAACAGAATAGTAAGGAAAACAAAACTGTTCGTAAAACAAACTATTAGCAAAATGACCCAAAAACGAATCGAAATAGCAAATCGAAATTGAAAAATATCTAAAATCATCAAAAAAAGAAATATTTATAAAAAAAACTTACATTACCTTATGTACATTACATTTGCATTATAAACTATTCATTAAAATGCTAACAGTTTACTGATAAAATCAACAATTAAAAAAACCGAAAAATGATTGCATTCAAAAATAATTTTGAAACTTATAAAAATTGCTGACATCTTACTTGTGTACAAAATCAAGAATGAAATAAAAATGTAAATTACTGCTCAAAACATGTCATATCACTGACTAGTAGAGCATTTCCACTGTCGACCAAAGAAAATAGTCAAGCATGCATGTGTACAGAGTGTAATTATGTATAGAAGTGGATTCTGGTTAGTGAGGGTTGAGGACATGCGTTGCATGAAGAGAAATAATATAAGAATAATAGGACTGATGTCTAATGCAAGTCTTAAAGATAGGCTTAGATCTGATGACCTCAGAGGAAGATTATGTCTGGACAGTATAGGGTGATCTGTGCAGAACAGGAGATTTCGATGATATAGCTATGTTGGAATAATGGATAACCGTTTTTAACAGTTGAGATAACAGCGTCAGGGGATCAAGTGTACAATAAGGACCCCAGTTCATTAACACAACACGCGCAATATATTCCGGAAGTCACCGGCGTTTTCCGGTTCGTCTTCCGGTTGACATCGCAATACACGTGGTCGTTATTTACAAAACAACTTGTAAATAAAATAAACGAAATATATACGCTTTTTTAAAAATCGGCTGACTTGTAATCTTTCGTTTTGCAATAAACAAAACAATTTATCGTTTTTTTGTTTTACTTTTATTTACTAAAAACACATTTTAAACGCAGAACATCTCTATAAAGGACACTTGTCTGTATGTCTGTCTGTCTGTCTGTCTGTTTGTATGTCCAGCTTCTCCTCAAAAACTATGCGGCGAATTGTCAAAAAGTTGATATCTTCAGCATCGTACAACACCTGGGATCATAATATCTCAAAATTACAACAAAAAAACATGTTGCTGGGGGTCAACGGGGCCAGTCTTCGGCAGCGGGTCTGGTTTTTTCAAACTTTTCTAATGTTATTCAGTAGTAATTTGGAAATCAGCCAATGTAATTATGTAATAATAATTTTGTTTTCAACCAACTTATTCTTGTGCACGTGACGTCACAGTAATAGGTATATGACGTCATCGTTATAGGTTTTTAATTTTTTTTTCTCTTCAAAATTTATTTTACTTCAACATATTTTTATACATAACATATAAAAGTGTATTCTGATCTAACATTCACAGAGTAAGATGATGAGAGTATTCCCGAATCTATAAACCCACTTCTTAGCGGTCCATGGGGTATATTTAATCATGGGGGGGGGGGGGGGGTTCAGTTATTTTTCATTATATATATATTTTAGAAATATGCAAAGTCACGCTTTTAACAGGAAATGACGTCAGAGGAAAAGAGTGTAGGGAAGAAAATCCCTCACACTACAACCCTGCTTTCCCTCTCACTCCCACCCTTTCTACCTCCCCTTCCTCCCCTACGCCCATTCTGTTGTTATGATACCACCCTCCTAGGCATTACCTCCTCCTTTTTGACAGTTGTGGAGATAGTGCGGCGGTGTGACTGCTTCAGGTCAAATTAGGGGAAGGGGGAGTGTCGGCATTCGCCGGTGGAGCGCCTCAGGTCAAATTTGGAGATGGGGGATTGTCGGCATAATGCAAAGTCACGATTTTAACAGGAAATGACGTCAGAGGAAATCCTTAACGGCACCTTTTTGAACATGAGTTTATAGTGAAGCAAGGGTTGCTTAATCCTAACGAGACATAAGTTTATATTGAAGCAACTGTTGCGTAATCGCTAACGGCACTTTTTTTGACATGAGTCCATAGTGAAGCAAGGGTTGCTTATTCCATAACGGTATTTTTTGAACATGAGTTTATAGTGAAGCAACTGTTGCTTAATTCTAACCGCATTTCTTCTTTTGACATGATACCATCCTCCCAGGTGTTACCTCCTTCTTTTTGAGAGGTGTGAAGTTAGTGTAGTATCATTAAAATTAAAGTAATAAATAATTATGCTCACCCATTGTTTTCACTAATATTTGTATACATATTAAATAACGTCTCAAGAAGTAAAGTAAGAAAAGAGATAATTATGCTCCGCCACTGTTTTCACTAATATTTATATACATATAAAATAACGTCTCTAGAAGTAAAATAAAAAGAGAAATAATTATGCTCCACCATTGTTTTCACTAATATTTGTATACATATTAAATAACGTCTCAAGAAGTAAAGTAAGAAGAGAAATTATTATGCTCCGCCATTGTTTTCACTAATATTTGTATACATGTTAAATAACGTCTCAATAAGTAAAGTAAGAATAGAAATAATTATGCTCCACCATTGTTTTCACTAATATTTGTATACATGTTAAATAACGTCTCAATAAGTAAAGTAAAAAGAGAAATAATTATGCTCCGCCATTGTTTTCACTAATATTTGTATACATATTAAATAACGTCTCAATAAATTAAGTAAGAGAAATAATTATGCTCCGCCATTGTTTTCACTAATATTTGTATACATATTAATTAACGTCTCAATAAGTAAAGTAAGAAGAGAAATAATTATGCTCCGCCATTGTTTTCACTAATATTTGTATACATATTAAATAACGTCTCAATAAATAAAGTAAGAGAAATAATTATGCTCCGCCATTGTTTTCACTAATATTTGTATACATATTAGTTAACGTCTCAATAAGTAAAGTAAGAAGAGAAATAATTATGCTCCGTCATTGTTTTCACTAATATTTGTATACATATTAAATAACGTCTCAATAAGTAAAGTAAGAAGAGAAATAATTATGCTCCGCCATTGTTTTCACTAATATTTGTATACATATTAAAAAACATCTCAATAAATAAAGTAAGAATAGAAATAATTATGCTCCGCCACTGTTTTCACTAATATTTGTATACATGTTAAATAACGTCTCAATAAGTAAAGTAAGAAAAGAGATAATTATGCTCCCCCATTGTTTTCACTAATATTTGTATACATGTTAAATAACGTCTCAATAAGTAAAGTAAGAAGAGAAATAATTATGCCTCGCCATTGTTTTCACTAATATTTGTATACATGTTAAATAACGTGTCAATAAGTAAAGTAAGAAGAGAAATAATTATGCTCCACCACTGTTTTCACTAATATTTGTATACATGTTAAATAACGTGTCAATAAGTAAAGTAAGCAGAGAAATAATTATGCTCCACCACTGTTTTCACTAATATTTGTATACATGTTAAATAACGTGTCAATAAGTAACGTAAGCAGAGAAATAATTATGCTCCACCACTGTTTTCACTAATATTTGTATACATGTTAAATAACGTGTCAATAAGTAAAGTAAGAAGAAAAATAATTATGCTCCACCATTGTTTTCACTTATATTTGTATACATGTTAAATAACGTGTCAATAAGTAAAGTAAGTAGAGAAATAATTATGCTCCACCATTGTGTTCATTAATATTTGTATACATGTTAAATAACGTCTCAATATATAAAGTAAAAGAAATAATTATGCTCCGCCATTGTTTTCACTAATATTTGTATACATATTAAATAACGTCTCAATAAGTAAAGTAAGAAGAAAAATAATTATGCTCCGCCATTGTTTTCACTAATATTTGTATACATGTTAAATAACGTCTCAATAAGTAAAGTAAGAAGAAAAATAATTATGCACCATTATGCTTTTGTTTTAGAACTCAAAATATTTCTCATTGTTGGGGGAGAGTGAAAAATTAGAGGGGTGGGGAGATTTAGGGGTCGGGGAAAATTTTAGGGGTCAGGACGTACTTTTTAGGGGTCAGGCCAAATTTTTTTCTTTTTTTTGGTTTTGAAGTCAAAATATTTCTCATGGTTGGGGGAGAGTGAAAAATTAGGGGGCTGGAGAGATTTAGGGGTCGGGAAAATTTCAGGGGTTAGGCGGAACTTTTTAGGGGTCAGGCCAAATTTTTTTGTTTTTTTTTGTTTTGAACTCAAAATATATCTCATGGTTGGGGGAGAGTGAAAAATTAGGGGGCTGGAGAGATTTAGGGGTCGGGGAAAATTTTAGGGGTCAGGACGAACTTTTTAGTGGTCAGGCCAAATTTTTTTCTTTTTTTTGGTTTTGAAGTCATAATATTTCTCATGGTTGGGGGAGAGTGAAAAATTAGGGGGCTGGAGAGATTTAGGGTCGGGAAAATTTTAGGGGTCAGGACGAACTTTTTAGGGGTCAGGCCAAATTTTTTTGTTTTTTTTTGTTTTGAACTCAAAATATTTCTCATGGTTGGGGGAGAGTGAAAAATTAGGGGGCTAGAGAGATTTAGGGTCGGGAAAATTTTAGGGGTCAGGCGGAACTTTTTAGGGGTCAGGCCAAATTTTTTTTTTTTTTTTAGTTTTGAACTCAAAATATTTCTCAGGGTTGGGGGAGAGTGAAAAATTAGGGGGCTGGAGAGATTTAGGGGTCGGGGAAAATTTTAGGGGTCAGGCGGAACTTTTTAGGGGTCAGGCCAAATTTTTTTGTTTTTTTTTGTTTTGAAGTCAAAATATTTCTCATGGTTGGGGGAGAGTGAAAAGTTAGGGGGCTAGAGAGATTTAGGGGTCGGGGAAAATTTTAGGGGTCAGGCAGAACTTTTTAGGGGTCAGGCCAAATTTTTTTGTTTTTTTTTGTTTTGAACTCAAAATATTTCTCAGGGTTGGGGGAGAGTGAAAAATTAGGGGGCTGGAGAGATTTAGGGGTCGGGGAAAATTTAAGGGGTCAGGCGGAACTTTTTAGGGGTCAGGCCAAATTTTTTTGTTTTTTTTTGTTTTGAACTCAAAATATATCTCATGGTTGGGGGAGAGTAAAAAATTAGGGGGCTGGAGAGATTTAGGGTCGGGGAAAATTTTAGGGGTCATGCGGAAATTTAAGGGGTCAGGCCAAATTTTTTTCTTTTTTTTTGTTTTGAACTCAAAATATTTCTCAGGGTTGGGGGAGAGTGAAAAATTAGGGGATCTGGAGAGATTTAGGGGTCAGGGAAAATTTTAGGGGTCAGGCGGAACTTTTCAGGGGTCAGGCCAAATTTTTTTGTTTTTTTTTGTTTTGAAGTCAAAATATTTCTCATGGTTGGGGGAGAGTGAAAAATTAGGGGGCTGGAGAGATTGAGGGGTCGGGGAAAATTTTAGGGGTCAGGACGAATTTTTTTCTTTTTTTTGGTTTTGAACTCAAAATATTTCTCATGGTTGGGGGAGAGTTAAAAATTAGGGGGCTGGAGACATTTAGGGTCGGGAAAATTTTAGGGGTCAGGTGGAACTTTTTAGGGGTCAGGCCAAATTTTTTTGGTTTTTTTTTTGTTTTGAAGTCAAAATATTTCTCATGGTTGGGGGAGAGTGAAAATATAGGGGCTGGAGAGATTTAAGGGACGGGGAAAATTTTAGTGGTCAGGCCAAATTTTTAGGGGTCTGATCAAATTTAGGGGCGGCGATATGTACGTATTTAGCTTCCACACCGGGGCGGCGATAGGTACTTATTTAGCATTCAGCGGTGGTGATAGGTACTTATTTAGCATGTGCACATGGGCGGTAATAAGTACGTATATAGTATGCACACCGGGGCAGTGATAGGTATGTATTTAGCATGCGCACTGAGGCAGCGATCGGTTCATATATAGAACGCGCACCGGGGCGGCGATAGGTACGTATATAGCACGTGCACATAGGCGGCGAAAGGTACATATTTAAAATTCACACCAGGCGGCGAAAGGTACATATTTAAAATTCACACCGGGGCGGCGATAGGTACGTATTTAGCATTCACACCGGGGCGGCGATAGGTATGTATTTAGCATTCACACCGGGGCAGCGATAGGTATGTATTTAGCATTCGCACCGGGGTGGCGATATGTACGTATTTAGCTTCCGCACCGGGGCAGCGATAGGTACGTATTTAGAATTCACACCAGGGCGGCGATAGGTATGTATTTAGCATTCGCACCGGGGCGGCGATATGTACGTATTTAGCTTCCACACCAGGGCGGTGATAGGTACGTATTCAGAATTCAGGGGTGGCGATAGCTACGTATATAGCATGTACACATGGGCAGCAATAAGTACGTACATAGCATGCGCTCTGCGGCGGCGATCAGTACATATATAGCACGCGCAACGGGGCGGCGAAAGGTATGTATTTCGCATTCGCATCGTGGTGGTGATAGGTACGTATTTAGCATTCGCACCGGGGCGGCTATAGGTACGTATTTAGCATTCGCACCAGGGCGGCGATAGGTACGTATTTAGCATTCACACCAAAGCGGCAATATGTACATATTAATTATTCGCACTAGGGCAGCGATAGGTACTTATGTAGCATGCACACCAGGGCGCAATTGGTATGTCTTTAGTATTCGCACTAGGGCAGCGATAAGTACTTATGTAGCATGCACACCGGGGCGCAATAGGTATGTATTTAGCATTCACACCGGGGCAACGATAGGTACTATTTAGCATTCGCAACGGGGCGGCGATAGGTACTTAAATAGTATCTGCACCGGGGCGCCGATAGGTACGTATATAGTATGTGCACTGGGGCGGCGATAGGTACGTATATAGGATGCGCACCGGGGTGATGATAGAGATGTATATAGTATGAACACCGGGGTGGAGATAAGTACCTATATAGAAGGCGCAGATAGAGGTGTTACTTTTTATAGAAATATGTCATACTATTACCCTGGGCAATAGGAGAAATGGTGGGGAAGAAACAGCTTTTGCAAAAGGCAAAATTAGCAAGTAGCGGCGAAATGGGGCGACCAGGGAAGGGAAAGGTAGCAGATAAAGAGACGGCTATAGAGAGAGGGGGCGGACATAGAAGTTTGAATATAAAGATGTTACACACACGATCTTTCTTCAAATATATGTTTTTATGACCCCGAGCAACGCCGGGTAGCCCCGCTAGTTCTATATAGATAAAGGCATTGAGTAACAATCAGATATGAGAATCCTCTGAGGTTTGAAGTTTCAATAGTCATAATAGGCGATGTGACGAGATTGCTCCTAGTGGGTTGAGGTATGCAGGAGGATAGTAATTGTGACGAAATGTGTGTGAGGTTAAGTTTTAATATTTGGGTTAGTACGGTATAGTATGTATTTTATTCCCACAGAATGCAAAAAATAATATAGTGAGAAGTTTAAAATTAAAAAAAAGCGGTGTTTATGCTAGTAAGGTAAGTAAGGAAACAAACAATTAGATGGATGAAAAAGTAAAATAATTGAACATCTATTTAACATAAAAATGCCAGAGCGGATGTGTAACTGATTAGTTTCGACGTCTCCAAGTTGACTTTCACGGCTGGGATACTCAGGGCCTCACATTATATGAAATAAAAACTGTGAAATTACTTTGTAACATAAAAATTAAGTCAACGATGCACTTTTCTTTTATGTTTTTTTAATCTTCAACGGTGAACAAAAATCGCGAGAGATAGATACGACAAAAAATATGAAGAGAATTCTATACCGTTTAAACCTTAGCTATACACGAATAAAAGTTTATTACCCTCCATTAAACGTATTCTTGGCCTTTTGGCCAATATCAAAGTGTAGTATCTGTTCCGATGGATACTGCACCCTATAGACCGGTATTGTCTTGTCCTTCGGGGCTTGATTTACGCCGGTCAATGGGTCTGTCCTGTGCAGTTCTAGGAGGTCCGCCCTCCCAGACTTTGCCTCCCCTCTTTTGGGAGGAGTAAGTTTATTGCTTACTGCCTGAGACGCCCCTACCGGGGAATGCCGACGGAGCTGCCCAGGCAATGTTTAAATGGCCGGAGTGCTCACCTCTCGAGCGCTGGCTTATCTAATCCCACTTTCCCGGCGGTGTGTCACATCTTACCTTGTGGGAGGTAGATAATTAAAATTCTTGGCCTTTTGGCCAAGATCAAAGTGTAGTATTTGTTCCGATGGATACTGCACCCCAATACTGGTATTGTCTTGTCCTTCGGGGCTTGATTTACGCCGGTCAATGGGTCTGTTCTGTGCAGTCCTTGGAGGTCCACCGTCCCAGGCTTTGCCTCCCCTCTTTGGTGAGGAGTAAGTTTATTGCTTACTGTCTGAGGCGCCCCTACCGGGGAATGCCGACGAGGCTGCCCAGGCAATTTTTAATAGCCAGAGTGCTCACTTTCTCGGGCGCTGGCTTTTCAAACCCTACTTTCCCGACCCCATCTTGGGTCACATCTTACTTGTGGGAGTAAGATAAAACTGGCCTTGTGCCTAACTCCTGGGGAGGAGTAAATAAAACCCTACCTTGTTAGCTGCCTGTTCTTGTACGCGCTCTATTCATGAACACTACCTGCAAATAAGTTATTTCATACCTAAGAAAAAGAACTAACTTAACCAAAGACTAGTGGGAGGCAGAGGAGATTTATTCGACTTGATCTCCGTTCAAAATCACTAACCAGTGGGTGGGGTAGACGTAAAGAAATCTTTACTAGCTGTTTAATTATATCGTTTTCAAAATACGGCAGAGGAACGCGCAGAGAACGTTCTTCGCATTGTTCCAGGAAAGTTGTTGACGATTTAAATGCACTAACAGAATACAATTGCATTACGTTAAGCATTTTAAAATGTTGCTACTGGTTGCATACGTGATGTTATTTATTATACGTTGTAGTGTTTTTATGTCGATAGCTTATAGTATTTTTAATTTTCTTAAATTGGTTTCGGTATGTATTATTTTAGTGTTATTAACAAGAATTTGTCTTAAATTAAAAGTAGGGCAGTGATGTTTTTGTAGATGTTGGTAAATTGAGCGAGAGTTTACACGATGCATTGTGAGGCGGCGAGATAGGGTAGTGTTTGTAAAACCAATGTTTATGTATAATACAAAATATAATTGTCCAAATTCTTTTAGAAACGATCGTACGCCAAATATTCGTTGTGGTTAAATTCTTGAAACTGATATAAATAAGATTCTAACCATGTCTATCTCCACTTACTTTTTATATGTATATATATATATATTATTTACAGACGTATATGTTCCCTCCTTGGCGAATAATCAGTGTAGAGATAACTATTAAAACTAGTCGCACCATTCGAACCCCAGAACGAGAGACACCTTTAACCCCTAATCTTGACGCCCTAATCAAATTAATGGATCTCAAGAAGAAATTTAAATTCGGGGAACAGTCTTTGATGGGTGAATCACTATGGATCCAATTTAACGCAACTCTGAAATATTTAGAGTCTCAAATAGGAATTTGCGCCTATATAATGCCGCCAAAAATCATTAAACAATCCTCCAAAAAACTGATATTTGGCGGACATTTATTAAACGGGGTAATATGAATGTTCACGAAGAGCGCTCACGCCATCTTTATCAACTTTTGCATGAAATTAAATTAAAATAAATATAGCCTATATTCTCCACCTGTACCCCTAGTATATATGTTCCAAAATTCATAACGACTGGTTAATTAATTTAGGAGTGAATGCTATACAGATAAATATATAAACACATTCACATCACTGACTTTATATAAATATATGTATAATAATGAGATTTAAATTTTACTACAGTTTAGAAACGCCGTTGAAATGATAACTTTGAAATTTTTGAATCAGTTAACATGACGCGAGATTTTGTTAAACAAATGAAATAGTTATTAAATCATTTTTTTTTTCTTAATCCAAATTTTGGATTTTAAAAACCTTATTCATGGTACAGACAATATTTTCCTTTTTTCTTTTCCTTTTTTATCATATATATATATATATATATATATATATATATATATATATATATATATATGAATGACTGAATGTGTGTATATGTATGGTTGTATGTAAAAAGTTAAAAACATTAATTATAATTTCAAATATCGAAAACATGTTTCGGGAATCAATACACAACGTGTTATTTTCCAGATGCACAAGTTTCTAAAACCTTTTATTAGTAAATTTACATTGAAGTAAAAATACATAATGTGAATGATTTTCCTCTTCAGTATATTTGATAATTCATCAATTTTCAATCTTTTTTTATCTTTATTACTCATAAAGAATCTGTTGAAATATGTGATTTATTTAATATTCTCTATTAACTCGGAATTGTTCTTTGAAGTTCTATGGTATGTCAATATAATTTTACCACCGCTTGGAAAATTTTAATGAACTAATTCCTAAGATGATGGTCCCATGACAACGGAACATATACAAAGCTCACCTTCGACAAATGAATGGAAAGTAATGTCTGTGATAATGTTAGCATGACCACAGAACAGATACTACACTACCTTCCTTGAATTAAGCATTGGCATATATTTCATTCGTCTGAAATTGAATAGTAGACTGAATTCATAAAACAAAAATTCAATTAAATAAATATCTCAGTGGAAAATATATTTAAAGAAGAGTAAACGGCGGCGCTTCTAAGCTGTAGTAAAATTTGAAATCTCATTATCGTACACATGCGTTTTAGTGCGCTACGCTACAGATCGGACATATAAAAAACAAAAAAAACAAACAGTATCTTCATAACACCTGGAGATCGATCTTCGGCCAAGCCGTAAGACTTCGACTATGAAAAAAAAGAAGAAAAGAAGAAAAAAAAAGGAAAATATTGCCTGTACCATGAATAAGGTTTTTAAAACCGAAAATTTGGATTAATAAAAAAATAAAAAAATGATTTAATAAATATTTCATTTGTTTAACAAAATCTCGCGTCATGTTAACTGATTCTAAAATTTCAAAGTTATATGTATAATATATTTAATTACTCAACGTTAACATTGGTTGATAGTCATAGAAATATATAAACACACGCGTGTTAAATTATATATATATATATATATATATATATATATATATATACGTATATGTACATAAATAAGTTACATTTATATGTGTACATACTTATAATAACGCCTCATAATATAACCGCAACATGGCTTACATGATATTAAATCAAGCGATAAAAAGGCCCGACTTTTGAATTATTACAATCAGGAAAAGTCAGACATCTTGTGTTTTCTTTTTTATCTAAGCTATGGCGAATATTGATGAATTCAGGCTTTAATAACCCTTCAAAAAGTTTTACGCGCATTATAATGATTTATGGAAAATACAGTCAAATCAAGGAGCATAAATCAAGCAAAAACAATATATATATATATATATATATATATATATATATAAATAAATATATATACAGATATATATATATATATATATATATATATATATATATATATATATATATATATATATATATATACATTATGTATTTATATGAACATATGCAGGCCTCTTGTGTTCCAATTCGCTCTTTTATGAGTTTTAATTAATAGAAAAGATCAATAACATGTTATAATAACTTGCACTCATTTCCTCACACACACACACACAAACACACACACACACACACATATATATATATATATATATAGGCAAACATTATTAAATAACACGGAGTGGTTTTGTTTGATGCGACTTTTTTTTATTTTTTCAATTTTCCGAATTGTCCATCTAATGTTTCGGTCAAATTGATGTAAATATGATCCATGGGTTTCTTGTTCCATTCTTTTTTTCTTTTTTTGCAAGTACTTTCGATTTGAATCGTCAAATCATCTTCAGGCGGTATTAGTTTTAGTGTCTTTACAAATTATGACTTTACTGTTGTGCTCATTTTTGAATTATAACGGCAAGTAGTTTATAACTTGAAAAAGCGTCTGTAAAGTTGAAATGTGCATGAGAGCGTGATAGCGTTCTACACATATGAGAGATTTATAAGTTTGACTGTTTAAACCAGTTATAGGCAGCTGTCGTCAGGAGTGTTGAACTAATGAAGGAACATGCATTAAAGCTACGTTAATAATACTTACTACAGTGCCCAGCCTAAATTGAAGGCGCAAACAAGGTATATATATATATATATATATATATATATATAATTATTATTACCTACATGCGCCTGCGTTTCAAGCTTATTGCTCTCAACAGTGTAAGAAGCGATCATTACTAACGGTCGGAGGGCGCGAACTTTGTTCACAGAGTGAAAGTAAACTTTTATTTATGTCTTGATGAAGCGGGTAGAAGACAGAAGAGAGTCGGAAGTGTTCAACGAATGTTTTCTGAACCTTGCTTAAAGCTAAGTGACAGTCTATTTTTAATATCCCCAAAGATGTGCTCAACTTTAATTTCTTAAAAAGGGATTTACAGCAATATTTATCAATTAATATTACAATATTATTACGGCGTTTTAAGCTTATTGCTCTCATCAATGTAAGAAGTGGTATATACTGACGGTTGGAGGGCGCGAACGTCGTTCAAAGAATAAGTCTAGACTCCGCAAGCTATAGCTTTATTTTAAAGGACACCGGGAACTACCTCGTAATTACGGGGAAATTAATTTCTATCCGTGCCATGGAGAAGCGGGAAGCACACAGAAGACAATTGTGAGTGTTTAACTAACGTTTTCGGAATTTTGCATGCATATATATATATATATATATATATATATATATATATATATATATATATATATATGATTATTTTTATTTACACAGACATGTACAGGATCTGCGACACTGGCATGTCGATGTTATCGATCAACAGCTGTTATAAACTGAGATCTCATCATGCAGAGTCAGAATCCGATCTTAACCTTAGAGCATATTTCCAAATATGATCTAAGGTTAAGATCGGATTCTAACTCTGCCTGATTAGATCTCAGTTTATAATAGCTGTTGATCGATAACATCGACATGCCAGTGTCGCAGATGTTGTACATGTTTGTGTAAATAAAAATAATCATATATAAAAGCTCTATTTGATACTGAGCACTTTTTATAAACCCGGTTGGAATTCTTTGGATTACTACCATGTGAATGTTTTACCTGGATTATATATATATATATATATATATATATATATATATGTGTGTGTGTGTGTGTAAGCAAGATTCCGAAAACGTTAGTCGAACACTCTCGAAAAGTGCTTAACTTAAATCTGTTAAAAGACCTTTATAACAATATTTATAAATACATATTAAATTATGTTTACCTACATACGTCAGCGTTTCAAGTTTTCGCTCTCAACAGTGTAGGAAGTGCCCATTTAAGACGGTCACATGGCGCGAACCAGGTATACAGAGTCAACGAACACTTTCTCTGTCTGTCCGTCAGAATTTTTGTAATTTTCAAGTCAGCGGATTCGAACTTAGAACCCCCAAGTCATCAGTCCGTGCCGTTATCCACTATACCACTATCACCTCCCACCTTACAATCTTTGTAAACGTTAGAAATACATTAGGGCACATCTTAACAACTAAATAAACAATAAATAAATGTGACACCGAGGTCGTGATTTGAACTCGCAACCGCGACGTGGAAACTTGTGTAATTGAGTTGTTAATGAAAATTTATAATTTCACTTCAAGTGAAATATTAATCTTGAATCCATGAAAAATGCCAGTATACAGAAATCATATGCTCTTAATAGGGTTAAGATGAAAATACATATACACTAAATGTACAGAAGCAAAAAAATTCCCAAATTTTTACACTTTTATTGTCATTAAGGGTATGACTACATATCAACCAAACCATTTCATTATCACATCACTACAGTATAAATCTCTATGCATGAGTGGATGAAGTGTGTGAGGTGTGCTGAAGAAAAATTCCTACCAGTAAAATACATAGCCCTGTTGTGCTCGCATACCCTTAATGACAATAAAAGGGTCAAAATTTGGGAATTTCCTTGCTTTTGTACATTTAGTGTATATGAATTTTCATCTTAACCCTATTAAGGGCATATGATTTCAGTATACTGGCATTTATCATGGAATATATATCTATATATATATATATATATATATATAGTCATACCCTTAATGACAATAAAAGTGTAAAAATTTGGGAATTTCCTTGCTTTTGTACATTTAGTGTATATGAATTTTCATCTTAACCCTATTAAGGGCATATGATTTCAGTATACTGGCATTTATCATGGAATATATATATATATATATATATATATATATATATATATAGTCATACCCTTAATGACAATAAAAGTGTAAAAATTTGGGAATTTCCTTGCTTTTGTACATTTAGTGTATATGAATTTTCATCTGAACCCTATTAAGGGCATATGATTTCAGTATACTGGCATTTATCATGGAATATATATATATATATATATATATATATATATATATATATATATATATATATATAGTCATACCCTTAATGACAATAAAAGTGTAAAAATTTGGGAATTTCCTTGCTTTTGTACATTTAGTGTATATGAATTTTCATCTTAACCCTATTAAGGGCATATGATTTCAGTATACTGGCATTTATCATGGAATATATATATATATATATATATATATATATATATATATATATAGTCATACCCTTAATGATAATAAAAGTGTAAAAATTTGGGAATTTCCTTGCTTTTGTACATTTAGTGTATATGAATTTTCATCTTAACCCTATTAAGGGCATATGATTTCAGTATACTGGCATTTTTCATGGAATATATATATATATATATATATATATATATATATATATATATATATATATATATAGTCATACCCTTAATGACAATAAAAGTGTAAAAATTTGGGAATTTCCTTGCTTTTGTACATTTAGTGTATATGAATTTTCATCTGAACCCTATTAAGGGCATATGATTTCAGTATACTGGCATTTATCATGGAATATATATATATATATATATATATATATATATATATATATATATATATATATATGTATATATATAGTCATACCCTTAATGACAATAAAAGTGTAAAAATTTGGGAATTTCCTTGCTTTTGTACATTTAGTGTATATGAATTTTCATCTTAACCCTATTAAGGGCATATGATTTCAGTATACTGGCATTTATCATGGAATATATATATATATATATATATATATATATATATATATATATATATATATATATATATATATATATAGTCATACCCTTAATGACAATAAAAGTGTAAAAATTTGGGAATTTCCTTGCTTTTGTACATTTAGTGTATATGAATTTTCATCTGAACCCTATTAAGGGCATATGATTTCAGTATACTGGCATTTATCATGGAATTGTATTTATATGTTATGTAGTTTGCATATGTTTGGACTTGCTTGAGCGAGTTTTAATCCGCATATGTATTTATATATTTAACCAATTACGAGAGAATTAGAATTGATGGTATGTGTCTGTGTCTGTGTCTGTATTAGATAGTATTGATGGTATGTGTCTGTGTCTGTGTCTGTATTAGATAGTATTGATGGTCTGTGTCTGTGTGTGTGTCTGTATTAGATAGTATTGATGGTATGTGTCTGTGTCTGTGTCTGTATTAGATAGTATTGATGGTCTGTGTCTGTGTCTGTGTCTGTATTAGATAGTATTGATGGTATGTGTCTGTGTCTGTGTCTGTATTAGATAGTATTGATGGTATGTGTCTGTGTCTGTGTCTGTATTAGATAGTATTGATGGTCTGTGTCTGTGTCTGTGTCTGTATTAGATAGTATTGATGGTATGTGTCTGTGTCTGTGTCTGTATTAGATAGTATTGATGGTCTGTGTCTGTGTCTGTGTCTGTATTAGATAGTATTGATGGTATGTGTCTGTGTCTGTGTCTGTATTAGATAGTATTGATGGTCTGTGTCTGTGTCTGTGTCTGTATTAGATAGTATTGATGGTATGTGTCTGTGTCTGTGTCTGTATTAGATAGCATTGATGGTATGTGTCTGTGTCTGTGTCTGTATTAGATAGTATTGATGGTCTGTGTCTGTGTCTGTGTCTGTATTAGATAGTATTGATGGTATGTGTCTGTGTCTGTGTCTGTATTAGATAGTATTGATGGTATGTGTCTGTGTCTGTATTAGATAGTATTGATGGTATGTGTCTGTGTCTGTGTCTGTATTAGATAGTATTGATGGTATGTGTCTGTGTCTGTGTCTGTATTAGATAGTATTGATGGTCTGTGTCTGTGTCTGTGTCTGTATTAGATAGTATTGATGGTATGTGTCTGTGTCTGTGTCTGTATTAGATAGTATTGATGGTCTGTGTCTGTGTCTGTGTCTGTATTAGATAGTATTGATGGTATGTGTCTGTGTCTGTGTCTGTATTAGATAGCATTGATGGTATGTGTCTGTGTCTGTGTCTGTATTAGATAGTATTGATGGTCTGTGTCTGTGTCTGTGTCTGTATTAGATAGTATTGATGGTATGTGTCTGTGTCTGTGTCTGTATTAGATAGTATTGATGGTATGTGTCTGTGTCTGTGTCTGTATTAGATAGTATTGATGGTATGTGTCTGTGTCTGTGTCTGTATTAGATAGTATTGATGGTCTGTGTCTGTGTCTGTGTCTGTATTAGATAGTATTGATGGTATGTGTCTGTGTCTGTGTCTGTATTAGATAGTATTGATGGTCTGTGTCTGTGTCTGTGTCTGTATTAGATAGTATTGATGGTATGTGTCTGTGTCTGTGTCTGTATTAGATAGTATTGATGGTCTGTGTCTGTGTCTGTGTCTGTATTAGATAGTATTGATGGTATGTGTCTGTGTCTGTGTCTGTATTAGATAGTATTGATGGTCTGTGTCTGTGTCTGTGTCTGTATTAGATAGTATTGATGGTCTGTGTCTGTGTCTGTGTCTGTGTCTGTATTAGATAGTATTGATGGTATGTGTCTGTGTCTGTATTAGATAGTATTGATGGTCTGTGTCTGTGTCCGTGTCTGTATTAGATAGTATTGATGGTATTTGTTTATGTACGAGTGTGTATTTCATCAGGAGTACAGTTTTTGATTTCCAGTTTCGTCTTTCTTTTCATCCAAAGTAAAGTCGTTTCCGCTTTTGCCCGCATGAAATCGAATTATTACACAAGATAGTTTTTTGGTAAAAGTATTGCAATTAAATATATTTCATCCCACCTGCGTACAGCACCGAACGTTTTATGGATTAGCACACAAAAAAAAAAGACAAATAATAGAAACGAACATTGCAAATCCATTAACATGGTGGTTCTCAAAACCTGAGAAGTAAAAAAAACGATTCAAACGGGGTACACTTTTACTAGATACACCTGCCTTTAGAACGATAGATCAGTAAACATCAATGGAAATGTGAAAGTAAAAGCTTAAAGTCTTGTAATAACAAAACGTTATACGACAGCATCAAAGTTTAACTAGATTCCATGAAAAATGCCAGTATACTGAAATCATTTGCCCTTAATAGTGTTAAAATGAAAATTCATATACACTAAATGTACAAAAGCAAGGAAATTCCCAAATTTTTACACTTTTATTGTCATTAAGGGTATGCGAGCACAACAGGGCTATGTATTTTACTGGTAGGAATTTTTCTTCAGCGCACCTCACACACTTCATCCACTCTTGCATAGAGATTTATACTGTAGTGATGTGATAATGAAATGGTTTGTCACTAGTTTCATGGAATGTCACTACTTTTGTAAAGGCTATGCCTCAATACAATGCTTTCTCATAAGGTTTTTTTTACAAAAGTAGTGAGATTCCATGATAAATGCCAGTATACTGAAATCATATGCCCTTAATAGGGTTAAGATGAAAATTCATATACACTAAATGTACAAAAGCAAGGAAATTCCCAAAGGGTATGACTACATATCAACTAAACCATTTCATTATCACATCACTACAGTATAAATCTCTATGCATGAGTGGATGAAGTGTGTGAGGTGCGCTGAAGAAAAATTCATCTCTCAACTTAGGATGACTCCCTAATTCTCAGTAGCCCCTTACGTTTATAGTAGCGTCCTGCCTTGTTTGGGGTGAAATATCATTAAAAAAAAACCTACCAAATGTTAATACTTCCTACAGCCTTCGCGCACATTCACTGGTCCACTTACTTCACACGTTGAGCAGTAAGCATGCCTGCAGTAAATAGTCTCCACTTTTTTTATATTTCTTCAAGGGAAGTAACTCATTGGTCGTCTTATATTAACAGAAGAGTTGCTAGGTAACTTGCAGAAATTCTTACAAATCTATTATAATTCCATGAAAAATGCCAGTATACTGAAATCATATACCCTTAATAAGGTTAAGATGAAAATTCATATACACTAAATGTACAAAAGCAAGGAAATTCCCAAATTTTTACACTTTTATTGTCATTAAGGGTATGCGAGCACAACAGGGCTATGTATTTTACTGGTAGGAATTTTTCTTCAGCGCACCTCACACACTTCATCCACTCATGCATAGAGATTTATACTGTAGTGATGTGATAATGAAATGGTTTGTCACTAGTTTCATGAAATGTCACTACTTTTTTAAAGGCTATGCCTCAATACAATGCCTTCTCATAAGGTTTTTTTTTAATTTTCTGAGAAACTAAGGTATATGGTAAACTGATATTAAAATGCCATCAACTAGACCCTAGAACCTCTATCTCTACTAAAAATCAGCTGAAGATTTTTCATACTGGTCGCCGGACGCAAATCCCGGGAGATTCAAACTTAAATGCTAACGTCTTATCCCACACAGCCGTTATCAAAAACCCGATAAATCAGCGAGAGATTAATCCTATTTAAAGACAGCCTTATTCAAAGTGTCCGACCCCTAAAAAAGGGGGAGTGTGGAAATAAACAAATGTAACGTAAATGTAAATTAACATGAAATGACCCTAATTAAATTAATCGCCTATTTCTGTTAAGGTGTGACTAGTGATTAGATGATAACTTGTTTGTATGGGAAAATGGGTTTTGTAACATATACCCTGTGCCGAAACGGCTGATCGGATAAAATATGTTATATAAAATGTAAAGATACTGTATTATTTCATAAAAGAGAAAAAACAAAACAAATTGGGCTCCTGATTGCGTTGGCTGAGTAAGCACAAGCAAACATTTTATGGCTAATCTCAGCTACTTATATTTTAAGCGTTGGTTAAACACAAATGAATTGCGTAAAATGTTAAGAGAGGTTGATTGGGGTAAAATTGAGCAATAAAATTAGTAATTTTAATTGGTTGGGTTTGTGATGAACCCCATTTGCTTATAGAAAAAAATGTGTAATGTAAATAGTTTAGCCTGTTGAATTACTCCGGTAAATAAAACACAAACGTTTCTGTGTAGCTTAGTCGACAGTGTATGTTATACTTTATCTGTCTTTCTCTCTCTATATATATATAACTATATATGTATATATAATTATATATATAACTATATATGTATACTGGTGATACCAGATCAGGCTGCCCTGTGGCTCCCTGAGACGAAATTCACCTACATTGACGTTTTTTTTTTTTGCAAAACTTAATTATGTTCTACAAAACCAAAAACAAACACAACAGCCCCTCTCCCTTTCTCCCTCCCCTTTTTTATTTTTATTTTTCCTACCCTACTCCCGGTCCTGGATATGACCTTAAACTACAGGTGATGGTGAGATCCGGCTTACGGACTTTGGGGAATGTGGAGCCTCCTCTTAATTACCATTGCTCCCAGGTCCACCCTGACCCGGAGTGGTAGTACCTGTTAGGGTCCCAACTATGGGTTAAATAGAAACAGATATTAAAAGGGGAAAGAAACAAAAAAGAGAAGAAAACAAGACCAGATTCGGCATTAAATAACCCAAAAAGGGTTGATATGCCGTAAAACAAAACTACCAAACCAAAAACCATGATTAAACATTTGAAGATATAAAGAACTTGAAGCATAAAAACTTTCACTGTAATGACCAGATTCGGCATTAAATAACCCAAAAAGGGTTGATATGCCGTAAAACAAAACTACCAAACCAAAAACCATGATTAAACATTTGAAGATATAAAGAACTTGAAGCATAAAAACTTTCACTATAATGACCAGATTCGGCATTAAATAACCCAAAAAGGGTTGATATGCCGTAAAACAAAACTACCAAACCAAACCTATATATATATATTTACATGATATATATATATATATATATATATATATATATATATATATATATATATATATATATATTTATGACAAGAACATTTCATCTACAAGATAATTATGACTTATAAATATATGGCCAATATGATATTAAATCTCGCGATAAAAAGACTTAACTTTTTGAATTATTACAACAAGGAAAACTCGGCCATGTTTTCGTTCTATCGAAGACATGGAAAATATTGATGAACTACAGGCTTTAATATCCCTTCAAAAACTTTACGCACATTATAATGATTTATGGAAAATACATTAAAATCAGAAAGCATAAACCATGCGAATATATATATATATATATATATGGGAAGAGAAGGATGAAGGTAATCCGACGTGATGGGAAAATGAAAAAGGAAAACCAAAAAATGGATGTTTTTTATGTGTACATCAACGTTTCGCGTTTATTTATAAGACTTCATCAGGATGATAAAATAGAGAAAAAAATGTCATGCAAGTACAGATACATGTAGGGTAGAGATATTAAGAGGAAAAATAAAATGAAATAATGGCCACTACGGATGGACGTCCGTACTTGTTGGAGAAATAGAAGTGAATGTTGAAAAAAATGAGTGGGGAAAAAAAATATATATATATATGTTCATGTGTTTTCTCTGAACACTTTACTTCAGTTGATATAAATAATGTCTGGAAACTATTTCTATTTTAATAAGATCTTAATCAGACCACGCTCTCATTAATAAAAGTATTAATAAAATAATATAAAATTAAATAAAATATATTAAAAATATTTATTTTTGATTTCCCTAAGCCAGGATTTTCAAAGAATGAAAAAAATAAATATTCTTTTATTAGATATACTTGTTTTGTAATAACTGAAGACGTAGTAGATTTATCATACTCACATTTTTTACATCTCTTCTTTCATTTGCCTATATATATATATATATATATATATATATATATATATATATATATATATATATATATATATATATATATTAATGTGTTTTATTTGAACACTTTATTTCCGTTGATATAAATAATGTCTGGAAACTATTTCTATTTTAATAAGCCTTTATTCAGATCACACAATGTCTCGGTATCATTAATAGAAACATAAATAAAATAAGATAAAATATATTTAAAATATTTATTTTTGATTTCCTTAAGCTAGGCTTTTCAAAGAATGGAAAAATAAATATTCTTTTATTAGATATATGTTGGTTTGTAATAACTGAAGACGTAATAGATTTGTCATTTTCAAATTGTTTACATCTTCTTTTCTTTCATTTGCATATATATATATATATATATATATATATATATATATATATATATATATATATATATATATATATATATATATTAATGTGTTTCATCTGAACCCTTTACTTCGGTTGATATAAATAATGTCTGGAAACTATTTCTATTTTAATAAGTTTTTATTTAGATCACACGACGTTTCGGTATCATTAATGCCTTCATCAGAAAAGCGTTTCGAGCAAAGTGATGTTGTTTTATGGCCACAAAAGAATGAAGAAAGAAAATATCGATGGCTTAATAAATGAAAAATCATAAAATTAATGAATAATTTAACGAATCACCAAATCAATCTATTATTTTTTGGGTCATTTCTTTTCTTTTTTCAATATTATTGTTTTAATTAACGATCAATAGTGTAATGTGATGCCCGTTGTAATAAATAGTTTGGCTGAGCTTATACTTATGTGAATATACATTATACTAAATGTTACACCGGCCGTTCTTACACAGGAGAAACTACACCGGTTGTCACTATAAATAGTGCGAGTCACCAGAGACACACAAAAAGACAAAGCACAGTCTTGTAACTGTCTAACCAAGTGCTAGTCACTTTCTTACTTTATAAATACACTTGTGAAACCAACCCTCGACTTGACTTCCTTTATTTATTATTTACTGTTGGACAACTTCACAACACTAAATTACATATGAACTGAATAAAATCGCTTAAACATATAAAACGTCTCCACTTATTATATTTATATAAAGTTATGTATGTGTTAGGGTTAGGGTTAGGGTTAGGGTGTTGTACTTATTTATATGTACAACATTCACTCTTAAACTAATTAGACGATCATTATTAATCTTTGAACACATCTGTTATGCGTAAGGCGGTGTAAGGTCTACTATATTTATTGTAATTAAATTTAATACAAAGGCGGCAAAGATGGAGTTGAAAAGAAAACACTTCGTGAAAATTAAGAGGACGGTGACCTTGGGGAGGCTCATTGCCATCCAAATTCTAGGGAAAACCAATGGCCGTTGCCAACGAGAAATCAGTGGTAGTCGGTTGTTGGGATAACGCAAAATCATTTGCACTGGTTATTAAAAAGGTGGGGAGTACTAGAATTTTGGGGAGACTTGTTGTCACTCAGATTCTAGGGAACACCACTAGTTATTATCAGTAAGTTATCACTAATGATGACCTGTGTGAGAACTCCCAGTGAGTACATGAAATAAAATTTTAACAATAGATATTAGACATTAATTAATAAATATTCTACAGAAACATCTATGACAAATCTCTGCATGTATGTAATTCCATATAAGTGTGGGAAAATACGTGTCGCCCATATACAGTAAAGCTAGAAGTACACTGGAAAACCGTAATATGTGGAGACATTGAGAAGTCGGTGATCGCTGATCATGTATGGGAAAAAAAGAGAAAAAATATACCTTCATGAAACGAAGTATTAATTATTGAGAAATAGTTTATGGGGAGTAAGATAACTCAAAGAAACAGCAGATTATTGTTGACAATGACAATGACATCCTAAGGAGACTTAGTAAGAATATGGACATCATTAATAATAAATAATAGAATAAAAGAACTGTTGAGAAAATTAACATCTTTGCTGATGATAACACTTTCTATTCTGGTGCCGCTTCTCGTCTATCTGCCTTGGATCAGTCGAAATATGCAGCTGATCTAGAAGTTGACATGGGTTCACTTGTGGATTGGGGTACGAAATGGCTTGTTTTATTTAATCAAGTAAAGACTCAGCTTATGTCTTTCAATCATGAGATTCTCATAGATTGGTTCTGCTCTCGAGGAGAAATCGACTTTGAAACTTCTTTTTCTTTCTCTCGAATCAAATATTTGTTGCATCTAATGTATTAACATTAGATCCATTGCTCTTTCTGTTTCTCGTAAAGTCGGTTCTCTCTATCGCTCCAAGCACTTTCTAAGACTTGAGGCTGTTCTTTATCTCTGCAAATCGACCACCAGAATATGTATGAAGTACTGTTGTCATATTTAGGCTGGTGAATCTTTGTCACATTTGATAATTCGTGATAAGGTGCACATTTTTTTAAAGTACAGGTAAAACAAGCGCAGTGTGGCGATCTGAGAGATTTGGGAGCTTAATACACAGTGCGAGACCTGTTAGGTTAGAGATTCATTTTTGTACCCTTTCGAAGTAGGAGATATTATTGGTTGGTGCACCAGCCAGATGTGGTAACAATACAACATGCAGGGGCGAATGTATACGGAAGGGTGAGGAGTTTATTAGGCCGGTAGGAGGAGTCCACCTTCTTTGCAGCAGACCTTAGCGATAAAAATAGCACTTTCAAATCGTGATGAAGTTTACCAGTCCGGTAGAGGGAGCTCTTCTTCTTTGAAGCAGACTTTAGCGATAAAAATAGCACTTTCAAATCGTGATGAAGTTTACTAGATCGGTAGAGGGAGCTCTTCTTCTTTGCAGCAGACTTTAGCGATAAAAATAGCGCTTTCAAATCGTGATGAATTTTACTAGATCGGTAGAGGGAGCTCTTTTTCTTTACAGCAGACTTTGAGCGATAAAAATAGCACTTTCAAATCGTGATGAAGTTTACTAGATCGGTAGAGGGAGCTCTTCTTCTTTGCAGCAGACTTTAGCGATAAAAGTAGCACTTTCAAATCGTGATGAAGTTTACCAGACCGGTAGAGGGAACTCTTCTTCTTTGCAGCAGACTTTAGCGATAAAAATAGCACTTTCAAATCGTGATGAAGTTTACCAGACCGGTAGAGTGAGCTCTTTTTCTTTACAGCAGACTTTGAGCAATAAAAATAGCACTTTCAAATCGTTATGAAGTTTACCAGACCGGTAGAGGGAGCTCTTTTTCTTTACAGCAGACTTTGAGCAATAAAAGTAGCACTTTCAAATCGTTATGAAGTTTACCAGACCGGTAGAGGGAGCTCTTTTTCTTTACAGCAGACTTTGAGCAATAAAAGTAGCACTTTCAAATCGTGATGAAGTTTACCAGACCGGTAGAGGGAGCTCTTTTTCTTTACAGCAGACTTTGAGCAATAAAAGTAGCACTTTCAAATCGTGATGAAGTTTACCAAACCGGTAGAGGGAGCTCTTTTTCTTTACAGCAGACTTTGAGCGATAAAAGTAGCACTTTATAATTGTGACAGACCGACGAACAATATATTTGAAAGAGACTCCAATAATCATCTAAAAAGGAAATTTTATTTTGGAAAATGAAATCAAAGTACGAAGTAAATAATGAAAAATCTTTGAAACGACAAAGAGAATAGATTAAGCTATAAATCTATGTCTACGAGACGAAAAGAAATAATTGAGACGGTACCAACCAATTCTTTGGAATAATAAGAATCTTTATCGTTTTGATTTATACAATTCCAAAACATTCGATCAGCTATTTCTCTCCTGTCTCTCTCGCACATGCGTACACCTTCGACTAAAAGAGAAAGTATTGCTTGCTTTGATCTTCAAAGGCAAATCATGAAAGCAGGAAACAAACAGGGTTGTTCTTCAAACTAAGCTAAAGATGGCGGCGAATGTGGGCTGCATTGGATGGGTGTCATTTTCAATTGGTTGATATTAACACCATCATTTGCTGACGATAAACAGACTTGGAATGGGAGACGTATCAGGAAATAGTTGGGATGGGGAAGAGAAAGAAAAAGAAAAACAGCAACAATACCAACAAGCATAAGAACGAAATAAAAAATGAAGAAGTAAAAGAAGAAGGACACAAATACCAAAGAGCAAGAGGTATAAGAATAAAAAAAGGGAAAGGAGAAGAAGAAAAAGAAGGGGTTGTACCAAAAAGTAGAAGAAGTAGAAAATGAAGAAGGAAAGGAAGAAGAAGAAGAAGAAGAAGAAGAAGAAGAAGTCTATGAATAACAAAACGAAGTAGAGGGATGAATGAAAGAAAATGAAAAAAAGAAAACGAGAAAGAAGGAGAAAACGTAAAAATATGACAAAAGTTTGAAGAAATCAATAATAAAAAGAAGAAAAAAAGAAAAGAAAAAAGAGGCAATAAACCAAGAAAAAACAAGAAGTAGAAAGAATTAGTGAAAGGAAAAAGAAAAAGGAGACCAACACCAACAAGAAAAGATGAAGACAAAGAAGACGCAGAAAAAGAAGAAAAAGAAGTAGAAAAAGAAGAAGAGGAAGAAGAAGAAGAAAAAGAAGAAGAAGTAGAAGAAGAAGTAGTAGAAGAAGAAGAAGTAGTAGAAGAAGAAGAAGAAAAAAAAGAAGAAGAAGAAGAAGAAGAAGAAGTAGTAGTAGAAAAAGAAGAAGAAGAAAAGAAAAAGTAGAAGAAAAAAGATGAAGAAAAAGACGAATAAGAAGAAGAAGAAGAAGTAGGAGAAGAAGAAGAAGAAGAAGAAGTAGTAGTAGTAGTAGAAGAAGAAGAAGAAGAAGAAGAAGAAGAAGAAGAAAAAAAAAGTAGAAGAAAAAAGATGAAAAAAAAAGACGAAGAAGAAGAAGAAGAAGTAGGAGAAGATAAAGAAGAAGAAGAAGTAGTAGTAGTAGAAGAAGAAGAAGAAGAAGAAGAAGAAGAAGAAGAAGAAAAAAAAAAAAGAAAAAGTAGAAGAAAAAAGATGAAGAAAAAGACGCAGAAGAAGAAGAAGAAGAAGAAGAAGAAGTAGGAGAAGAAGAAGTAGGGGGAGAAAAAGATGAAGAAAAAGAAGATGAAAATAGAGAAGGCAAAGAAGAAGAAGACAAAGAAGTAAACGAAGAAGAAGAAGCAGAAAAGATGAACAAGAAACACAAAATCCAATATGTAAAGTAGAAGAATAATTCGAACGACAACAAACCCAACAAAAACAACAACAACAACAATACGAGAAGTCGAAAAAGAAAATAATCTAAAGAAAAAGAAAAAGAAAAACGAATCAAATGAAGAAAAATAAGAAAACTAAAAGAACAATATTTCTAAGATACGTTTCGCCATGAACTTGTTATTTAAAAATCAACCGTAACGAAGAAATGAATCAAACGTGATTAACAAATTAAATGAAAAGTATATTTTTGCCTAACTTTTTTTTTCACAATAAAAAAATAATTTCCTAGATGCATCACGGGAGATCGAGATTGATACACCCACGTATTGCTGATTTCGGGTAGTATTGTATTATATCGGTTCAGATAGCTACCCGGACCTGAACCTGACGGTTTCAGGTCGTACCCTTAAATGAAAAATTATACACCTTAACATAACGAAACTTTTCAAGTGAAAAAAAAACCTCGACTTCCTGTATTGTCCTAAGCTTCCCAGTCTCAACCTAACAGAAAATCCACATATAAGTAAATCGTTTATGACCAGTAAATAAATTTTATGTATAATGATTCCCATGGGAAATCAAAAAGGAAAAATCAAGAGATATTTTTTATATATTCATCAACGTTTCGTCTTGATTGTAATACTTCGTCAGGATGATAATTTGAAAAAAAATCTCATGTAAGTACATCGAAATTTTGGGTTGACATGATGGGTTGATAAGGAAAAGTAGTAGCCGTGGCTACTAAGAGCGCTGGACGAGGGTCCAGGCTACGAGAAGTCAGTAGTGCAAAAAAGTGAAATGAATATGGAAGGCTTTGAGTGGGTACCATTAAGGCAGCAGTGAAAAAGGGGAGGAGTGAGAGTGTTAGTGAATTTGCTTTAGGGTGGGAGAGAGGAAAGGGGGCTGAGGTTTTTTCGTGGTGAGGTGTGTCATGGATTTTGAGGGACTGGGGAAAGAGGAGGCAACGGGGAAACTGTGTATGTTTGGTATGTAGGTGATATCATAGTTTTAGAAAAAGATTTGAAGAAATGAAGATAACTTGAAAATGGGCGGGGGTAAGAGTATGAAAGAAGTAGTCGAAAGGGTGAGATAAGTGATTCCTATGTTTGAGGATCGTTATTGCCTTTTAATATGGATCTGTTCTTTTCATCCAAACCCTGTGTTTGTAATAGTCTCCAACATTTTTGCTCTCGTTGCCCCCATTGCCTCTATTTACCAAGAGCTCTACAAAACAACTGTACGGACAAGCCTCTACAATCAATTTATATTTAGTTATACAATATATTACATATACTGCACACATGACTGAGCACCTAATGACCAAATAAGTTGATTCTAGTCATTACTATTCCTATGATTTGACAAACATGATATATATATATATATATATATATATATATATATATATATATATATATATATATATATGAAGCACGTTAAAATGTGGTAGCAGAGTTTTATATACCGTTAACGATGGATCAATCGTATAATTCCGTAGAAATAAACAAATACATACTAATCGTATCATTAACTGAAATAGTTAAACTGTTTAAATATTGATTAACATTTACTAGTAAATAATATTGGCAAGCATTAAAGAGACGACATATAAAGTAATGCACATCGTAATACTTAAGCGAAACTCGTTGGATTTTTTAGTTAGGAGCGCGGTGCAGTACTACATGTTCATATGCTACATGGTCACATGCTACATGTGAATATGCTACATGTTCATATACTACAGGCGCGTATGCTACATGTGCATATATTACATGTTCATATGCTACATGTGCATACACTACATGTTCATATGCTACATGTTCATATGCTGCATGTGCACATACTACATGGTCATATGCTACATTTCATATGCTACATGGGCACATGCTACATGTGCATATGCTACATGTTTAATATGCTACATGTTTATATTCTACACGGTCATATGTTACATATTCATATACTACATGGTCATATGCTACATGGAGGGCATATACTACATGGTCATATGCCACATGGAGGGCATATACTACATGGTCATATGCTACATGGGCATATGCTACATGGCATATGCTACATGGGCATATGCTACATAGGCATATGCTACATGGGGGGGATATGCTACATGTTCATATGCTACATGTTTATACGCTACATGTTCATATACTACATGTTGATATGCTACATGGTCATACGCTACATTTTATCTGTTCTTTCGTCGCCAGTGAACTTTAGAAGTCCTTATAGACTGAGGAACGTTCCCACTTTCGATGTTTCCCACATTAAAACCGACCTTGTGTCTTACTCTGCTCTCGTGGGGGGGGCAATTGAATAGTAGCAATCAATTTAAACGTGACATATTGAGAAACATCGCATATCATAGATACACAATTTTGTATACTAACAGGTTTCGCTACTACCATTAACATTCCTAATAAGAGAATAAACAGCTCAATGGATGAGCGAGTAATGTACTTGTATGATATCTGTGGAAAAAAGTGAAGAGATGCTGTTATATGATTCGAGATAGAAAGAGAGAGATGGGGTAGCACGTGAGTTTGCACAAAACAGAAAAGTGAACACGGGAGCAGAGTAATTTACTTTCTAACATGATATGTAGGTTATAGTTGCTTTTCTTTCTCGATAGACCCAATAACAATGATAGAATCAGTAGGTAACATGATAAAATAATGATATTAAAACCGAATTTATCCTGATAGTTCAAAGCACTATAAGGATAAAAATAATAATCATGATGATAATAATAATAGTAATAGTAATAATAATGATAGTAATAATAATAATAGTAATAGTAATAATAATGATAGTAATAATAATACTAGTAATAGTAATAATAGTAATAACAATAATAATAATAATAATAGTAATGATAATAATAGTAATATAATAATAGTAATATAATAATAGTAATAATAATACTAATAATCATACTACTAATAATAGCAATGATAATAATTATAATTAAATTAATAATAGTAATAATAATAATTATAATAATAATAGTAATAATAATAATAATAAAATGATAATAATAGAAATAATAGTAATAATAGTAATAATAATAGCAACAGTAATGATAAAAGTTATAATAATAATAATAATAATAATAATAATAATAATAATAATAATAATAATAATAATAAGAAGAAGAATAATAATAAGAAGAATTATGATAATAATAATAATAATAATAATAATAATAATAATAATAATAATAATAATAATAATAATAATAATAATAATTAGTAATGTTATTATTATTATTATTATCATTATTATTATTATGGTCGTTACAGCCGACAAATCAATGTTGGGCGGCTGTTGCGATACCGCAAATCAGTTGCAGAAGTGGAGAGTACTGGAGAGGTTTGTTGTCACTTATATTCCATCGGTTATTACCAGTGAGCAATCACTGACAAGAACTTGTATGAGAACTCCTAGTGAATAAAAATGATGATGATGATGATGATGATGATGATGATGATGATGATGATGATGATGATGATGATGGAATAGAATAGTCTGGAACTCGACTGGCAAGAAACAAGAATACGGAGGAGCACCGGCCGTTAAGTTATATAATGAGGTCACATTGTTTACTCATAAGAAGCAACCGAACTCGTCGATTTATTGCGAGTCCGGGGTTAAAATGTTACCCTCTCAAGAATTTGTTGGTCTCTAGTATTAGTCAGACTTGAAAACAAGCGAGTGGACGAAAAAAGCAGGGTTTCGTCCCAAAACGCAATGGACTGAGAGCGGAATGAGTGATCACGTTGTTTGCCATAATGCCGACCAATGCTTGTCTCCCACTACTTTCGTCAGGTGTATAACTATATATGTGCCTCGCTCACTCTCTAATTTATGTAAATAAGACGGACTATGTTTATCATGTGAATAAAACCTCTATCTCAAAAGAAGACCTGTGTCCTGTAATTTTAGGAGATACAAAGACGTCGTCAACACGTTGGTTCCAGCTACAGACACAGGTGTATAATGAGATTATACACACCTAAGACGACATCACTACGTAATATATACGGCTGAAACTCTGACTGAGAGTGACTTACAATGGAAGTGAAAATTCAATACTGAAAAAAGTGCGGTGGTATTCTTTCCCTCAGTCGTTTTAAGTGAGACTTCTCGGAAAACGGCAGGTGTTAAAATAATACGCAATAATAATAATAATAATAATAATAATAATAATAATAATAATAATAATAATAATAATAATAATAATAATAATAACCCTACAGAAAGAGGCTACCGAAAACGAATGAAACATCTCTGGGACATTGCTAGTGACTACCATACAACGGAACAAAGGATAGCAGATCAAGCAAGACAGATCCTCAAGCGAGGATGGTTCTCGGAGATGGAACTGACGGAAATCAGACAGAAGGCTAATGGCGAAACAGAGCAAGAAACACCACCAAAGGAGAGACCACAGAAAGAGGACGGGCAAAAGATACACACTGAAACTGAAGAGATGGAAGACTACGGAATCACAGAACCAGGGGAGATAGAAGACTGCGGAACCACAGAACCTACTGAGATAGAACTCAACGAAAAAGAAGCAAGTGAAGTGGAGAACATTAGACGATACATGTTAGAAAACAAAACAAATCTCCCATCTCTTAGGAATGAAGTAGCAGAGAAGTTACAAGCAGAAACAGAAAGAGTAAACAGACTCCTCACACACATCCCAACAGAAACTATTACAGACCTAAACAACCTGATATATGCAGGGGCAAAATCGGCAAGTATGAAACTAAGAAACGAAGAGAATGGACAAAAGAGATGACCGACAAAACCTGGATGGGAAATCAGACTGGAAACCCAGATCACCAAACTTCGCAAAGAAGCTAAAACCGTGAACAGAAGGAAGGAGGACATGAAACGATTAAGAAGCAAAAATCAGAAACGCAAGGAAAAACTAAATGAGAAACATGAAGAAATAAAACAAAGGATAGCAGCAATAGAAGGAAGACTGAGACGATACAGGTACAAATCAGAACAGAGCAAACAGAACAGGACCTTTGAAAACAATGAAAGCCAGTTCTACAAAAACGTAAATGGAGAAAAAACAACAACAAAGCAACCGAACCCAACAGAAACAAAACAATTCTGGAGCAAGATATGGGAAGTACCAAAAAAGCACAACAAGAATGCCCAATGGTTGAAAAACATGAGAGATGAACTGCAGGAAATCAAAGAAGGAACCGAAACAGAAATCAACAAAGAAACGATCAAGAAAACCCTAAAAAAAATGGCAAACTGGAGAGCACCGGGCCACGATGGAATACATGCATACTGGTTTAAAAAATTCACGACCCTGCATGAAAGAATAGCGCAGAAACTGACCGGATGTATCCGCAAAACAGACGTACCAGAATGGATGACGGAAGGAAGAACAACACTAATACAAAAAGACCCCAAAAAGGGAACGACCCCCAGCAACTACAGACCGATAACATGTCTACCAATAATGTGGAAGATTCTCACAGCACAACTGAGAGAACAAATCTACCAATCTCTGGACAATCGTGGACTGTTCCCCGAGGAACAAAAAGGATGCCGGAAAGGACAAAGAGGGGCACATGATCTATTATACATTGATCAAAAGACCCTGAAGGAGGTGAAGAGCAGACAAAAGAACATAACCATGGCATGGATTGACTACAAAAAAGCCTACGACAGAATCCTCCAAACATGGATAATTGAATGCTTAAAAATATACAAGATACCAGACAGGATTATTAATCTCATCCAGAAAGCGATGGAAACATAGAGACTAAAACTGACAGCCGGAGGACAATACCTATCCGAGATAAAAATACAGAGAGGCATTTTTCAAGGAGACTCTCTATCACCACTACTGTTTATAATAGCCATGATGCCACTCAACTACATACTCAGAAAGTGTGATGCCGGATACAGGTTTACGGATACAGAACAAAGAATAAACCACCTGATGTACATGGATGGCCTTAAACTGTTTGCAAAAAACAAAAAAGAACTGGAAAAGCTGATAAACACAACCAGGATATTCAGCCAGGATATCCAAATGGAGTTTGGAATAGAAAAATGTGCACTGCTAGAGATCAAAAAAGGAAAACTGGAGACGACAGAAGGTATAGAATTCCCCAACCAAGAGGAGATGAGGGCGCTAGGAGAATAAGATAGCTACAAATACCTGGGAGTTCTGGAAGCAGACACAATCAAATATACAGAAATGAAAGAGAAGATTGGAAAAGAGTATCTACGAAGAACAAGGAAACTCTTAGAAACTAAACTATATAGCAGAAACCTAGTAAAAGAGATAAACACATGGGCTGTATCACTAATAAGATACTCTGGACCATTCATAGGCTGGACTAAAGAAGAACTCAGGCACCTTGACCAGAGGACTAGAACACTAATGACTATGCACAATGCATTACACCCAAAAGACGACACGGACAGACTTTACATGAAAAGAAATGAAGGAGGCAGAGGACTGGTAAGTATAGAAGACTGTGTGGAAGACACCAAAAAAGAGCTGAGGAAATATGTAACCCAGAACACGGAAAGACTGATCACCACAGCAAGAGACACCAGCCCAACAAACAACCCCGGAAGTACTGAACCTAGAAACAAAAAGACAAGAAAGGAAAAGTGGGAAGAAAAACAACTACATGGACGCTTTATAAGACTCACAAGCGATGAAGCCAATGAAAACAGCTGGGCATGGCTAAGAAAAGGACACCTGAATAGAGAAACGGAAACTCTGCTGACGGCCGCACAGAACAATGCGATTAGGACAAACTTTATTAAAGCAAAGATAGATAAAACCCAGGAAAACAGCAAATGCCGACTGTGTGGACAAAGAGACGAAACGATAAATCATATAATAAGTGAATGCAGCAAGCTAGCACAAAGGGAATACAAGAACAGACATGACAGCATTGGGAAAGAAGTACACCGGGAAATGTGCAAACAACTGAATTTCGAATATGCAAAAAAACGGTACAAACACAAACCAGAAACTGTACTAGAAAACGAAAAACACAAAATCCTATGGGATATGAATGTACAAACAGACAAACCCATAACAGCAAGGAGACCGGATATGATAATAATCAACAAGAAAGAAAAAACCTGCAAAATCGTGGACTTTGCAGTTCCAGCAGACCACAGAGTGAAGATCAAAGAGACGTAAAAAAGAAGCAAATATACTGAACTTGCCAGAGAATTGAAAGGAATATGGAACATGAAAAAAGTCAGTATAACACCAATAATCATAGGAGCACTAGGAACAGTCCCCAAAAACATGGAGAAAAGACTAGGAGAAATAGGAACCAAAGGGATAACTGAGACCATACAAAGGACAGTAATGATCAAAACAGCTACAATCCTGAGAGATGTCCTCGAATGCGGAAACCAACCCACATAAGCAACGAATGGAGAACAAACACATGGAAGCACAAAACAACAGAACCGGGGAAAATACAACCGCACGAATGAGGCGCAAGCATAGGCTGACGCCACAAAAATTATGGACAGAGGGTCGAAGAGGGAAAGCGCAAACCAGACCTCCACTGGAAGAGCGCGGACAGCTCTGGGACCTTGGGAAGGCTTGTTGCCACTCGGGCCCCAGAGGGGACCAATGACCCTTATCATCGTGAAATCGTTGGTAGGTGGCTGTTGCGATTACCGCAAGGTCATCAGCGGTGATGAACGAAAAGAGGTGGAGCATACTGGAAGTCTGAGGAGACTTGTTGTCACTCGGACTCCAGGGAATACCACAGGTTGTCGGCAGTGGGCGACCACTGACGATGACCAGTGTGATAACTCCTAGTGAGTAAATAATAATAACAATAACAATGGCTTTTATTTTCACTAAAATCTCTGTAAACATAAACATAATTACTATCTTTTTACTGTAGTAATATACAATTTATTTATTGCAAAGTGTAGTTTAGCGATATCACTTAGTAAGAAAATGGACACGAGATTACTTACAAACATGACAATGCAGTGTGACCACAATATCTGCAATAACAAATGGAAAATTCTCGAAATGTAAATTCAAATCTAAAAAAGAATTCGCTATCAAAATCCCCATTAGTAATAAATGATAAAGTAAACTGAATTAAGAAACACACGATAATACTATTAGTAGAAGTAATAGTATATATACTACACTGACCCACTGAATTGATATATTACATGGTCTTAAATAGTATATTAAATTGAATTAACATTTTAAGGTTAGTATAATAGTACACTTAATAGAATATATACTATAGTTTCGGCTTAATACAGACAAATAACAATTCTGTATTAGTAATGAATTATAATGTATCATGTGAACGAATTATCCCATCTCTGGTTAGTATAAGTTTTATTATTTTATTATATTTTTAAAATCTCGAAACAAAAAATTATATAATTTATTATGTGAACGAATTATCCCATCTCTGGTTAGTATAAGTTTTATTATTTTATTATATTTTTAAATCTCGAAGCAAAAAATTATATGATTTATTATGTGAACGAATTATCCCCTCTCTGGTTAGAATAAGTTTTATTATTTTATTATATTTTTAAATCTCGAAACAAAAAGTTATATAATTTATTATGTGAACGAATTATCCCATCTCTGGTTAGAATAAGTTTTATTATTTTATTATATTTTTAAATCTCAAAACAAAAAGTTATATAATTTATTATGTGAACGAATTATCCCATCTCTGGTTAGAATAAGTTTTATTATTTTATTATATTTTTAAATCTCGAAACAAAAAGTTATATAATTTATTATGTGAACGAATTATCCCATCTCTGGTTAGAATAAGTTTTATTATTTTATTATATTTTTAAATCTCGAAACAAAAAGTTATATAATTTATTATGTTAACGAATTATCCCATCTCTGGTTAGAATAAGTTTTATTATTTTATTATATTTTTTAAATCTCGAAACAAAAAATTATATAATGTATTATGTGAACGAATTATTCCATCTCTGGTTAGTATAAGTTTTATTATTTTATTATATTTTTTAAATCTCGAAACAAGAAATTATATAATTTATTATGTGAACGAATTATCACATATCTGGTTAGTATAAGTTTTATTATTTTATTATATTTTTAAATCTCGAAACAAAAAATTACATGATTTATTATGTGAACGAATTATCCCATCTCTGGTTAGAATAAGTTTTATTATTTTATTATATTTTTTAAATCTCGAAACAAAAAGTTATATAAT
>OY744545.1:62902900-62940400 GCA_963556195.1 Sepiola atlantica | reverse complement strand
ATGTTCAGATGCAAATTGTGTATGTGAATACAATTATATTGAAAGTACACTTCCTAGTATCTCTTCATCTTCAGACAGAGAGGTGTCCTTGATTATATATATATATATATATATATATATATATATATATATATATATATATATATATATATATATATATAATCATTTGGTTCTTTCCAAATATGATCTGAGGTTAAGATCGGATTCTAACTCTGACTGATGAGAACTCAGTTTATAATAACTGTTGATCGATAACATCGACATGCCAGTGTCGCAGATTTCGTACATGTCTGTGGAAATAAAAATAATCATATATAAAAGCTCTATTTGATATTGAGCACTTTTTATAAACCCGGTTGAAATTCTTTGGATTACTACCCTGTGGATGTTTTACCTAGATTATTATTATTATTATTATTATTATTATTATTATTATTATTATTATTATTATTATATATATATATATATATATATATATATATATATATATATATATATTCGCTCTCTTATTTGCCAACCTATGTTTTTTTTTCTTTATCTTCACTTACACGTTCGTTTGTTCTCGCTATTATGATTCCGGTTGTGAGTATTATTTGTTTTTATTGTAAGTTTTCCGATACATTAATAAAATATTTTGTTTGTTATATCGACACATCTTTCTGTCGAAACACTTTTATCTCTTGTTTCCTCTCTTTCCTTGATTTCATTTCCTGTCTTTTGTCCGAAACTTCGTCTGTCTGGCAATTCGTCTGATTGTTGTGACACCGGGAAGGGTCATTACGGTTTCGTCCCTCGGGTGTTTTTACTTATCTTTCAAACATTTTTTTTTCAATAGAAGATTGCTCGTCTGCGTGTTGTATAATAAGAGAGAGGGGTGGGCGTCATCCCTTTGGTGACGTCACTGATAGTTTGCCGAAGGTCGTCGTTCTTTATTTGTGTAGAGCCTTACACAAACGCGTGTTGAGAGAATCTAGCGGACCACCTCCGGGAAGGTGGTGTCGGATACAAATAAAAATGTCCGAGTTATAGTTTGACCGATAATGTAATACAAAAATAACATCATAATTCCACTTTGTATGTTAGTGAAGATGGCTGATTGGTAAGATTGTTAGCTATTGTATAAGCGATCGGGTTTTTGCTTTCAGCTTGAAATACTCACTATATCTACTTACACTGAGAAGCCGTGATACGAAGATGACTATATATATATATATATATATATATATATATATATATATATATATATATATATATATATATATATATTAATTATTTATTACCTACAGACATCGATGTTTCATGCTAACGCAATCTTCAGTGCAGGAAGTTAATTTCCGATGGTCGGCGGGCTCGAACTCCGATCACAAATCGCCACTGATTCGTAGTCAAGAGCGTCCCCCCCCCCATTGGCCACCGCAAATTAGCTAATAGCAAGTCGGCGGGTATTTTACAACGAGCAGCGAAAGTGATCTACAACAACAAACTGTGTTGGATCTCGCAATGAAGCTATTAGTACTGCTTGTTATTAAACTCACTCAGAGTGGCCGGCCTTTAATAAAGGGGTCTTTTAATAATATTTATAAATAGATATTAATCATTTATTACCTACAGCATATATATATATATATATATATATATATATATATATATATATATATATATATATATATATATATATGCGAAGAGAAGGATGAAGTTATACACAAACATTTCAACTTACTTTTCCCCTTCAATCTTGACCGCAGCCATCTGGTCAAACACCTCCCTCCCCCTCTTCCTCCACTCCCTCTCTGCCATCCACTTTACCCCTGCTCTTCCCCTACCCCTTTCTCTTACCACCAGCCACAGTAGTCTTTGCTCACCCCATCCTTCCATTTCTTCCCACTCATTTTCTTCAACATTCATTTTTACTCTCCAACAAGAACGGACGTCCACCCAGTAGTGGCAATTATTTCATTTTATTTTTCCTCCCAATATGTCTACCCTACATGTATCTGTACTTGCATGACATTTTTTCTCTATATCATCATCCTGATGAAGTCTTATAAATAAAGACGAAACGTTGATGTACACATAAAAAACATCCATTTTTTGGTTTTTTTTTTTCATTTTCCCATATATATATATATATATATATATATATATATATATATATATATATATATATATATATATTTATGCAAACAGTGTTAAAAATAACAGTATCTGTCTGTTTAATTATACCTTTTTTTATTTATTAAATTATTCTGATAGTCTTTCATGTATTAAAATTTAAAAAAATGTTCCATAGGGTTCACGAACGTTTTAGATTCTTCGTCGAATCATCCTCAGGTGTCAAAAGCAAATGAACAAAAAAGCTGGAGAAAGAAGAGAATTTTTTTAACGACTTACGCCCGACAATCCCCTGCGGGCATGTGTAACCTGATGGCCATCAATATATATTCATAATTCACTACTAAACCCTACTCATGTATTGAGCACTTAAGAGTTTTGACTGTTAAGTTTCTAACCAGTGTGCCGTCTTCTATGGGCGAACGAATTTTTTTCTGAACATTCGAACGTGAATTTTTCAAACATTTTTTAAAGTGTGTCGATTCTCATTTCGCAATTGTTTTTTTTTGGGGGGGGGGGTGATGCTTTCATAAGCTTTTGAAGATTCTTTGCATATAATTTCACGCTGATTCAGTCTTTTGTTTCTTACTTGTTTTTGTATTTTTCTAGAAACACGTGTCAGCTTTTCCTTGCAGCGAAACGGACAATAAATCACAGTGTAAGATGATGACCCACGAGTGAGTGGCTCAGCACAAAGATTCTAGATTAGGATGGAGCATCTTATGTCTGTCTGTCTGTTGGCTACTCGAGCATCGAGTTGGAGCATCCTAAAGGCGCTGAATGTATAATATGAAGATACTACTACTACTACTAATAATAATAATAATAATAACAATAATAATAGTAGTACTACTATTACATACTTAGAGCCCCTCTAAAATTACTGATTATAATTGCACTAAATTAGTAGAGTTTGTTAAAATTAAAAGACTACTACTTAAAATATTGTTTCTGCTGCTGCTACTACTACTACTAATAATAATAATAATAATAATAACAATAATAATAGTAGTACTACTATTACATACTTAGAGCCCCTCTAAAATTACTGATTATAATTGCACTAAATTAGTAGCGTTTGTTAAAATTAAAATACTACTTTAAATATTGTTTCTGCAGCTACTACTACTACTACTACTACTAATAATAATAATAATAGTAGTACTACTACTACATACTTAGAGCCCCTCTAAGATTACTGATTATAATTACACTAAATTAGTAGCGTTTGTTAAAATAAAATAGTACTACTTTAAATATTGTTCTCCTCCTCCTCCTCCTACTACTACTACTACTACTACTACTACTGATGTTGCCATTCGTGGGTTGGGCATTGATAGTTAAATAAGCTATTTCTGTTCATTGGTTGATTTTTGTGTCGTGTCAGTTGAGGCCGGTGTAATTTATTCGGGAGGGGGAGCTTATGAAGTGATGTTTCTTGCATTTTCTGTTTCTTTGTGGCTCTATTAAAAAAATTGAAGTAACTATTTAAAGTTTTGAATGATGAGCTTCATTTTGCTCTGGAATTTGATTCTCATGAAAATCAGAACTATAAAAAATAACTGTTCTTTTTAATATATTTTCGTATATGCACTGAAGAGCTGTGATACAGCGAAACAGTCCGTAAGTTGATGACTATATTAGACACCCCCCCCCCTTTTCGGGTTGAGCACTGTTGTTTTATGATGTCTCCTGCTGCTTCTTAAAGCTTAATGCAAAGCTGTGTTTTTGTAAATAAACAAATTGGGCACGGTGGAAGCCTGTTTATATAAATATACATTTACAAGCAATTCTAGCGCTTGTCTAATAGGTAGAGCTGACGATTATAAACTTGATGGTTTAAGGTTCGATCCTCGGCTAAGGAGAAGTGATTATCTAGTTGCACTGAAGAGCAGCGGTACAGCGAAACAGTCTGTCCGTTAATGACTATATATATATATATATATATATAGAGAGAGAGAGAGAGAGAGAGAGAGAGAAGAGTATGAGAAGGCTATCACAATGCAAGAAATTAAAATATGTCGGCGTTGAGAAGTATGGCAAAAACAAGTGATTTTTTTAAATATATTTGTTTTTTTAATTTGTTTTTTTATATAGCAAATCTTGCTTGATTAGGCAATACTTCAACACTGTTATGTAATGTGTGTGACCGTGTTCCATAATATATTTCGAGGAAGACCTCTTTATCAAATGATGGGTGTTTCAAATCTCTAAAACACGTGTGGAATAGTAATATTGTTATATGCTTATAACGCAGTAAATATTAATATCCGCAGCAAATGGAATAAAAATATAACTAAATGCTTTTTATTTCTAAATATTTCATATTTGACTTAACTAATGTAGTGGTGTATTTGTTTTACATCACAGTGTTGAAGTCTTGCCTAATCAAGTAAGAGTTGCTATATATAAATATATATATATATATATATATATATATATATATATATATATATATATATATATATATATATATATATATATAAAACAAATCACTTGTGTTTGTTTTACTTCTCTACGCCGACATATTTCCGTTTCTGGCATTGGAATAGCCTTCTAGTACTTAATATTTATTAATTGAAACAATCGGACATTTATATATATACATATATATATTTTATATAATAATAAATAGTTACCTCCCCTTTTTAGATAATTTAATTAATTAGAGTTGCGTACCTTTAATTATGTCTAACATATAAAAATAATATTTTATTTACTCTTAATCAATTTTTTATTATTATAAATTTAATTTTATTTTATTTTATTTTTCCCCTCCTTTCATTCTTTCTTTCTTTCTTTCTTTCTTTTCTTTCTTTCTTTCTTTCTTCCTTCCTTCTCGTTCTTCACTTCTAAATATAGAATCTCTTACTTAACGGCTATTGATCTAAGCGTCTCGCATGCCCTCCATTTCAAATTCTGTGTACATAGCGTTTCATAACGGTTATAAGTGTTTTTTGAAGAAATTCCATCATTTACTATTTCAGACTATGCTGAAGAAGACGGAATCGGGAATTAAACCCGTTTCTTGTCAGAAACCACTGGTCCATGTCTGATTAAAATCTTTATTTAAAAATAAAAATATTACGCTCTTAATTTAATTTAATTGAGCACTCTACTGGTATTTCCCTTTTATTCTTTTTTTTGAGTATGCCTTTATACTTTATATATATATATATATATATATATATATATATATATATATATATATATATTTATATAACATGTATCTATAGAAGGGTGATATATGGAAAAAAATTTACTTACTTATACTCCAAACATTTTCTACTTATACATACCTTTATGTATACGTATATAACTTTTATTTATAAATAGTTGATATATTAAAGTATCGGTAAACTCTTGTATACAAACGGACGCATCCAACCAAAACTAGCAATAAAGAAAAAAGGCAAAAAAAAAAAAAAAAACAGTCTAGGAAATACCATTTGTTATTCATGACCATCAATCGAAGCCTCTCCGCGTCTCCTATTTTCTCCGTCACGGTCCACTGTGTTCGGACTATTGGAGCACAAAGAAAAAAACATTTCGGCGATGATGCTTCGCATGCAGATTTGGTGTTCGCCATTGAAATCAAGTACCAATTGACAATATCAGAGATTTACGTCAATTCGAACGCCTCGAAAGACATAGAAAATGGCGATAAACAAACAGTCGAAATGCAACCGACTGGAAGTGAGCTAGAGTCGAAATCGCCCAGCAAAGTGGAAAACATTATTTTCACATTCATTCATTAAGAACTCCTCGGTGAGATTAGTTTTACTATTTTTAGTATTGTTAGTCCGTCTACTAAATTTACAGTGTGTTAGTTTTTTTTATTAGTCTTAATATAATGGGACGTTATGATTTATTAGTAGTATTAGTATTATTATTTACTCACTAGGAGTTCTCACACAGGTCATCAGTGATTGCTCACCGACAACCGATGGTATTCCCTGGAGTCTGAGTGACAACAAGTCTCCCCAGATTTTCAGTATTCTCCACCTCTTTTCGATAGCCACAGCAAATAAACTTGCAGTATCACAACAGCCGTTTACCATTGATTTCTCGCTGGTAAAGACCATTGGTCTTCTCTGGGATTTGGGTGGCAATAAGCCTCCCCAAGGTCCCAGCAGTCTCTTCACTTCCAGTGGAGGTCTTGTTTGTGCTGTCTCTCCTCGGTCTTCTGATCCTCCTTGACCTTATGCAAATAGTTTGTGGTGTCAGCTTAGGCTGGTACCATTTTTAAATTTTTTAAATTTTAATTTGGGGGGGGGGGAGCTGATAGTGTTTCTTGCTATTTCTGTTCATTGGTTGATTTTTGTGTCGTGTCAGTTGAGGCCGGTGTAATTTATTGGAGGGGGAACTTATAAAGTGATGTTTCTTGCATTTTCTGTTTCTTTGTTTGTGATCTGTTCTTTCTATGGTTTGGTTTTCTTCTTGTAGTAGATTCCGTGTGACCCTTCGTAGCTTATGCGGGTTGGTTTTCGCATTCAATGATTTTTCTTAAGATTGTAGCTGTGTTGATCATTCCGTCCTTTGCATAGTTCCAATGATCCCTTTGATTCCAATTTCTCCCAGTCTTTTTTCCAGGTTTTTTTTTTATTTACTCATTAGGAGTTATCACACTAATCATCGTCAGTGATCGCCCACTGCCAACAATTTGTGGTATTCCCTGGAGTCTGAGTGACAACAAATCTCCTCAGACTTCCAGTATGCTCCACCTCTTTTCGTTCATCACCGCTGATGACCTTGCGGTATCGCAACAGCCACCTACCACCGATTTCACGGTGATAAGGCCATTGGTCCCCTTTGGGGCCCGGGTGACAACAAGCCTCCCCAAGGTCCCAGAGCTGTCCGCGCTCTTCCAGTGGAGGTCTGGTTTGCGCTTTCCCTCCTCGACCCTCTGTCCATAATTTTCGTGGTGTCAGCCTATGCTTGCGCCTCTCTCAAGCGGTTGTATTTTCCTCGGTTCTGTTTTCTTGTGCTTCCATGTGTTTGTTCTCCATTCGTTGCGTATGTGGGTTGGTTTCCGCATTCGAGGACATTTCTCAGGATTGTAGCTGTTTTGATCATTACTGTCCTTTGTATGGTCTCAGTTATCCCTTTGACTCCTATTTCTCTTAGTCTTTTCTCCATGTTTTTGGAGACTGTTCCTAGTGCTCCTATGATTATTGGTGTTGTACTGACTTTCTTCATGTTCCATATTCCTTTCAGTTCTCTGGCAAGTTCAGTATATTTGCTTCTTTTTTCCGTCTCTTTGATCTTCACTCTGTGGTCTGCTGGAACGGCAAAGTCTACGATTTTGCAGGATTTTTCTTTCTTGTTGATTATTATCATATCCGGTCTCCTTGCTGTTATGGGTTTGTCTGTTTGGACATTCATATCCCATATGATTTTGTGTTTTTCGTTTTCTAGTACAGTTTCTGGTTTGTGTTTGTACCGTTTTTTTGCATATTCGAAATTCAGTTGTTTGCACATTTCCCGGTGTACTTCTTTTTCCTTTTGGGCTAGCTTGCTGCATTCACTTATCATATGATTTATCGTTTCGTATCTTTGTCCACACAATCGGCATTTACTGTTTTCCTGGGTTTTATCTATCTTTGCTTTAATAAAGTTTGTCCTAATCGCATTGTTCTGTGCGGCCGTCAGCAGAGATTCCGTTTATCTGTTCAAGTGTCCTTTTCTTAGCCATGCCCAGCTGTTTTCATTGGCTTCATCGCTTGTGAGTCTTATAAAGCGTCCATGTAGTTGCTTTTTTTCCCACTTTTCCTTTCTTGTCTTTTTGTTTCTGGTTTCAGTGCTTCCGGAGTTGTTTGTTGGGCTGGTGTCTCTTCCTGTGGTGATCAGTCTTTCCGTGTTCTGGGTTACATATTTCTCCAGCTCTTTTTTGGTGTCTTCCACACAGTCTTCTATACTTACCAGTCCTCTACCTTCTTCATTTCTTTTCATGTAGAGTCTGTCTGTATCGTCTTTTGGATGCAATGCATTGTGCATAGTCATTAGTGTTCTAGTCCTTTGGTCAAGGTGCCTGAGTTCTTCTTTGGTCCAGCCTATGAATGGTCCAGAGTATCTTATTAGTGATACAGCCCATGTGTTTATCCCTTTTACTAGGTTTCTGCTATATAGTTTAGTTTCTAAGAGTTTCCTTGTTCATCGTAGATATTCTTTTCCAATCTTCTCTTTCATTTCTGTATATTTGATTGTGTCTGCTTCCAGAACTCCCAGGTATTTATAACTATCTTGTTCTCCTAGCGCCCTCATCTCCTCTTGGTTGGGGAGTTCTATACCTTCTGTCGTTTCCAGTTTTCCTCTTTTAATCTCAAGCAGTGCACATTTTTCTATTCCAAACTCCATTTGGATATCCTGGCTGAATATCCTGCTTGTATTTATCAGCTTTTCCAGTTCTTTTTTGTTTTTTTCAAACAGTTTAAGGTCATCCATGTACATCAGGTGGTTTATTCTTTGTTCTGTATCCGTAAACCTGTATCCGGCATCACACTTTCTGAGTATGTAGTTGAGTGGCATCATTGCTATTATAAACAATAGTGGTGATAGAGAGTCTCCTTGAAACATGCCTCTCTGTATTTTTATCTCAGACAGGTGTTGCCCTCCGGCTGTCAGTTTTAGTCTCCATGTCTCCATTGCTTTCTGGATGAGATTATTATTATTAGTAGTAGTAGTAGTAGTAGTAGTAGTAGTAGTAGTAGTAGTAGTATTATTATTATTATTATTATTATTATTATTTGTACTCACTAGTAGTTCTCTCACAAGTCATCATCAGTTATTACTCACTGATGATAACCTGTAATGTACCCTGGAGTCTAATTAGAAAACAGGCCTCCCCAGATTTCAAGTACTTTTCACCTCTTTCGATAACTATTGCAAATGATGTTGCGTTATAATAACAGACGCTTAGCATTGATTTCTCGTTGGTAACGACATTTGGATGGCAATAAGTTTCCCCAAGGTCTCAGTCCTCTCTGCACTCTTCCAGTGTAGGTCTGGTTAGTGCTCTCCCTCCTCGGTCTTTCCATCCTCCTTGACCCTTCGCGGCTATTTTGTGTGGTATTAGCTGAAGCCAGTTCCATAATGTTTTGTTGAGGGGATAGTTTATGAAATTTCTTGCCTTTTTGGTTCCTTCGTGTTATATGGTGGTGTTGTTCTTGTGGTTTTGTTTTCTTCCTATTGTAACTTCCGTGTGACTGGTTAGCATTCGTAGCTTATGTGGGTTGATTTCCGCATCCAAGGATTCTGCTTTAAGAATTCAGATGTGTTTATCATTGTCATCCGTTGTATGGTCTCAGTCTTTCCTACCAATTTTTCACAGTCTTTTTGCCAGTTTTTTTCTGGGATTGTTCCTAGTGCTCCTATAATTATTGGTATTATATTGACTTTCTACATTCTCTATATCCCTTTCAATTGTCTGACGAGTTCCGTGTATTTGCTTCGTTTTTCTGTCTCCTTGATGTTCGCCCCGTTGTCTACTGGTACAGCAAAATCTACGATTTTGCAGGATTTTTCCTTCTTATCGATTATTTTGACACCCGGTCTCTTTGCTTGTATTAGTTAAGCTGTTTGCACCTCCATATCTTAGACGATTTTGTGTTTTTCATTTTCCAGTACTGTTCATGTTTTTTTTATACCATTTGTCCGCGTGTTCGAAATTAAATCGTTTGCATAATTCCCAGTGTGCTGCTTTCTTCAACAATCATGTCTGTTCTTATATTCTTTTTTGGGCTAGTTTGCTGCATTTTCTTATAATATGATTTACTGTTTCGTTTTTTTTATCCACAGCATCTGCATTTACCGTTTTCTTTTGTTTTATATATTTTAGCTTTGATGTAGTTTGTCCTAATCGCATTGTTCTGTGCAGTCGTCAGTAAAGATTCCGTTTCTCTGTTCAAGTGTCTTTTTTTAGCCATACTCAGCTATTTTCGGGAGTCTCGTCTTTTCTCAGTCTTGTAAAACGTCCTTGTAGTTGTTTTTCTTCCCACGTTACTTTTCTTGTCTTTTTGTTTCTGGTTTATGTCCTTCCTGAGTTGTTCGTTTGGACTGTGTCTCTTACTGCGGTGTTTAGACTTTTTGTGCTCTGGATTATGTATTTCTCCAGCTCTGTTTCTTGTGTTCCACACAGTCTTCTATACTTACCAGTCGTATTCCCACTTCGTTTCTTTTCACGTAACGTCTGTCCGTATCGTCCTTTGGGCGTAGTACGTTATGCGTGGTCATTAATTTTCTAGTCTTCTAGTCAAGCTGCATGAGTTGTTATTTAGTCCAGCCTATGAATGGTTCTGAGTATATTATGAGTAATATTGTTAGCGTGTTTATTTCTTTTCATTAGATTTCTGCTATATAATTTCGTTTCTAAGAGTTAACTTTTTCTTCGCAACTATTCTTTTACAATCTTCTCTTTCATTTCTGTAGATTTGATGGTGTCTGCTTCCAGAATTCCAAAATATGTCTAGCTCTCCTGTTCGCCCAGCGCCCTCATCTCCATTTGATTGGGCACTTCTGCACATTCTGTTGCCTCCAGTATTGCAGGTTTGTCAGGAATGTTCGTGTTGCTCCTACAATTATTGGTATTAAAACTTCCATTAAGCAACTTTTCATGCCAATGATAACTTACAGCTTTGGCATGGTTGGATGGCTACAACAAATCACAGACAGGCTTGACACAAAACAACATTGTACAGAGTAATGCAGCTAAATCCCATCCATTCACTGTAAAGGTCCTCAGATGCCGGAGAGCTTTCTACGCTAATAGCTTCTTTCTTCGTGCTGCTGCCTTCTGGAACTCCCTCCCTGCTCTCTGTTTTCCAGACTGTACAGACATGCAGAGGTTTAAAACTAATTAAACAGACATCTTGCTACACAGCTCCCAACTTAGGATGACACACTAAACCTAAGCTCTAACTCCCAGTAGCCCCTTACGTTTACAGTGGCGGCCTGCCTTGTTTGTGGTGAATTATGTTTTTTTTGTTTTAAAATAAGCCATTCAAGATCCTAATATGAAAATAAAAAGTTTACTTAATTCACTATCATAGACTGTACTAACATGCAGAAATTTAAATGTAATGTGAACAAACATCTTGCTGCACAACTTCAAGCTCATGATGGAATCATAAATTCAGCTCCTAATTCATAATAGTCCATTACATCTGAGTGGCAGTGTGCCTTGACTGACGTGAATTTAAGTAAAAATACAGGTAAAGCCATCTATGCGAGAGGGAGATTCGGAAATGTAATAATAATTGATTATTTTTTACTGAAATTCTTCTTTCCTTGGTGATAACGAAATGTGAGATTTTACTGGTGATTCGTTTTTCTTTTTTTTTTTTTTTTTGGCGCGTGTTTTGTACTAAAATGTAATAATAAGAGTGATCTCCCCTAGGTCATCCGCCATTTTGCCTCTGCAAAATCAATACTGATTTACTTTCAATTAATACGGATTATTATTACCAGAAAAAGACAAAACATTACTCAAGAGGGTTCCTGATCAATCAGCTGACATAAAGATATTTATCCTCTGGACATTTTCGTATAACAGGGTTAATAAGTAACCTCCAGCAAACGAGGATTTTTCTTCAGACTTCCAATACTCTTTAGATACGTCCTTGGATCCGAATGAGAGGCTCTGTCGGTCTGTCACGTTTTAGGTTGAAATATTATTTCAATCCCTAAAAACTAAATTTTTTTTACTAACAGGTTCTAACTTATTAGTATTATTTTTCTTACAAAAAATGCAGAAAATTCATTTACGTAGCATTACATTATGTCAATTTGAAAAAGAAAAAATCTTTAAATAATTTTCCTACTTTTTTATGTTTTAATTAAAACTAGTGGAAACCTGTGGAAATTCCACAGTGCTTTCTACATCAATCTGTATAACGCGACATGTCAACCTACCGATAGAAATTCTTATGGAACTTGTTAGACTCATTAAAAAAAATTAACATATATTAAATGAGAAGATATGAATAATAATAATAATAATAATAATAATAATAATAATAATAATAATAATAATAATAATAATAATAATAACAAGAAAATTATTTTAACTAAAACAAAAAATGCAGAAAATTGGGATACTGCCATTAAAAAAAATAACATATATTAAATGAAAAAATATAAAATAATGATAATAATAATTTTTATTTAACTAAGGATCAATATTGTATTATAAATTAAATGTACAATTCTGAAACAAACATGTAAAATATTTATTTAACAAGAAAATTATATTAACTAAAACAAAAATGTTTAACTAAAACAAATCTTTTAACAAAATTCAAATATTAATAAAAAAAAAAATTCAAAATATGCTGCAACTGATAATGTTTTATAAAAAATATCATTTTTTAAGCAAAAGCGCACCATGTTTTATTTTGAAAAATAAGCGAATCGTAATAAAGTACTTATTTTCATAAAACGCTCTAAAGTTAATGATTATTTTGTTTTGCTAGAATTTTTATTTCAATATTTAAAAGGATATTTTTTTAGAAAATTTGAGTAATTTTCATAAAATTGAAAATTTCAAAGCTATTGTAGAAATGAATGCTCTTCATTAACTTTAAAAAAAATAATTGTTTCACTTTGTCTAAGAGTTACTGAGATTGTTAGTTAGGCAATCAACATCACAGAATCGTTGGAAACAATGAGTGGAATTGGCAGAATTTGATAATTAAGAGGATGGCTCAACTAGAAAGTAAAAATGGTCATGTTGTAGTCAGCTGGGAAGCAGCTCCGTAGTATTGTGTTCCACTGATAGAAAGTTCTAGGAAATAAACGTTTTTCATGAAATATCTAATTTTTAGTACAGAGACAGAGAGAAAGGAAAGTTCTTATATGTGCTTCTAGCTAGACGAGTTCTTGCTGTGAATGTTTTACGTGGTGGTGGTTGAGCTAACGATCAGAGCTCAGTCGAGCATCGACTATGAAGATAACGATAGAGTTGATAAGAACTAGTAACGTCTCTTCTGTGAGACAGAGAGTCGTAGGAAAGAAAAGAGATAACCTCCCACTAGACTGCGAAGACAAAAGAGAGTGCTCAAAACGGGACCAGATATGCCAGCTGTACTCCGTTTTATGACGTTCCTTACTCTTATATACGTAAAGAGTGGCGTTCAACGTGGGGTACTTTCTAGAGAAATAGGATGGTTGGACCATTTCCCCAGCAAGTTTAGAATCAAATTTAATGTGCGCTTCTTATTTTTGATTCATTCAAGCATAAAAAATAAGCAGTTCTGTATGTTATGCTGTCTACTACAATTAAGTTTTAGAAATAGCATCTTCGGTGATCCGTAAACGTTAAGTTTAAAATACAATGTTCGTTGTTGTTCCATGTTTAAGTTTGAAGCAGCATGAATATTGGTCTCTTATGTTGAAATTTTCGTTTGTCTGTCATGCTGATGGTGAAAAAATAATTTGCCACAAAAGATCAAAATCCGCCGGTTTTCTTCACCGGATACGTTTTAAGGGGGTTATGCCCTTATAGCCCCTTTTACGATGCACTTAGAGAGTAGGAACAACTTTCATTGTGTTCCTCGGTAAATTTTACATAAGAATTCACATTTAGATTTTATGTAGATTTTCTAACTTTTCTTTCTATAGATAACACACAAACATCACGCACATAACCACATACATTGAGTTATATATATATATATATATATATATATGAAGAAGTGAGGCTTCCAGCATTTGTAAAAAAACTTTTTTCAACAATTGTTTGTTATTATTATGTTATTATTTTATAATTTTTCCAAATGGAAAATATATCTGAAGAGAGCCGCACGCACGAAGCTCGAAACGCGTTATAAAATCACAAAATTATAAAATGATGAAATATTAAATAACAAACAATTGTTGAAAAAGTTTTTTTACAAATATTGGTAGTCTCACTTCTTTAAATATACATTTTTCTCTCGTTTGAACTGCACTGATGCTGCATTACCCTCTACTCGCTCACTCACACTCTCTCTCTCTTTCTCTCTCTCTCTCTCACTCTCTCTCTCTCTCTCTCTCTATATATATATATATATATTAAGTAAATCTAATTTTAAGTTGTCTCTGACGTATTAGTATTAAATAGCGTGTTTACTCATTGTTACAAATGTGGTTTCAAATATAATTTTATTAATATGCCACTCTTAACGTTAATAATAACATTTTTGCTTTTCTTTTTCCGTGTATAACTCTCCAGTCAAGCTGAAAAATCAAGATAATTCAAATATTCATTTAATTTAATTTCAATATTCATATTTGTATTTTTTTTTTTTTTTCACTCTTATCAAAGGGAAACTTTCGTTAGACTCTTTTCCCCTTTAATTGCCGAATTCAGGAATCTGTACGGAATTTCGAACAGAACCCTTAATTTAATCCACGGGGGTAGCTTCCTCTCGTTCCTTCAGCCATGTCTGAGTAGAGATTTCTTTTCTTAATACTGAGCATTGAACCTTCAACTTCGTTTTTCTTCTTTCGTTCGTGTGAATCAGATGATTCTGGTGTTGACATTAGTTCCCCCGATGTTTTTTCTAGTTTGAAGATTGCCAATATCCTTAAGCAGATTGCCAATATCCTTAAGTGAAAGTGGTACTGTGGAACTAGAAACACCCAGGTCTCCAGTCGGTGTCGATATCCACTTAACCACCGTCAGGAAACTCTAATGCGCATCTAAAGGGGGGGAACTCTCCAATGCAGCAAATATCACCAGTAGTACAATTATCGCTAAAAACAATAATATATATATATATATATATATATATATATATATATATATATATATATATGTGTGTGTAAATTATAACTAAAAGGTAAACTTTTAGAGAGTTGGACCTATTGTGAAATAAGGAAAGCTCAATATACTGGATAGAGCAAAAATATGGTACGTCAATGAAAGTTAATAAGATCTGCAAATGGAAGCAAATCGGTATTTTCAGTTGTTCAAAACAAGGAGCAGTTTAGTTAATAAAAACATTTATTTTTCATCTCTTTCTTTCCTTAAACCAGGCTTTTCAAAGATTAAAATCTTATCATCAGAGGAAAAAATTATGATTGATAAGTTGACAGGATAGGACCATATATATATAACAGCGGGGCGTCATTGCGTACGGAGGAGAGGAAACTCTTCTTCATCTTTCGTGTGAACTAGATGATTCTGGTCTTGGCATTAGTTTCCCCGATGTTTTTTTCGTAGTTAGAAATCCTTAAGTGAAAGTGATACTGTGGAATCGACCTGGATTCGAACTTGGAACACCCAGGTCTTCAGTCCGTGTCGTTATCCATTTAACCACTTAGCACTTCTACCCGTTATGCTGCAGCTTGCAGAGTTTGACAAGACGCACTTGTCATATTAAAGTTGTTATTAACATATAATAACGTTACAAGGTTTAATTTTTATATATTAGTTTTGATAGTCTATCACGGTTTAGTTTGAAATATGGGAAATGGACATGTTAAACTTGTATTCACTTGCCACTGAGGTGTAAAGGGCTACTGTGAATTAGGCGCTATCTCTATAAATATATATTGAGACATCCTACGTGAGGAATTGTGCAGCGAGATGTTTGCTCACATTACATTTAAATTTCTGCATGTTGGGACAATCGTGGAAACATGGAGTAGGGAGGGAATTTCCGAGGCAAGCGGTTCGAGGTACGAAGCTATTAGAGTAGAAAGCTTTTCGACATCCGGGGACCTCTACAGTGAAGGGGTGTGATTTTGTTGCTTTTCGAGCTGATCGGGGGTATTTACGTAGATTGGACAACTGCAGCAAGCTCGTCAGAACACATTCTGTTTAAGTATTTGTAAAACAAGCACAGAGATGCAATATTTCGGCATAGGACAGGGGGGGTACTACTCCAGGATTTGCGCCTAATTTCCGTGACTGCTCGGCAGCAGCGAGCCGACAGCTCGCGGAAGCGTCCGAGACCTGCCGAGTCGAAAACGAGGCTGTAAACAAAACTGGGAAAAAAACTGACCAATCAGGATGCTGCAAACCAGTTTATATCAAGCAGCCGATTAAAATTGGAAGGAGACGCTAACACTAACAAAAAAAAAATAATTAATTTTGAGCAATTGTGTCGAAGCGTAGAATCTCCGAAGGAAGTAATGAATTTCTGCCAGCAGAAAGCTCTACTGCCCACCAGAATGCGGTGACGGCAAGACGAACAATATCTGACAGATATGCCTAGAGATGTCCCACCCAGGAATGCCGGGTTTGGATTTCTTTGCGATCGGGGACATTTTTTCCTGATCAAAGTTGGAGATAGCTACCACCCTAAAGATGACCTACCTGTGGTCCCAGGATATGGCGAAATTACCTAATTGTAAAAAAAAATTTTTTTAAACGGTTAAAAAATAACAAAAAAAAAAAAATCAGTTTATTTATTTCAGCTATGGGTGTGTTAATTTCTAAAAAGTAAAAAAAAATGGTTAAAAAATAAACAAAAATAAGTTTATTCATTTCAGCTATGGGTTTGTTCTTTTCTTTAATTTTTTTTTTAATGAAAATATATGCATTTCTTTTTCTTTCCATATAATCATCGTCTTATATTGCTGTCGTCTGCCAACCTTCCATTTTTTTTCCACGCATTTTGCGGTTTTGTTTATGCAGCCTCGTTTTCGTCTCGACAGCCTCGTTTTCGACTCGGCAGGTCTCGGACGCTTACGCGAGCTGTCGGCTCACTGCTGCCGAGCAGTCACGGAAATTAGGCGCAAATCCTGGAGTAGTACCGACAGGGGCTGGTGCTTGGTAGATAATGTGGTACCTATTTAGTTAGAGATTTTATTTGGATCCTGTCGAAGAGTGTGAAACTAGTAGTTGTAACGCCAGTTCAATTAAATGGACGTATCTTAGAAATATCAGTTGTTGGTTGTAGCTCACCCTATAAAAAAGCATCACCTCAGATAATCAATGTCAATTTAATAGACGTATCTTAGAAATATCAGTTTTTGGTTGTACCTCACCCTATAAAAAAGCATCACCTCAGATAATCAATGTCAATTTAATAGACGTATCTTAGAAATATCAGTTTTTGGTTGTAGCTCACCCTATAAAAAAGCATTACCTCAGATAATCAATGTCAATTTAATAGACGTATCTTAGAAATATCAGTTGTTGGTTGTAGCTCACCCTATAAAAAAGCATCACCTCAGATAATCAATGTCAATTTAATAGACGTATCTTAGAAATATCAGTTTTTTGTTTGTACCTCACCCTATAAAAAAGCATCACCTCAGATAATCAATGTCAATTTAATAGACGTATCTTAGAAATATCAGTTTTTGGTTGTAGCTCACCCTATAAAAAAGCATCACCTCAGATAATCAATGTCAATTTAATAGACGTATCTTAGAAATATCAGTTGTTGGTTGTAGCTCACCCTATAAAAAAGCATCACCTCAGATAATCAATGTCAATTTAATAGACGTATCTTAGAAATATCAGTTGTTGGTTGTAGCTCACCCTATAAAAAAGCATTACCTCAGATAATCAATGTCAATTTAATAGACGTATCTTAGAAATATCAGTTTTTTGTTTGTACCTCACCCTATAAAAAAGCATCACCTCAGATAATCAATGTCAATTTAATAGACGTATCTTAGAAATATCAGTTTTTGGTTGTAGCTCACCCTATAAAAAAGCATCACCTCAGATAATCAATGTCAATTTAATAGACGTATCTTAGAAATATCAGTTGTTGGTTGTAGCTCACCCTATAAAAAAGCATCACCTCAGATAATCAATGTCAATTTAATAGACGTATCTTAGAAATATCAGTTGTTGGTTGTAGCTCACCCTATAAAAAAGCATTACCTCAGATAATCAATGTCAATTTAATAGACGTATCTTAGAAATATCAGTTTTTTGTTTGTACCTCACCCTATAAAAAAGCATCACCTCAGATAATCAATGTCAATTTAATAGACGTATCTTAGAAATATCAGTTTTTGGTTGTAGCTCACCCTATAAAAAAGCATCACCTCAGATAATCACTGTCAATTTAATAGACGTATCTTAGAAATATCAGTTTTTGGTTGTAGCTCACCCTATAAAAAAGCATCACCTTAAATAATCACTGTCAATTTAATAGATGTATCTTAGAAATATCAGTTTTTGGTTGTAGCTCACCCTATAAAAAAGCATCACCTTAAATAATCACTGTCAATTTAATAGACGTATCTTAGAAATATCAGTTGTTGGTTGTAGCTCACCCTATAAAAAAGCATCACCTTAAATAATCACTGTCAATTTAATAGACGTATCTTAGAAATATCAGTTGTTGGTTGTAGCTCACCCTATAAAAAAGCATCACCTCAAATAATCACTGTCAATTTAATAGACGTATCTTAGAAATATCAGTTGTTGGTTGTAGCTCACCCTATAAAAAAGCATCACCTTAAATAATCACTGTCAATTTAATAGACGTATCTTAGAAATATCAGTTTTTGGTTGTAGCTCACCCTATAAAAAAGCATCACCTTAAATAATCACTGTCAATTTAATAGATGTATCTTAGAAATATCAGTTTTTGGTTGTAGCTCACCCTATAAAAAAGCATCACCTTAAATAATCACTGTCAATTTAATAGACGTATCTTAGAAATATCAGTTGTTGGTTGTAGCTCACCCTATAAAAAAGCATCACCTCAAATAATCACTGTCAATTTAATAGACGTATCTTAGAAATATCAGTTGTTGGTTGTAGCTCACCCTATAAAAAAGCATCACCTCAGATAATCAATGTCAATTTAATAGACGTATCTTAGAAATATCAGTTTTTGGTTGTAGCTCACCCTATAAAAAAGCATTACCTCAGATAATCAATGTCAATTTAATAGACGTATCTTAGAAATATCAGTTTTTGGTTGTAGCTCACCCTATAAAAAAGCATCACCTCAAATAATCACTGTCAATTTAATAGACGTATCTTAGAAATATCAGTTTTTTGTTTGTACCTCACCCTATAAAAAAGCATCACCTCAGATAATCACTGTCAATTTAATAGACGTATCTTAGAAATATCAGTTTTTGGTTGTAGCTCACCCTATAAAAAAGCATCACCTCAGATAATCACTGTCAATTTAATAGACGTATCTTAGAAATATCAGTTTTTGGTTGTAGCTCACCCTATAAAAAAGCATCACCTCAGATAATCAATGTCAATTTAATAGACGTATCTTAGAAATATCAGTTGTTGGTTGTAACTCACCCTATAAAAAAGCATCACCTCGGATAATCAATGTCAATTTAATAGACGTATCTTAGAAATATCAGTTTTTGGTTGTAACTCACCCTATAAAAAAGCATCACCTCAGATAATCAATGTCAATTTAATAGACGTATCTTAGAAATATCAGTTTTTGGTTGTAGCTCACCCTATAAAAAAGCATCACCTCAGATAATCAATGTCAATTTAATAGACCTTTTTCATTGGCAACAAAGGAAAAAATTACTTCCATCGTTTCGACCGAATAACTGCGCACGTATACGGAAATTAATCAACTAACGCCTAACATACTATTCTGTCTTCAAGGTAAAACGTGCTAATTCTTTTTCTTTTCTGTTCATAATCGAATCTAAAGAAAGAGTGGATGAAATACACTGCGCAAGTAGGTTACCATAAGCATAACTTCTAATCTGTGAGATAATTAATAAACACCATTGTCTAGTTTAAAGCTATGCGCTCGGCTTAAGCAAATATATATTTTCCTATACAAATAATTAGTTTATAGAAAAGTAATCTAAATAGTTATATGTGTTTTTGTTTGAAAATGTATAATACAGGGTCCGCCATACGTAACTATATATTTTCGTCTGTGCGTCACTTTGTTGATGCTTTAGCATTTCTTCTAGTTTACGTGTTATTCGAAAGCAGCAATCGCGTAGTGTTAAAGCATAGTTGAAATTAAAGAACAAATTCGAGCTGCAATTGCTTAATAATCACAAAGCATTCCTCATGTACCCTGAAAGATGGACAAATTCGAGCTGCTGTTGATTAATAATCACAAAGCATTCTTCATGTACCCTGAAAGATGGACAAATTCGAGCTGCTATTGATTAATAATCACAAAGCTTTCCTCATGTACCCTGAAAGATGGACAAATTCGAGCTCTTATTGCTTACTAGTTTCATGGTTTGATTCCTGTACCCTGAAAGATGGACCAATTCGAGCTGCTACTGATTAATAATCACAAAGCATTCTACATGTACCCTGAAAGATGGACAAATTCGAGCTGCTATTGAGTAATAATCAAAAAGCATTCCTCATGTACCCTTAAAGATAGAAAAATTCAAGCTGCTATTGACTAATAATCACAAAGCATTCCTCATGTACCCTGGAAGATGGACAAATTCGAGCTGCTATTGATAATCACAAAGCATTCCTCATGTACCCTGAAAGATGGACAAATTCGAGCTGCTATTGATTAATAATCACAAAGCATTCCTCATGTACCCTGAAAGATGGACAAATTCGAGCTGCTATTGACTAATAATCACAAAGCATTCCTCATGTACCCTGAAAGATGGACAAATTCGAGCTGCTATTGACTAATAATCACAAAGCATTCCTCATGTACCCTGAAAGATGGACAAATTCGAGCTGCTATTGACTAATAATCACAAAGCATTCCTCATGTACCCTGAAAGATGGACAAATTCGAGCTGCTATTGACTAATAATCACAAAGCATTCCTCATGTACCCTGAAAGATGGACAAATTCGAGCTGCTATTGACTAATAATCACAAAGCATTCCTCATGTACCCTGAAAGATGGACAAATTCGAGCTGCTATTGACTAATAATCACAAAGCATTCCTCATGTACCCTGAAAGATGGACAAATTCGAGCTGCTATTGACTAATAATCACAAAGCATTCCTCATGTACCCTGAAAGATGGACAAATTCAGGCTGCTATTGATTAATAATCACAAACCATTTCTTCTGTACCCTGAAAGATGGACAAATGCGAGCTGCTATTACTTAATAGTTACAAGGTTTGTCTCTTCTAACCTGAAAGATGAACTAAATCTATCGAGCTTCACGGAAAGCAAGCGGATCTTTTATAACTGTTTTAATAAGCATCGTGATTAATGTTTCAGGGCAATTAAGCATACGAGTTGTTCGCTTCAATATTGCAGTTGCATATTTCATCCATCTTACATTTTTCATGTGGAAATAAAATTTTATAGTTATTAATGGCGGACTTTATAAATATACGACATTATCACGTTGACATACCGGTTCCTGTAAAATCACTTTAGTTAAGCGATATTAAGTCTGTTTGGTACTGAAATGGCTGACCATTTTTGGAATACCAGGAGCTGCATGTGGTTATCTTGGCATTGTTTGCAGTCGTCCTGAATTTCCCCTTTTGCCACTGGAGTCAATCAGCACCGACTCAGGAGAAGTGCTGTTAGGGTTTATGCAACTCTTGCTTCCCAATAACACACGCTAGAACCTTAACAGTGGAAACTCATTATCTGAACGTAAGCCATAATATATATATATATATATATATATATATATATATATATATATATATATATATATGTTACACCGGCCGTTCTTACACAGGAGAAACTGCACCGGTTGTCACTATAAATAGTGCGAGTCACCAGAGACACAGAGAAGACAAAGCACAGTCTTGTAACTGTCTAGCCAAGTGCTAGTCACTTTCTTACTTTGTTAATACACTTGTTAAACCAACCCTCGACTTGACTTCCTTTATTTATTATTTACTGTTGGACAAATTCACAACAATATATATATATATATATATATATATATATATATAGTATTTCATGTATACACATGAAATACATTTTTATATATCAATTTTCAGTATCTACTTCAACAGTGCTCGATACGTAAGTAGAGCTAGGTAGTAAGCTATGAACATATATTTATGGCAATTAAGCTACACAGAGGCTTCCGCGTTTCATCCCCGGGGGGATCTTTAGGCTAAAATGATTTTAGCTTACTACCTAGCTCTACTTACGTATCGAGCACTGTTGAAGTAGATACTGAAAATTGATACATAAAAATGTATTTCATGTGTATACATGAAATAATATATATATATATATATATATATATATATATATTGTTGTGAATTTGTCTAACAGTAAATAATAAATAAAGGAAGTCAAGTCGAGGGTTGGTTTAACAAGTGTATTAACAAAGTAAGAAAGTGACTAGCACTTGGCTAGACAGTTACAAGACTGTGCTTTGTCTTCTCTGTGTCTCTGGTGACTCGCACTATTTATAGTGACAACCGGTGCAGTTTCTCCTGTGTAAGAACGGCCGGTGTAACATATATATATATATATATATATATATATATATATATATATATATATATATATATATATATATATATTATGGCTTACGTTCAGATAATGAGTTTCCACTGTTAAGGTTCTAGCGTGTGTTATTGGAAAGCAAGAGTTGCATAAACCCTAACAGCACTTCTCCTGAGTCGGTGCTGATTGACTCCAGTGGCAAAAGGGGAAATTCAGGATATACATATATACAAATACATACGAATACGTAAACTTATACACATGCATGGCTTTATATACACAGAGATACGATGTATACAAATTACATATCGGCTCAAACATGACCGCTATTTTTTAATAGAGTTTACACGTGAGATATTTGACAAGTTTACCTGTTAAAGACGAACCACTATGATTAAAGAACTAGTTAAGAATAGTAAATTTAACGTCAAAAATTAGCAATTTTGTTGCAAGACACTTCGAAATTGTGCAAGAACATTGCAGGCGAATGTGCAAATCGTGCGAGGGAACAGTTAACATTCTCCGTGAATTTTTGCTTGAAAATGTATTTAGGCAAATACATTCTCAAGCAAAATCTCACGGAGAATGTTAACTGTTCCCTCCTCGCACGATTTGCTTGAGAAGTGAACAAAATGTTTCCCTATACGGGGTAATCTGTTATCTCGTAAAAAGTATATAATTTTAAGATCTCAGGTATCAAATATGTAGGAGCAAAACAGAAATATGACAGTAGTTAAGGCTAGATGATGAGTCTGTGCAAACACGAAACAATCTACTGAAGTATTTACTTCGGCCATTAAGGAGAATTTAAGAGGTTTTCAATTGCGAGTTTGGCAATTCGAACCAGCATCACTGAAGATGGTTATTGCCAGAAACTGAGATCGTTTGAACATAGCACTAGATCGATAATTTCGTATGTTGGTCATTCTTCAACATTATAATGCAAGAGAAAAACGGTAAACGACACTTAATAGATATTAGTCTGATGAGTTCTATAGTATATATTGCCTCTACTTATGAATTTCTTCATTGTAACATATATATATATATATATGCATATATTTTTTAGATTTTTTGTTTTTTGTGTTTTGTTTTTAGATTTTTTAGATTTTTAATTTTTAATTTTTAACGGCCCCAATTTTTGAAATGTTAAATTTCTCTTCTTCTTCTTCTTCTTCTTCTTCTTCTTCTTCTTCTTCTTCTTCTTCTTCTTCTTCTTCTTCTTCTTCTTCTTCTTTATCTCTCCATTTCATTCTCTCCAAATATGATCTGAGGTTAAGATCGGATTCTAACTCTGCCTGATGAGATCTCAGTTTATAATAGCTGTTGATCGATAACGTCGACATGCCAGTGTCGCAGATTTTGTACATGTCTGTGTAAATAAAATTATCATATATAAAGCTCTATTTTGATATTGAGCACTTTTTATAAACCCGGTTAAAATTCTCTGAATTACCACCCTGTGGATATTTTTTACCTGGATTATTACCATTATTATTATATATGCATATATAAATATATATATATATATATATATATATATATATATATATATATATATATATATATAGTTATTAATATTATTAATTTTATATGTACATAAAAGTAGTAGTAGGCAACACAAAACGAGAAAACAACTGCAATCACTAACAAAAACAATTATATAAAAATACATTAAAATATTTAGGTGATAAAAATCTGACATATTTCCAGGCAATACGTCATAGTCTAGGGGTAAAACGCCAGACTATTATTGACATAAACATCGAAGGTTCGATCCTTTCCTAAGTTAGCCATGCTGATTACGGCTGTGAGCCAGACATGGATTACTTTAATGTGCGTATAAAATAAATAGAAATATATATATTAACGGAAGAATAATGCAATTTTCTGTATCTTAATCACAAACAAAACACCGAACGCTGCAATCCCCAATAAAAAAGACAATTGCATAAAAGCACATCATATATATATTTTTTTTTTCAAAAATATGATCTACGGTTAAGATCGGATTCTAACTCTGCCTGATGAGATCTCAGTTTATAATAACTGTTGATCGATAACATCGACATGCCAGTGTCTGTGTAAATAAAAATAATCATATATATATATATGTGTATTGAAATGGTGAGTGTGAGTTTCTCTTTATTCATTTTCAAAAATGTAATCGCCTCGCTTGGCTAATTGAATAAGGGCGGAGGGTCGAAATAAATTATTGCACCGGTGATTATGTGATTCCGTGTTACTTTACTTTATTTTATTCTTGCTCTGTTTATTACATTGAGCTCTCACACTCGAATTTCCTTCTGAAATTTATTTCACTCTAACACACACACACTATGTATATATATATATATATATATATATATATATATATATACATACATATATACATATATACATATATATATACTAAGCGTAAACACACATATCTTCATGAAAGAATAAAGTACACTAGATAGCTGATAAATGCAAATTTAGACGCAATTATATATGTCCCCACACTGATAAAGCAGTTAATGGGCTAGTTGACTCCTGATAAGAAGAACGTGGATTTGAATTACAATTTAAGGAGTCTACCAATTTCTAGCGATACTTAAGAGCCCTGATAGGTCGAATCAGCTAATTCTTAGTGAATAAATAGTATACACGCACACATATATATCTTAATCACAAAAAAAAAACAACGAACGCTGCAATCACCAATAAAAAAGACAATTGCATAAAAGTACATTATATATATATAAATATATATATATATATTTATATATATTTACACATTTTAATACACATATAGAGAGAGCGACAACACATTTAATACATATATAGGGAGAGTAGAAATGAACTATTTAAGATGTATATAGAGGGGGAAAGAGAGTGACAACATATTTAATATCTATATAGAGAAAGGGGGACATATATATATATATATACATATATATATATATATATATATATATATATATATATATATATATATATATATATATATATATATATGTATATATATATATTAATTCAGGTAAAGTAAATATACACAGAATAAAAATCCAAGGAATTTCAACCGGGCTTATAAAGTGTGCTCAATATCAAATAGAGCTTTTATATATAATATTATTTTCATTGATACAGACATGTGCATGATCTGCGACACTGGCATGTCGATGTTATCGATCAGCAGCTGTTAGAAGCTGAGATCTCACCAGGGAAAAAAATTAAAAACCTGATCATTCTCTTAGGTCATATTTTGAGAAGATTCTTTCCAAATATGACAAGTGAAAAAGTGTATAAATAAAGCATTACACTATCAAATATTTGTTTCTGAAATCGGTCATAATTTTCCGAACAATCTAATAATTGATTTCTATGAATATAATAAAATACTGATTATTCTAACGGGGCATTATGCCCACTTTCGACGGAAGGTGTGAGAATGCTGTGTCTCTTGATGTTGACGGCGCTGTGTGTTTGGGCAGCAAAGCGTATTTATTATTGAAAGGTTTCCGTGTTTGTTGAAGCCGTTTGCAATTCAACAAATCATGATTATGTCTTTGGTCAATTGAAATATCAACCGGTCTGTTCAGTGGTTTTGATATCCGGCGGCGAGTTATCAATTACGGTCAACGGGGAAATTGCCTGGTCGTTTCATCGAAGCCATTAGCGAAATAGATTAGGGGAATGCGTTTAATATTTGAAAGGGGTTGTTGAAAAGTAAGGGAAAGCACAAGGAACCGCTGGAACGAAAGAGAGAGAGAGAGCAAAAATAACTTAATTAATTCGTGGGGGGGGGGAATAAGTAAGGGAAGGATTTAGAAAGGGCAAAGATGGAAGAACAGGGAAGTAAATCGAAAAGTCGGAATGGTTGAATTCGGGAGAAAAGGAAGAAAAAAAGAAACGGTGGAAGAAAAGTGTGATTGAAAACTAAATTTTTCCGTAGAAAAAAAGTCAGTAAAGAGAAAGAAGGTAAAAACCGTTAAAAAAAGGAAAGAAATACGAAAAAGAAGAAATAAAGTTAGTAAGAATAAAGCAAATAAGCCAAGGCGAGTATTGCATATTTTCTATGAAGGAGGGTAGTAAATGACGTCACGAACCAGAGGTGAATGGTTAAAATGGCCTCTTTCCTAGAATAGACTTCAGAAAGAGTGGACCTGTTGAGTTCACATAAGACACGGCTACCCCTACTTTGCGGCGAGTCAGCATAGACATTTCTGGAAGGTTTTCTGCCACGCATTACAAAGAATACATCCTGGCCAGGATTGAAACAACAATCTGAATTTTGTCTTCTTGTTGTTGTGTACTTTACAACGACGCTGGTGTGTAACCATGTGGCTAGACAGCATACAAAAACAACACGAGTGATATAACAGTAAAAGGGTTTTGAATAAGAGATAAAGAATAGAAATAAATCAAAAATAGGTTAGGGTTAGGGTTAGGGTAAGGGTTTTAGGGTTAGGGTTAGGGTTAGTGTTTAGGGTTTAGGGTTAGGGTTTAGGGGTTAGGTGTTAGGGTTAGGGTTTTAGGGTGAGGGTTAGGGGTTAGGATTAGATAAATTAAGAGAAAGGACGACTGACAGAAAAGGATTACCACATATTGAAAAGAAGTACGAGAGAAAGAAAGTATCGTAGAAGGAAAATGCGGGTTAGGGTTAGGGTTAGGGTTAGGGTTAGGGTTATTGGTTAGGGTTAGGGTTAGGGTTAGGGGTTAGGGTTTAGGGGTTCGGTTTAGGGGTTAGGGTTAGATAAATGAAGAGAAAAGACGACTGACAGGAAGGGATGACCAAATATTGAAAAGAAGTACGAGAGAAAAAAAGTACTGTGAAAGGAACATGTGGGTTAGGGTTAGGGTTAGGGTTAGGGTTAGGGTTAGGGTTAGGGCTAGGGGTTAGGGTTTGGTTTAGGGTTAGGGGTTAAGATTAGATAAATGAAGAGAAAAGAACGACTGGCAGAAAGGGATGACCAAATACTGAAAAGAAGTACAAGAGAAAGAAAGTACCGTGAAAGGAAAATGCGAGTAATTACTTAATGGAATGTTCGAATAAATGACGAAAAGAAATAAAAGTGTGATAAAATGAAAAGGAGAATAAAAATATAATAGAAGTTATGAAAGAATAAAGGGAAAAAGAAAAAATAGAAGAATAACAAAAAAGATTGAAGAAAAATAAACAAAGGAGAATGTGGAAGGAAATGAATAAGAGAGGAAGAGAAGACAAAATATTGTCAAGGAAAGAGATAATCGGGAAGCAGTGGATGGTGGTGTCTGAAATAAAAAAACAGAATAAGGAAAGAAAAAAAGAAAAAAAAGAAAGGTAGAAAAACAAAAGGAGTGAAGGAAAAGCCAAGTAATGGGAAAGAAGAAGAAAAAGGAATAAGAGAAGAAAAAAAAGAAAGGAAGAATTTTTACTGTAGTAGTCGGTGTGGTGTCGAAAAAAAAATAAAATAAAAAAGGATGAGGGAAAAATGGCGTCGAAGAGAAAAATGAACGAAAGACAAGAACAAATCTAGAAATATCAGAGTAAACGCAGGATATTTGTAGAAAATGTTATACAATCAAAAAGGGTAAAAAATTTTAAAAAGTAGTTAATGACAAAAAAAAGCCAGCAAACATACGTGAATTAGAAAGCGATGGGAAAAGATTGAAAACATTAAAAGCAATTCTCGCGACGTGATTAGAAAGAATCTGTATCGAGTCTTGACTTACATTATCGCAACTAAAAAGAACCCGTCCGTGCAGAGCGTGTAGAACCTATAGGTAAGAAAGTACACACTGTAACGAGACTATTTGTACGTTTCAACTAAGTGTCACCGGCATGATTGCGATCCATTAAAATAAGCTTTATAGACGTCGCAAGAATATCATTAGGTAATAAAGACCAGTATTGAAAACAGTGTTGTTGAAATAAAGTATAACACGTAACGAGGTTACAGTAGAGAGCACGATGTTTCGGAGATCAGTTTTGAAAACGGTATTGTTGGAAAAAAAAGTATAACATGTAACGAGGCTACAGTAGAGAGCACGATGTTTCTGAGATCAGTTTTGAAAACGGTGTTGTTGGAAAAAGTATAACACGTAACGAGGTTACAGTAGAGAGCACGATGTTTCTGAGATCAGTTTTGAAAACGGTGTTGTTGGAAATAAAAGTATAACACGTAACGAGGTTACAGTAGAGAGCACGATGTTTCTGAGATCAGTTTTGAAAACGGTGTTGTTGGAAAAAGTATAACACGTAACGAGGTTACAGTAGAGAGCACGATGTTTCTGAGATCAGTTTTGAAAACGGTGTTGTTGGAAACAAAAGTATAACACGTAACGAGGTTACAGTAGAGAGCACGATGTTTCTGAGATCAGTTTTGAAAACGGTATTGTTGGAAAAAAGTATAACACGTAACGAGGTTACAGTAGAGAGCACGATGTTTCTGAGATCAGTTTTGAAAACGGTGTTGTTGGAAATAAAAGTATAACACGTAACGAGGTTACAGTAGAGAGCACGATGTTTCTGAGATCAGTTTTGAAAACGGTATTGTTGGAAAAAAAGTACAACACGTAACGAGGTTACAGTAGAGAGCACGATGTTTCTGAGATCAGTTTTGAAAACGGTATTGTTGGAAAAAAAAGTATAACATGTAACGAGGTTACAGTAGAGAGCACGATGTTTCTGAGATCAGTTTTGAAAACGGTGTTGTTCGAAAAAAAAGTATAACACGTAACGAGGTTACAGTAGAAAGCACGATGTTTCTGAGATCAGTTTTGAAAACGGTGTTGTTGGAAAAAAAAGTATAACACGTAACGAGGTTACAGTAGAGAGCACGATGTTTCTGAGATCAGTTTTGAAAACGGTGTTGTTGGAAAAAAAAGTATAACACGTAACGAGGTTACAGTAGAGAGCACGATGTTTCTGAGATCAGTTTTGAAAACGGTGTTGTTGGAAAAAAAAGTATAACATGTAACGAGGTTACAGTAGAGAGCACGATGTTTCTGAGATCAGTTTTGAAAACGGTGTTGTTGGAAAAAAAAGTATAACACGTAACGAGGTTACAGTAGAGAGCACGATGTCTCTGAGATCAGTTTTGAAAACGGTGTTGTTGGAAATAAAAGTATAACACGTAACGAGGTTACAGTAGAGAGCACGATGTTTCTGAGATCAGTTTTGAAAACGGTATTGTTGGAAAAAAAGTATAACACGTAACGAGGTTACAGTAAAGAGCACGATGTTTCTGAGATCAGTTTTGAAAACGGTGTTGTTGGAAAAAAAGTATAACACGTAACGAGGTTACAGTAGAGAGCACGATGTTTCTAAGATCAGTATTGAAAACGGCGTTGTTGGAAAAAAAGTATAACACGTAACGAGGTTACAGTAGAGAGCACGATGTTTCTAAGATCAGTATTGAAAACGGCGTTGTTGGAAAAAAGTATAACACGTAACGAGGTTACAGTAGAGAGCACGATGTTTCTGAGATCAGTTTTAAAAACGGTGTTGTTGGAAAAAAAAGTATAACACGTAACGAGGTTACAGTAGAGAGCACGATGTTTCTAAGATCAGTATTGAAAACGGTGTTGTTGGAAAAAAAGTATAACACGTAACGAGGTTACAGTAAAGAGCACGAGGTATTTGAGATCAGTTTTGAAAACGGTGTTGTTGGAAAACAAGTATAACACGTAACGAGGTTACAGTAGAGAGCACGATGTTTCTAAGATCAGTTTTGAAAACGATGTTGTTGGAAAAAAGTATAACACGTAACGAGGTTACAGTAGAGAGCACGATGTTTCTGAGATCAGTATTAAAAACGGTGTTGTTGGAAAAAAAGTATAACATGTAACGAGGTTACAGTAGAGAGCACGATGTTTCTGAGATCAGTTTTGAAAACGGTGTTGTTGGAAAAAAAGTATAACACGTAACGAGGTTAAAGTAGAGAGCACGATGTTTCTGAGATCAGTTTTGTAAAACGGTGTTGTTGGAAAAAAAGTATAACACGTAACGAGGTTAAAGTAGAGAGCACGATGTTTCTGAGATCAGTTTTGAAAACGGTGTTGTTGGAAAAAAAGTATAACACGTAACGAGGTTAAAGTTTAGAGCACGATGTTTCTGAGATCAGTTTTGAAAACGGTGTTGTTGGAAAAAAAGTATAACATGTAACGAGGTTACAGTAGAGAGCACGATGTTTCTGAGATCAGTTTTGAAAACGGTGTTGTTGGAAAAAAAGTTTAACACGTAACGAGGTTAAAGTAGAGAGAACGATGTTTCTGAGATCAGTATTGAAAACGGTGTTGAATGAAAAAAAGTATAACATGTAACGGGGTTACAGTAGAGAGCACGATGTTTCTGAGATCAGTTTTGAAAACGGTGTTGTTGGGAAAAAAGTTTAACACGTAACGAGGTTAAAGTAGAGAGCACGATGTTTCTGAGATCAGTTTTGAAAACGGTGTTGTTGGAAAAAAAGTATAACATGTAACGAGGTTACAGTAGAGAGCACGATGTTTCTGAGATCAGTTTTGAAAACGGTGTTGTTGGAAAAAAAGTATAACACGTAACGAGGTTAAAGTAGAGAGCACGATGTTTCTGAGATCAGTTTTGAAAACGGTGTTGTTGGAAAAAAAGTATAACACGTAACGAGGTTAAAGTAGAGAGCACGATGTTTCTGAGATCAGTTTTGAAAACGGTGTTGTTGGGAAAAAAGTTTAACACGTAACGAGGTTACAGTAGAGAGCACGATGTTTCTGAGATCAGTTTTGAAAACGGTGTTGTTGGAAAAAAGTATAACACGTAGCGAGGTTACAGTAGAGAGCACGATGTTTCTAAGATCAGTATTGAAAACGGCGTTGTTGGAAAAAAAAGTATAACACGTAACGAGGTTACAGTAGAGAGCACGATGTTTCTAAGACCAGTATTGAAAACGGTGTTGTTGGAAAAAAAGTATAACACGTAACGAGGTTACAGTAAAGAGCACGATGTTTCTGGGATCAGTTTTGAAAACGGTGTTGTTGGAAAAAAAGTATAACACGTAACGAGGTTACAGTAAAGAGCACGATGTTTCTAAGATCAGTATTGAAAACGGCGTTGTTGGAAAAAAAGTATAACACGTAACGAGGTTACAGTAGAGAGCACGATGTTTCTAAGATCAGTATTGAAAACGGTGTTGTTGGAAAAAAAGTATAACACGTAACGAGGTTACAGTAGAGAGCATGATGTTTCTGAGATCAGTTTTGAAAACGGTGTTGTTGGAAAAAAAGTATAACACGTAACGAGGTTACAGTAGAGAGCACGATGTTTCTGAGATCAGTTTTGAAAACGGCGTTGTTGGAAAAAAAGTATAACACGTAACGAGGTTACAGTAGAGAGCACGATGTTTCTAAGATCAGGTTTGAAAACGGTATTGTTGGAAAAAAGTATAACACGTAACGAGGTTACAGTAGAGAGCACGATGTTTCTAAGATCAGTATTGAAAACGGTGTTGTTAGAAAAAAAGTATAACACGTAACGAGGTTACAGTAAAGAGCACGAGGTTTCTGAGATCAGTTTTGAAAACGGTGTTGTTGGAAAAAAAGTATAACACGTAACGAGGTTACAGTAGAGAGCACGATGTTTCTAAGATCAGTATTGAAAACGGCGTTGTTGGAAAAAAAGTATAACACGTAACGAGGTTACAGTAGAGAGCACGATGTTTCTGAGATCAGTTTTGAAAACGGTGTTGTTGGAAAAAAAAGTATAACACGTAACGAGGTTACAGTAGAGAGCATGATGTTTCTGAGATCAGTTTTGAAAACGGTGTTGTTGGAAAAAAAAGTATAACACGTAACGAGGTTACAGTAGAGAGCACGACTTTTCTGAGATCAGTTTTGAAAACGGTGTTGTTGGAAAAAAAGTATAACACGTAACGAGGTTACAGTAGAGAGCACGAGGTTTCTGAGATCAGTTTTGAAAACGGTGTTGTTGGAAAAAAAAGTATAACACGTAACGAGGTTACAGTAGAGAGCATGATGTTTCTGAGATCAGTTTTGAAAACGGTGTTGTTGGAAAAAAAAGTATAACACGTAACGAGGTTACAGTAAAGAGCACGATGTTTCTGAGATCAGTTTTGAAAACGGCGTTGTTGGAAAAAAAGTATAACACGTAACGATGTTACAGTAGAGAGCACGATGTTTCTAAGATCAGTATTGAAAACGGCGTTGTTGGAAAAAAAGTATAACACGTAACGAGGTTACAGTAGAGAGCACGATGTTTCTAAAATCAGTATTGAAAACGGCGTTGTTGGAAAAAAAGTATAACACGTAACGAGGTTACAGTAGAGAGCACGATGTTTCTAAGATCAGTATTGAAAACGGCGTTGTTGGGAAAAAAGTATAACACGTAACGAGGTTACAGTAGAGAGCACGATGTTTCTGAGATCAGTTTTGAAAACGGTGTTGTTGGAAAAAAAAGTATAACACGTAACGAGGTTACAGTAGAGAGCACGATGTTTCTAAGATCAGTATTGAAAACGGTGTTGTTGGAAAAAAAGTATAACACGTAACGAGGTTACAGTAAAGAGCACGAGGTTTCTGAGATCAGTTTTGAAAACGGTGTTGTTGGAAAAAAAGTATAACACATAACGAGGTTACAGTAGAGAGCACGATGTTTCTAAGATCAGTTTTGAAAACGGTGTTGTTGGAAAAAAAAGTATAACACGTAACGAGGTTACAGTAGAGAGCACGATGTTTCTAATATCAGTATTGAAAACGGTGTTGTTGGAAAAAAAGTATAACACGTAACGAGGTTACAGTAAAGAGCACGAGGTTTCTGAGATCAGTTTTGAAAACGGTGTTGTTGGAAAAAAAGTATAACACGTAATGAGGTTACAGTAGAGAGCACGATGTTTCTAAGATCAGTTTTGAAAACGATGTTGTTGGAAAAAAGTATAACACGTAACGAGGTTACAGTAGAGAGCACGAGGTTTCTGAGATCAGTTTTGAAAACGGTGTTGTTGGAAAAAAAGTATAACACGTAACGAGGTTACAGTAGAGAGCACGATGTTTCTAAGATCAGTATTGAAAACGGCGTTGTTGGAAAAAAAGTATAACACGTAACGAGGTTACAGTAGAGAGCACGATGTTTCTAAGATCAGTATTGAAAACGGCGTTGTTGGGGAAAAAAGTATAACACGTAACGAGGTTACAGTAGAGAGCACGATGTTTCTAAGATCAGTTTTGAAAACGATGTTGTTGGAAAAAAGTATAACACGTAACGAGGTTACAGTAGAGAGCACGAGGTTTCTGAGATCAGTTTTGAAAACGGTGTTGTTGAAATAAAGTATAACACGTAACGAGGTTACAGTAGAGAGCACGATGTTTCTGAGATCAGTTTTGATAACGGTGTTGTTGGAAAAAAGTATAACACGTAACGAGGTTACAGTAGAGAGCACGATGTTTCTAAGATCAGTATTGAAAACGGTGTTGTTGGAAAAAAAGTATAACACGTAACGAGGTTACAGTAAAGAGCACGAGGTTTCTGAGATCAGTTTTGAAAACGGTGTTGTTGGAAAAAAAGTATAACACGTAACGAGGTTACAGTAGAGAGCACGATGTTTCTAAGATCAGTTTTGAAAACGATGTTGTTGGAAAAAAGTATAACACGTAACGAGGCTACAGTAGAGAGCACGAGGTTTCTGAGATCAGTTTTGAAAACGGTGTTGTTGAAATAAAGTATAACACGTAACGAGGTTACAGTAGAGAGCACGATGTTTCTGAGATCAGTTTTGAAAATGGTGTTGTTGTAAAAAAAGGTATAACACGTAACGAGGTTACAGTAGAGAGCACGATGTTTCTGAGATCAGTTTTGAAAATGGTGTTGTTGGAAAAAAAGTATAACACGTAACGAGGTTACAGTAGAGAGCTCAATGTTTCTGAGATCAGTATTGAAAACGGTGATCTTGAAGAAAAGTATACTCTTTGATAAAGATTTAGTGGAGAAAACGTTATTGCATTATATACAGAGTCACCGGGAAAAGTATCACACGTAACAAAGTTCCAGTGTAAAGTACATTGTTTTTTAGTATTGAACCGTATTGGAGAACAGTATTGGAGAACAGTATTGGAGAACAGTCTCCTGCGTGATGAATATCTCGTGACAAACATGTTGTTATTATATTTCGGGATTGTTTAGATGAGGGTTTATAATTTGCAAGAATTTGATAAATTCGGACTATTTTTGCCATCTTGGGTGTTTTTATCACAAGGTTTCGGCCGATTTAACCGCCCAAATTCCGTCCAGATTCGCGAGTTTGACAGATAAGATTCCCGAGTTCGATCAGGTGCACCTGAAGAAGGACGGAGGTTATATAGAATACCAACTAAACGTATGTGGTAACACTTTAAACATTTTGGTTCTCATTCTGAAACTATTTAAAGCACAACTATTTTTTTAAATTTATTATGTTAAATAATATAAGTATTTTTGGACCAGATAAAATATAAATTACAGTCAAGAAAATAAAAACAAACTTTTGGATTATTCGTACAACTGTTGTAATCTTGGAAAAAAAAAATAATAATAATAATAATAATAATAATAACAATAATAATAATAATAATAATAATAATACAGAGGGTCGAGGAGGGAAAGCGCAAACCAGACCTCCACTGGAAGAGCGCGGACAGCTCTGGGACCTTGGGGAGGCTTGTTGCCACTCGGGCCCCAGAGGGGACCAATGGCCCTTACCAGCGGGAAATCGGTGGTAGGTGGCTGTTGCGATACCGCAAGGTCATCAGCGGTGATGAACGAAAAGAGGTGGAGCATACTGGAAGTCTGAGGAGACTTGTTGTCACTCAGACTCCAGGGAATACCACAGGTTGTTGGCAGTGGGCGATCACTGACGATGACCAGTGTGATAACTCCTAGTGAGTAAATAATAATGATAATAAAAAAATAAAATAAAAAAAATAATAATAATAATAATAATAATAATAATAATAATAAAAATAATAATAATAATAATAAAAAAAATAATAATAATAAAAAATAATAATAAGATAATAGAATTATTATTCTCACAACGTTTCAGCCGATGTAACATCCGATCTTCTTCAGGTGCGTCTCATCGAACTCATTATTCTTTACGTTGAGCTCAGGAATCTGTACAGAATTTCAAACAAAACCTTTTTTATTTGATCCACCTGACAGATATCTCGCGTTTCGTCATCCATGACCGCGTAGAAGTTATGAGTAATTCGTCATAATATTCTTTCTATCGCCCGTACTGATAATTGAACCTTCAAGCTCCAGAAGACGGTCACTCTACAGTGATCATTACTTAGCACTTTTATCCGTTGTTCCACGGGGCCTTGCGGACTAAAAAAGGTCGGTAGTTACATCGGACAGAACGTTGTGATGATAACATCTAAGATGAGAACAGTAGTCCGAATAATCCAGATGATACAAACTATCAATCGTCATCTCAGAAATTGTGAAACAAAATAAAATAATGATAAAACAATAAAATAAAACATCCATCTGATGTTTCCTAAAAAAAAACATTTTTATTATTATTATTATTATTATTAGTAGTAGTAGTAGTAGTAGTAGTAGTAGTAGTATTATTTTAAAAAAAAAATTTTTTTTAATTATTATTATTATTATTTTATTATTATTATTATTATTTTATTTATTTTTTTATTTTTTTATTTTTTTATAATTATTATTATTATTATTATTATTATTTTTTATTACGATTATTTTTTATTATTATTATTTTTTATTATCATTATTATTATTATTATTATTATTTTATTATTATTATTATTATTATTTTATTATTATTATTATTATTATTATTATTTTATTATTATTATTATTATTATTATTATTATTATTATTATTATTATTATTATTATTATTATCAGACTGTGTTTTTGCTCAGAGTAGGTGCACACAATTTTAGGTTCTTTATATTCTCCGTAACTATGATGTATCCCGTGTCGAATATTTGTTTTAGAAAGTATTGTGACCAGATTCTAACACGGTCTGACGATATGTTGGCGATATGCGTCGTCTAGGTCCGTGAGAGTCATATTCGCTGGAAACAGTTCTTTATCAATAGTTTTGTGCACACACTGTAAAATTAGACACACAAAATTCTTATATCGAGGCTATTTGTCCGTGCTTAAGAAATTTTGTTAGGCTGCAAACTGAAAAGAAAATGGATGCATTAGAATGAACAAAAAATATTTGTCTTTTAAAAATATAATTTATTTTCTAAAGTTACATTCGTTTCAGCAAGGCGCTGAGATATAAATTATATTCTATGAAGCTATCAATGCGAGACACGCGCTTCTCTACGGTTGGATTATTTGAAAACTGTCTTTTACTCGATAAAGAATAAAACTAAAGCGAAACAAAAAGAATGTTATTAAAAAGACACACCCTCCGATCATTCACAAACCGGCACGCCGAGGGTTTAACCTTTATAAGCTTCGCCTGAACTACAGGTGTTCACCCACTAATATCCCGCATTTTAAGATCGGTCAGTTTTCTAACACAGGAACGGGGTCTGACTGACAATGACAGTTCTTTAACCGTTAATGAGATAATAATTTCAATTTGTCGAGTGTGAAACAAAGCCGCATAAAATGAAACTCCTTTCCGCCTCGTCGCAATGTTGTTTCCTTGTTTTATAAGTACTTCTATAGAATTTGCATCGACGAATTACTTCACTTGTATCCTCTGAACGCGAGTACCCCGACAAACATAACCAGCAGCAAACTCCTAGCCCTAACTCCTTACCCTAACACTAACCCTACCCCTACCCCTAACCCTAACCCTAACCCTAACCCTAACCCTAACACTAACCATAAGACTAACCATAACAATAACCCTAACCTTAATCCTAACACTAACTCTAACACTAACCTTTACCCTAACACTAACCCTAACACTAACCTTAACATTAACCCTAACACTAACCCTAACACTAACCATAACCCTAACACTAACCTTAAACCTAACACTAACCCTAACACTAACCATGACCTTAACACTAACCCTAACCCTAACCCTAAACCCTAACCCTAACCCTAACCCTAACCCTAACACTAAACATAACCCTAAC
>OY744545.1:62897900-62900400 GCA_963556195.1 Sepiola atlantica | reverse complement strand
GAATTACATTTGTACATTTAAAAATAAATTTAGACGCGAAATGTTCGTATTATCTAATTGAGAAATTGTTAACTGACAATGACAATTGTTTTACGGGGGAAGACAGGGCCATTTCTGCTTAATAATATTAATATTGACGGGTGTTTATTACTTAAAAAAAGGGAGTGTTTTTATTAACAGTAAATTAGACAGATTTATGTAGAAAGCGGCATGTAACTTCAAAGGGGTCCTGCTAGTCTCCATAAATTCTTGTAGGATTATGTAAAATATCTCTTTGATTGCATTAGACCTTAGATATGAGACTTATATATTGAGTGGCGTTTCTGGTTTCCCAATTTAGTCATGAAACGTGGCAAGTAAATAATTGCAATATCAGGCGAAGAAAGAAATGCATCAAACCTATTTATCTATCTACACCGTAAATAAAACGAATGTTTTATTCATGCAGATTGAAAGCAAACAATTGAATCGGATTTGCTTATGTCTGGCGAAGAAATACGAGCCACCGTAACCCGAGATTTTTGCTCGAATAGAGAAACGGCCGAATCCATTTAAGAAAGATGCGGACATTTTTTTATCAGAAATTTCGATGTCTGCGAGTAAATAGATTTAGAAGGGCTAGATTTAATCAGATAAAACCACTAGATTTTATGTTGAAAACTGAAAGAAAAAATATTGTTTTTTTTTTATTATCTTGAGTTGTGTGAAATTAAATTACCAAAAAATCGGGAAATGTGTAAAATAGATAGATAAGCGAGATGTTTTTAAGAGGAGGAAATATGAAATGGGAAATGGAATTTAAATATAGGATTGTCTGGCTTTTCGTTTTGAATAATAAGTAAGAATTATACAAAAAATATTTAAGAGTCCGCATGTTCATATTTGTAACTTTAATTTGAAATAATATTTAAAAAGATATAGTGGTAAATAACGCCAGCCATTATCTCTCATTTTCTATCTCTCTTTATATATATATATATATATATATATATATATATATATATATATATATATATATATATATATATATAAATTATGCAAATTACCATATCACACTGTAGTTTGAAGGGTAATGTATTCTATTATTATTATTATTATTATTATTATTATTATTATTATTATTATTATTATATTAATATTATTTATTTATTTATGTTTATATTAGTAATATTATTACTATTATCATTACTAAAATTATTATTATTATTATCATAATTATTATTATTAATATTACTAAAATTATTATTATTATTACTAAAATTATTATTATTATGATTATTATTATTATTATTACTATAATTATTATTATTATTATTATTATTATTATTAATGTTATTTGACATGCAAATTACCATATCACACTGTAGTCTTAAGGGTAATATATCATCATCATTATTATTATTATTTACTCACTAGGAGTTATCACACTGGTCATCGTCAGTGGTCACCCACTGCCGACACCCTGTGGTATTCCCTGGAGTCTGAGTGACAACAAGTCTCCTCAGGCCTCCAGTATGCTCCACCTCTTTTCGTTCATCACCGCTGATGATTATTATTATTATTATTATTATTATTATTATTATTATTATTATTATTATTATTATTATTATTATTATTATTATTATTATTATTATTATTATTTATGTATATATTAGTGACATTAAAAGTGAATTATTTCTACATTTGATTATTGGGGGAATGGTCGTTTGATCAGTACCATTGGGGAGCCACGAATATTATAACTGTCCTGTTTTTAAATCTCCGAAACAGTTACATGGTAAACAGCTGATGATCTCCGTTTAATAGTTCACGTTCAAGTTAGGGTCTCCTGTTTTTTTTCACTGTTAGATACTGGAATCCCCTTTTTTATTCATGAATTTTCCAACAAATGCTAAGTCTGCGATATCTTGGATTTAGTTAGTTTCTCTGGGAATGTAAACTGCATTTTCCTTTGTTTTTTTATTTTGTTTAAAATGACTCAAAACTTCTTTAGACTAATATATATATATATATATATATATATATATATATATATATATATATATATATATATAGAGAGAGAGAGAGAGAGAGAGAGAGAGAAATAGAAAGAGATATTCGATTACCGAGCCTGCGACAGATTCGTTTCGGCCAATGATGCTCTTATATCTTTTCAAATTATGACTTTTGGTAATTCCCCTACCAACTTATCTATCTGTATTTATCTGATGATAAGATTCCATTCTTTGAAAAGCCATGGCTTAAGGAAGAAACAAAATCTCGTTCATTTGAAAACACCTTGTTTTGAACAACTGATGATATAATAGATTTTGCATTTTTACAATCTTAATTCTCATCTTTTACTTGTTTGTATAATTGCTCAATCTCGTATATCGAGCATCAATTCTTTCACGATAGGTTCTAATTTAAAGATATACATTATATCTTTTGTTTCCTGTTCTTTACTTTTTTGGGAAAGGTAGATGTCAAGATATCATCTTACGCAAAGGGTGATATCTTG
>OY744545.1:62870400-62887900 GCA_963556195.1 Sepiola atlantica | reverse complement strand
TTGTAAATCAATGAATAGCTTTGATCACATAATCAGCGTCATTTGTCCTTGGTCGCCTCAGATCGCAGCGTCCTCACAGATGACAATATGCATTGTTAAAAAGTTTCAATAAGATTGAGATGGGTTCCCTGCATGAGGAATCACATCTCCATTGTTGGATTCTTGCCCCACATTTTACTGGATGCGTCCATCGAATTTATCTAAGGAAATCTATCAGTCTGTCTGTCGGTCTGTCAAGCTTAAATTTGGTCTGTCACGTTTTTGTTTTTAAGATGGCATTTTTGCCACTAAACGCACAGGCTGAACTAATGCATATCAAGCATGTGTTCTATTTTTATCGAAAAGAAACAAGAACTGAGATGTATTATATTAATTATTTGGACTACGATTTTAAACTTGGTTATTATGGTGCAGATACGGGATGAAGATAAGTGCAGAAAAGAGTAAAGTGTTGGTAAACAGCAGAGAGAGACTAATGTCAGTGATATGCGGATGTGAGGTAAACAACTAGAGAACGTCAATAAAGTCAAATATCTGGACGCCATTATAACAGCAGATGGTTCATCAGAGAAAGAGATGCAGACAAGAATTGGCATTGCCAAGTCTTGTATGAACCGTCTGAAAAGTATATTGAAAAGTCTTCAGATAACGGTGAAAACGAAATTGCGGTTACATGAATCTCTGGTAATATCTATACTATCATACGGCTGTGAGAGCTGGACCATCCTGAAAGATCAGGACGGACGAATTCACCCTACCGGGGAATGCCGACGGGGCTGCCCAGGCAATTTTTAATGACCAGAGTGCTCACCTCTCGGGCGCTGGCTTTTCAAACCGCACTTTCCCGACCCGACCCGACCCAACCATGGGTCACATCTTACTTGTGGGAGTAAGATAAAACTGGCCTTGTGCCTAACTCCCGGAGAGGAGTAAATAAATACTCATGTCGTTGATTTTTCTGGACAAGTTAAACTTAATTTATTTGGCGTAAGATCTATTATGAACCGTTTTTGAAGCTTACCTTACAACTAAAAATATATATCCTAACATATATAGTTTCACCATATATAAAAATATATAAAATCACTGACGAACTAAATTTTGAATCCAATAATAACAATTTAGCAAAGTCAAACAAACACATTCACTAATTTAAAGTAAATAGATAAATATGACAATTACAAATAAATGCGACAACCACCATTTCAGCTTTAAGAATATATTTGTTTGTCTCATTTGCTGCCGTGGTTCGAAAGCAACACATAACCCCACGTTAATTAGGATGAAAAAGGAAGACAGAAAGAAACACATTAAATAAATATAGGTCAAATACAATAAAATAATACTAGTATATTATTCCAAAATCACCATTTACTTTGAATCAAATCAAATGAAAAGAAAATTTTGAAAAGAAATAACTAATTTTGATTTAATTCCATTCGCTGCAGGCGACATTCATATTTACTGCAGTATAACTACATAACAATTTTTTCGTTCTGCAGGAGTTTCACGACATCTGTAACACCTACCATTTGATCAAGAGGTATTTCCTCAAGATATATTATGCAACAAGGTCACACACATTAGATCAATGTGTAGAAGTTTTGATTATTCAAGTAAGTTTAATAAAAAAATGAAAGAAAAAATTACTAGTTTTTATTTTTGTCATAATTCTCAACGCCAACATATTTCCATCTCTTGCATTGTGACAGTATTCTAATACTCCTATATATACATAATATACATTATATACGCAATGCTTCAAGCAAACTATATCACCTCTTTTTATATATATATATATATATATATATATATATATATATATATACAATATCACAAAACAGTCTATAACACATTACACAAACGTGTCTTTATGTCTTACTAATAAGGTTAGGGTTAGGGTTTGATTCATTAAATATTTACTGCTAATAATGTCAATATTTAAGCCCTTGGTCAAGCACGTAATTTAAAAAAATAATAATGGACAAAAAAAAGGAAAAATTTGCCATACATTTATTACATCATATATTAATGGTGCATAGACTAACCGTGATTACTAAATAAGAATGTAGGCGTTTAGCGTAGTCTCCTCTAAGTTTCCTGACTTATATTTGTCCATTCTTAACAAGAAAATTCCTTTTGTTCATGCGGACGTTTCTGTGTAGCTCATATGAAATGTATGTGTGTGTGTGTGTTTGTGAAAAGAATATGCATTTTGAGAAAATCTAAAAAATGTTGAGGAGAGATAGAAAAACACAATGTAATCCAAAAATGGAATTTATAAAAAAAAGAGAGGGGAATAACGTTTTCTTAAACAGCATATGCAAATCTTATGTGGGCAGGAGCTAGGTAGGGTTAGGGTTAGGGTTAGGGTGAAGGTTAGGGTTAGGGTTAGGGTTATGGTGAGGGTTACAGTTAGGGTTAGGATTAGGGTTAGGGTTAGGGTTAGGGTTAGGGTTAGGGTTACAGTTAGGGTTAGGATTAGGGTTAGGGTTAGGGTTAGGGTTAGGGTGAGGGTTAGGGTTAGGGTTAGGGTTAGGATTAGGGTTAGGGTTAGGGTTAGGGCTAGGGTGAGGGTGATGGTGAGGGTGAGGGTAAGGGTAAGGGTTATGGTTATGGTTAGGATTAAGGTTAGGATTAGGGTTAGGGTGAGGGTTACGGTTAGGGTTAGGATTAGGGTTAGGGTTAGGGTTAGGATTAGGGTTAGGGTTAGGGTTAGGATTAAGGTTAGGGTTACGGTTAGGGTGAGGGTGAGGGTGAGGGTTACGGTTAGGGTTAGGGTTAGGGTTAGGGTTGGTGTTGGTGTTGGTGTTGGTGTTGGTGTTGGTGTTGGTGTTGGTGTTGGTGTTAGTGTTAGGGTTAGGGTTAGGGTTAAGGTTACGGGTAGGGTTAGGATATGGGTTAGTTTTAGGGTTAGGGTAAAGGTTAGGGTTAGGATTAGCGTTAGGGTTAGGGTTAGGGTAGGGTTAGGGTTAGTGTTATGGTTAGGATTAGTGTTAGGGTTAAGGTAAAGATTAGTGTTACAGTTAGGGTTAGGGTTAGGGTTAGGGTTAGGGTTAAAGTTAAGATTAGTGTTAGGGTTAGGTAGAAGCAAATAAACACAAAAATACAGATAAAAAGAACAAAGTAATTCCAACTGCATGTTCGTTCCACTTGTCATCCTAACTTATCTCTGATGTCGACGAGTGCCAACATGTCGCCATACCGGTTTTCTTTTTCCCGCCCATTTCGCGTGTTTTCGCTTTCAACTAATATGATATGACATCTAGACATGAAGTGTATAAATGTTTCATCGAACGCCTTCTCTCTCTCCTCTCTCTTTCTCTTACTTTCGCCTTGCTCTCTATGTTTCGTTCTGCCATTTCTTAACCTACTCATCTGTATTGTTTTTGTTTTTTTAACATGGTTAGATTTGTTGGTATATAACTTTTCAATTTATGCAGACGAACACAATTTCTTTCTCCCGCTCTCTCTTGACATATATATATATATATATATATATATATATATATATATATATATATATATATAATGATAATAATGGTAATAATCAAGGTCAAAAATATCCACAGGGTGGTAATCCAGAGAATTTTAACTGGGTTTATAAAAAGTGGTCAATATCGAAATAGAGCTTTATATATGATAATTTTTTTTTATTTACACAGACATGTACAACATCTGCGACACTGGCATGTCGATGTTATCGATCAACAGTTACTATAAACTGAGATCTCTTCAGGCAGAGTTAGAATCCGATCTTAACCTCAGATCATATTTGGAGAGAATCTCTCCAAATATGATCTGAGGTTAAGAATCTCTCCAAATATGATCTGAGGTTAAGATCGGATTCTAACTCTGCCTGATGAGATCTCAGTTTATAGTAACTGTTGATCGATAACATCGAAATGCCAGTGTCGCATATTTTGTACATGTCTCTGTAAATAAGAAATTATCATATATATATATATATATATATATATATATATATATATATATATATATATATATATATATATATATATATATATAATGTTTAATAGAAATATTGAAGAGAGTTCTCAATTACCGTGTGCAAATTCTAACGTATTTATTGACTAAAAGAAGTGCAGATGTATTACAGTCGTACACATGTCTTGAAAAACAACGGACATTTATCAGTGACTGGGATGGTGTCTATCTATTGGAAACTGAGTTGGTAATTAGAAAGCGGCGCATGGTCCGTCACTGATAAATTGCCATATTAGCATGGAAATTAAGAGAAATTAAACCCGAATATTTAGACGTATATATATATATATATATATATATATATATATATTTATATACATACATGTATATATATACATATATATATATATATATATATATATATATATATATATATATATATATATATATAGGGTTTCGAATCGTGTGACCAGTAGTGAATAGTCAAACTTCTACGCTGAAGAGTCTTGATTGAAAAAAGATGAAACGTATACGTCCGTAGATAATAAACAACAACAAATATTTTCATATTTGTCGCTCCTTAATTATTAGTAGAGCACTTTAGTCGTAGTGCAAATACAGCGTGACGTCATTTGCTTTATAATGCATCATTCCTTAATATAAGTAGAATGCCTGCGATGTCATCGCCGCTTATAAATGTATTTAATCTACCACTGTTTATCAGCCGTTCAGATATTGGCCGCGAGGTTTAAGACGTTGGGTTGGAGTTGAAAAATACTTATAATCCAGGGTTTCGAATCGTGTGACCAGTAGTTAATAGTCAAACTTCTACGCTGAAGAGTCTTGATTGAAAAAAGATGAAACGTATACGTCCGTAGATAATAAACAACAACAAATATTTTCATATATATATATATATATATATAATTTTACTTCAGTCGAAGTTCTCAGAAATCAAGGGGCCCCTTCCTGGCGCTAACACTTGATCCTATATGAGATACATAGATACCCGAATACTCTATTAACATTTTCTTCTACTTCTCAAACATTGAGTTAGTAAAGAAGTTAAGAATAATAAATTTATTCTCTCCCCAACTGACCAGTTAAGTATGTCATAGTATATCTTTCTTGTGGTCTGTTGGTCTTACCAGATTCCAGGACAAGAATTCATCTAGTCTGGTGGAGTATCCAGCTACGTGGTGTTACTTGAGGTAACATCACTAGGGGAAGGTGCCCTATACCTCGTATGAGGGGATCTTATTTGTGCTGCGGATACTATGTAATTTTGAATATTTGGTCAGGGTTTACTTGTAGGGGTAAGTATCCTTATGGCAGGTTGTCCTGACAAACCCTTGTACAGAGAGACCGAAGACACTCGAGAATAGTATCTAGTAGGTAATTCAAATATATGTGTGGGTGTGTGTATAAAGATAAGGTTAGATAGGAAATGCTTCTACATCAGTTTAAAATTACGTAAGAGGCTAGATAATTGCATAAGATGTAGGAGAGAGACGTGTACAGGAAATTGAATCATGGGCGAGAAGAGAAAATATGTTTTCTTTTAAACTGAATCAGCGGAGAGCGCAGTTGGTGTTAAATAGATTCATAGCTGTACATGGATGTCATCAAGAAAAAAATAAAACTCAATAGAGAGTTTTCAAACACAATTGCATTTTTGATGTTTATTTATGAATAACATTTATGAAAGCTGATATTTATATTATTATTATTACTATTATTATTATTATTATTAATAATAATAATAATAATAATAATAATAATAATAATAATAATAATAATAATAGTTATCGAAAGAGGTGGAGAGTACTGGAAATCTGGGAAGACTTGTTGTCACTCAGACTCCAGGGAAGACGTCCGGTCATTATCGGTGACCAATCACTGATGATGACCTGTGTGAGATGTCATAGGTAGTACAAATAATAATAATAATAATAATAATAATAATAATAATAATAATAATAATAATAATAATAATAATAATAATAATTGCCGATTGTGTAATGAAAGGGAAGAAACCTTAACGCATATTGTATCTGAATGCCCAATGCTAGCACAACACCAGTATAAAAATGGAGTCACAACAAAGTCGCTCAGGTACTACACTGGAATATGTGCAAACTTTATGAATTGGGCCAAAATAGGAAGTGGTATGAGCATAAGCCAGAAGTTCTACAGGAGAACGATGATGTCAAACTTATTTGGGGCATGCGCATACAAAGTGATAATCTTTCTAAACAAAAACAAGAGAACTTGCTTAATGATTGATATAGCCTACCCCTTCGATACCAGAGTTTAAGTGGAAAAACCGGAACAAAAAAATCAAGATCTAAAATTTAAAAAAGTTAGACTATTGAAATGTAAAGAAGTAAAGGTGATTCGCGTTGTAATTGGAACGCTTGGAACCATAACGAAAAGCCACCATAAATGGCTTAAACAGATTGACGCGACAATTTATTTTCCAATTCTGCAAAAGGCTTGACTGTTAGGAACAGCGAAAGTGTTAAGGTACAGCTTTGATATCCAAAGTCAAAGGAATTGACTTAATGTGCAAAAAAGAAAGCTCCAACTAAAACTATCCAAAAGTTTATACTACGATGAAATGATGATGATAATAATAATAATAATAATAATAATAATAATAATAATAATAATAATAATAATAATAATAATAATAATAATAATAATAATAAAAAGAAGAAGAAGAACAACAACAATAACAACATGTCTACAACGACAGAAATTCGACAAGCGTATTCTTGAGACGAAGTGAACGAACTGTGGTTATTGAAGAACACCCCAGGTACTTTGCTCCTTTTGGACTTTCCACTTTTGCTCATCAACTGTATTTTCTATCATCTTATATATATATATATATATATATATATATATATATATATATATATATATATATATATATATATATATATATATATATATATATATTATATATATATATATATATTTTATATATATATATTTTATATATATATATATTTTATATTATATATATATATATATTATATATATATATATTTTATATATATATATATTTTATATATATATATATTTTATATATATATATATATATATATATATATATATATATATATATATATATATATATATATATATATATATACTTTTGCTCATTAACTGTCTTTTCTAACATCCTTTAAATAAATAAACGAATTTCCTATTTGAGTCGACGACGACGACGACGACGACGCAGAATTATATTTATGACGTCTTCGATTTTAGAGCAATTCATTTTAAAATGGTAAAAACTGACCTCCAGTGACACCAAATAATTAGTAATTAATTTACACGTTCGGCGATCGGATGATATCATTTTTCAAATTAGTGTTGGGGATGATGACTTACGAGTGTATAACTCTATAGATTGAAAAGAGAAGCAAACATTTAACATATTTCTATTATAACTTCTATGTCTTTACCTCTCTCTATCCGTCTCTTCATCTTTCTCTCTTCGACCATCCCCCATTTCCCCCTCCCTCTCATCACCACTTTTTTCTCCTCCGCCCAGCCCTTTCCTTTCTCTAAACATACACACAGACAATTGTCCTTTATCAAGATTCACCGAGGAATTAGTTGGCATAACGGCAGTAACTCCTTGATAAAGAAATCAAAGTTACTTCCCTTTGTGTTATTACATGTAATGTCTTGACAATCGACCCTTCCCGACGCGTTTTGCGATAGAATTAATATTGTTTTCTAAATTTTAGATATTATTATGCCGAGGCAACGCCGATCAATAATATATCAACGTCGTGTGTTTATTTTTTGTAGTTTGAGACTTGTAGCTGGTCAAATACGCACATACACACGCAGAGAGACATCTGGCCTTTATATAATAGATTAAGCTTGTATTAGTAGGCGAATACACATTAATAAATGCTGAACCTTGTTGCGGTACAACGATACTCGAAATGTTTCGTATTCAGGCAACAATAGCACACAATAGTTTTCTGGCCTGTTGTTGTGAACCAATTCGAAATGAACACAATGCGAATAGATCGATAAATGTAAATATCGTCAAAAGTAGAACCAAAAAGAATAAAAATAATGAGTGATAACATTTCCGAACAATGGCGATAACGTAATCCGATAGAAATTGGCAATCATCACGTTTTAACAACCTTGGAGAAAATAAGGACGCCTTCCAAATTGGGAATCATTTTTCCTTTTGTCAGATATCCAGGCATGTATATATATATATATATATATATATATATATATATATATATATATATATATATATATATATATATATATATAGTACACGTATTGTATTAGTTTCTGTAAATGCAAACCCGTTGAAAGTCCATTGTTTATTAAAAAAAAGTGCTTAATAACAAGTAGAGCTGTTCTTTATTAAAAAAATATTTATACAAACATTATTGGTTACATATGTGCATACATGTTTCGTGTGTACTCTTCACAGAGAGTCAACATCTTCAGACCACTTCTTCGGTCTGAAGAGGTTGATTCTCTGTGAAGATTACAATCGAAACATGTATGCACATATGCAACCAATAATGTTTATATAAATAAAAATGTATACTATATATTATTATTATTATTATTATTATTATTATTATTACTAGTATTACTATTGTTATAAAGAATTTTATTTGATATGCAAATTACCATATCGCACGGTAGTCTTAAGGGTAGTATATTATTATTATTATTTTGATTACTATTATTATTTATTTATTTATATATAAGTAACATTTTAAGCTGAATTATTTCGACACTTGATTGGGGAAATGGTAGTTTGATCTGTACCATTGGAGAGCCATGCATATAACTGTCCTGTTTTTAAATCTCCGAAACAGTTACATGGTAAACAGCTGATGATCCCCGTGTTAATATTAGATGCTTACGTTAAGGTCTCCTCTTTTTGTTTAACTGTTAGATACTGAATCCCCCTTTTTATTTTATTTACGTACTATTATATATTTTATTTATTTATGAATTTTCTAACGAATGTTAAGTCTGCACTATTTTGGATTTAGTTAGTTTCTGTGGGAATTTAAACTGCATTTTCCTTTTTTTTTTGTCTTTTTGTTTAAAATAACTCAAAGCTTCTTTAGACTATATATATATATATATATATATATATATATATATATATATATATATATATATATATATATATATATATATATATTGTCCGTCAATCCACCCGTTAGTCTGCCTTGCATGAGATTGAAATGGTATTTTGATTGAAGAACGTACAGATTAAATGGATGAGTTCTACATTCCTCAGGTCGACGCATCTTCCTATATATCATAAATCTTCTTATATATCATAAATCTACCTATATATCATAAATCTTCCTATATATCATAAATCTACCTATATATCATAAATCTACCTATATATCATAAATCTACCTATATATCATAAAGCTTCCTATATATCATAAATCTACCTATATATCATAAATATTCCTATATATCATAAATCTACCTATATATCATAAATCTTCCTATATATCATAAATCTACCTATATATCATAAATCTTCCTATATATCATAAATCTACCTATATATCATAAATCTTCCTATATATCATAAATCTACCTATATATCATAAATCTACCTATATATCATAAATCTTCCTATATATCATAAATCTACCTATATATCATAAATCTTCCTATATATCATAAATCTACCTATATATCATAAATCTACCTATATATCATAAAAACTCTGTCCATCTGTCTGTCACTCGCGTTTTATTTTTAAATTGACTTTTCATCTGTCACGTTTGAAATTGCTTTTTCGTCTGGGATATCACCGTTAAGTTAGAAGTAGTATTTTACTCAGTCAATCAAGCTTAAGTTTTCAAAAGCTAGTTCGTTGGTCTGTCACACTCAATTCTTAAATAGCATTTTCTGTTACCTGTCATGCGTAATTTTGAAATATAATATTCCTTGGTCTGTAACGTTTAAATTTTATATAGCCTTTTTGTTCGCCCTCAAGGTTACAATTTATAATAGAATTATAGTAAGCCTCTCGCCCTTAAGTTTTAAATAGGATTTTAATTGGTCTCATATGCTTAAGATTGAAATTGCATTTTTGGTGGCATGTAACGCTTAAGTTAAAAATTTAAGTTAAAACTTTGTTCCCCTAGCTTGGCATAGCATTGCTGTTGACATGTGACGCTTCAGTTATAAATAGTAGTTCCAATTGCCTGTAATGACTAGCTTTTAAATAGCATTTTCGGTCGGCCTGTAACATTTATATTTCAAATTGCATTTCCGTTGACGTCTGATGCTTCAGTTTGAAATAGTAGTTCAATTGGCCTGCCATGCTTATCTTTTAGATAGCAATATCGTTGGACTTTCACATTAAAGTGTGACACAGCATTTCTTTGAGGCTTTAGTTTGAAGTAGAAGTTCTATTTTACTGTCATGATAGCATTTTTGTCGTTGTGTTTGATTAAATTTGACATAGCATTTCCTTGACCCGTGATGCTTCAATTTGAAATAGTAGTTGCATTTGATTTTCATGCTTAGCTTTGAAATACCATTGCCGTCGGCCTATTACATCTAAGTTTGACATAGAATTTTTCTTGACCTATGACGCCTCAGTTTGAAACACTTTGTTGTCCAAAAGTTCGTAAACACATCGTTGCTCCAAAAGTTCGTAAACACTCGGTTGCCTCAAAAGTTCGTAAACACTTGTTAGTCCCAAAAGTTTGTAAACACTAGGTTGCCCCAAAGTTTGTAAACCCTCGGTTATCCCAAAAGTTCGTAAACACTTAATTTTCCCAAAAGTTCGTGAACACTTGGTTGCCCCAAAAGTTCGTAAACACTTGGTTTCCCAAAAGTTTGTAAACACTTGGTTGTCCCAAAAGTTTGTAAACACTAGGTTGTCCGAAAGTTTGTAAACCCTTGGTTGTCCCAAAAGTACGTTGGTTGTCCAAAAAGTTTGTAAACACTTGGTTGTCCCAAAAGTTCTTAAACACTTGGTTTCCCAAAAGTTTGTAAACACTTGGTTGCCCCAAAAGTTCGTGAACACTTGGTTGCCCCAAAAGTTCGTAAACACTTGGTTGCCCCAAAAGTTCGTAAACACTTGGTTGTCTCAAAAGTTTGTAAACACTTGGTGATCCCAAAAGTTCGTAAACACTTCGTCGTCCCAAAAGTTCGTAAACACTAGGATGCCCCAAAGTTTGTAAACCCTCGGTTGTCCCAAACGTTTGTAACCACTTGGTTGTCCCAAAAGTTCGTGAACACTTGGTTGCCCCAAAAGTTCGTAAACACTTTTTTTCCCAATATTTTGTAAACACTTAGTTGTCCCAAAAGTTAGTAAACACTAAGTTGCCCCAAAGTTTGTAAACCCTTGGTTGTCCCAAAAGTACGTTGGTTGTCCAAAAAGTTCGTAAACACTTGGTTGCCCCAAAAGTTCGTAAAACCTTGGTTATCCCAAAAGTTCGTAAAACCTTGGTTGTCCCAAAAGTTCGTAAACATTTGGTTTCCCAAAAGTTTGTAAACACTTGGTTGCCCCAAAAGTTTGTAAACACTAGGTTGTTCCAAAGTTTGTAAACACTTGGTTGTCCCAAAAGTACGTTAGTTGTCCAAAAAGTTTGTAAACACTTGGTTGTCCCAAAAGTTCGTGAAAACTTGGTTGTCCAAAAAGTTCGTAAACACTTGGTTTCCCAAAAGTTCGTAAACACTTGGTTGTCCCAAAAGTTTGTAAACACTAGGTTGTTCCAAAGTTTGTAAACACTTGGTTGTCCCAAAAGTACGTTAGTTGTCCAAAAAGTTTGTAAACACTTGGTTGTCCCAATAGTTCGTGAAAACTTGGTTGCCCCAAAAGTTCGTAAAACCTTGGTTATCCCAAAAGTTCGTAAACACTTGGTTGTCTCAAAAGTTCGTAAACATTTGGTTTCCCAAAAGTTTGTAAACACTTGGTTGCCCCAAAAGTTTGTAAACACTAGGTTGTTCCAAAGTTTGTAAACACTTGGTTGCCCAAAAGTTCGTGAAAACTTGGTTGTCCAAAAAGTTCGTAAAGACTTGGTTTCCCAAAAGTTTGTAAACACTTGGTTGCCCCAAAAGTTCGTGAACACTTGGTTGCCCCAAAAGTTCGTAAACACTTGGTTGCCTCAAAAGTTCGTAAACACTTGGTTGTCTCAAAAGTTTGTAAACACTTGGTGATCCCAAAAGTTCGTAAACTCTTGGTTGTCCCAAAAGTTCGTAAACACTAGGATGCCCCAAAGTTTGTAAACCCTCGGTTGTCCCAAACGTTTGTAACCACTTGGTTGTCCCAAAAGTTCGTGAAAACTTGGTTGCCCCAAAAGTTCGTAAACACTTTTTTCCCAAATGTTTGTGAACACTTGGTTGTCCCAAATGTTTGTAAACACTAAGTTGCCCCAAAGTTTGTAAACCCTTGGTTGTCCCAAAAGTACGTTGGTTGTCCAAAAAGTTCGTAAACACTTGGTTGTCCAAAAAGTTCTTGAAAACTTGGTTGCCCCAAAAGCTCGTAAACCCTTGGTTATCCCTAAAGTTCGTAAACACTTAATTGTCCCAAAAGTTCGTGAACACTTGGTTGCCCCAAAAGTTCGTAAACACTTGGTTTCCCAAAAGTTTGTAAACACTTGGTTGTCCCAAAAGTTTGTAAACACTAGGTTGTCCCAAAGTTTGTAAACCCTTGGTTGTCCCAAAAGTACGTTGGTTGTCCAAAAAGTTTGTAAACACTTGGTTGTCCCAAAAGTTCGTGAAAACTTGGGTGTCCCAAAAGTTCGTAAACACTTGGTTTTCCAAAAGTTTATAAACACTTGGTTGCCCCAAAAGTTCGTGAACACTTGGTTGCCCCAAAAGTTCGTAAACATTTGGTTGCCCCAAAAGTTCGTAAACACTTGATGGTTTCAAAAGTTTGTAAACACTTAGTTGTCCCAAAAGTTCGTAAACCCTTGGTCGTCCCAAAAGTTCGTAAACACTAGGATGCCCCAAAGTTTGTAAACCCTCGGTTGCCCAAAAGTTCGTAAACACTTAATTGTCCCAAAAGTTCGTGAACACTTGGTTGCCCCAAAAGTTTGTAAACACTTTTTTCCCAAAAGTTTGTAAACACTTGGTTGTCCTAAAAGTTTGTAAACACAAAGTTGCCCCAAAGTTTGTAAACCCTTGGTTGTCCCAAAAGTACGTTGGTTGTCCAAAAAGTTCGTAAACACTTGGTTGTCCCAAAGGTTCGTGAAAACTTAGTTGTCCCAAAAGTTCGTAAACACTTGGTTATCCAAAAAGTTCGTAAACACTTAGTTGTCCCAAAAGTTCGTGAACACTTGGTTGTCCCAAAAGTTCGTAAACACTTGGTTGCCCAAAAGTTTGTAAACACTTGGTTGTCCCAAAAGTTCGTGAACACTTGGTTGCCCCAAAAGTTCGTAAACACTTATTTGCCCCAAAAGTTCGTAAACACTTGGTTGTCTCAAAAGTTTGTAAACACTTGGTGATCCCAAAAGTTCGTAAACCCTTGGTTGTCCCAAAAGTTCGTAAACACTAGGATGCCCCAAAGTTTGTAAACCCTCGGTTGTCCCAAACGTTTGTAACCACTTGGTTGTCCCAAAAGTTCGTGAACACTTGGTTGCCCCAAAAGTTCGTAAACACTTTTTTTCCCAAAAGTGTGTTAACACTTATTTGTCCCAAAAGTTTGTAAACACTAAGTTGCCCCAAAGTTTGTACACCCTTGGTTTTCCCAAAAGTTCGTTGGTTGTCCAAAAAGTTCGTAAACACTTGGTTGTCCAAAAAGTTCTTGAAAACTTGGTTGCCCCAAAAGCTCGTAAACCCTTGGTTATCCCAAAAGTTCGTAAACACTTAATTGTCCCAACAGTTCGTGAACACTTGGTTGCCCCAAAAGTTCGTAAACACTTTTTTTCCCAAAAGTGTGTTAACACTTATTTGTCCCAAAAGTTTGTAAACACTAAGTTGCCCCAAAGTTTGTACACCCTTGGTTTTCCCAAAAGTTCGTTGGTTGTCCAAAAAGTTCGTAAACACTTGGTTGTCCAAAAAGTTCTTGAAAACTTGGTTGCCCCAAAAGCTCGTAAACCCTTGGTTATCCCAAAAGTTCGTAAACACTTAATTGTCCCAACAGTTCGTGAACACTTGGTTGCCCCAAAAGTTCGTAAACACTTTTTTTCCCAAAAGTGTGTTAACACTTATTTGTCCCAAAAGTTTGTAAACACTAAGTTGCCCCAAAGTTTGTACACCCTTGGTTTTCCCAAAAGTTCGTTGGTTGTCCAAAAAGTTCGTAAACACTTGGTTGTCCAAAAAGTTCTTGAAAACTTGGTTGCCCCAAAAGCTCGTAAACCCTTGGTTATCCCAAAAGTTCGTAAACACTTCATTGTCCCAACAGTTCGTGAACACTTGGTTGCCCCAAAAGTTCGTAAACACTTTTTTTCCCAAAAGTTTGTAAACACTTGGTTGTCCCAAAAGTTTGTAAACACTAAGGTGCTCCAAAGTGTGTAAACCCTTGGTTGTCCCAAAAGTACGTTGGTTGTCCAAAAAGTTCGTAAACACTTGGTTGTCCCAAAGGTTCGTGAAAACTTAGTTGCCCCAAAAGTTCGTAAACCCTTGGTTATCCAAAAAGTTCGTAAACACTTGGTTGTCCCAAAAGTTCGTGAACACTTGGTTGTCCCAAAAGTTCGTAAACACTTGGTTGCCCAAAAGTTTGTAAACACTTGGTTGTCCCAAAACTTTGTAAACACTAGGTTGTCCCAAAGTTTGTAAACACTTGGTTGTCCCAAGAGTACGTTGGTTGTCCAAAAAGTTTGTAAACACTTGGTTGCCCAAAAGTTCGTGAAAACTTGGTTTTCCAAAAAGTTCGTAAACACTTGGTTTCCCAAAAGTTTGTAAACACTTGGTTGCCCCAAAAGTTCGTGAACACTTGGTTGCCCCAAAAGTTCGTAAACACTTATTTGCCCCAAAAGTTCGTAAACACTTGGTTGTCTCAAAAGTTTGTAAACACTTGGTGATCCCAAAAGTTCGTAAACCCTTGGTTGTCCCAAAAGTTCGTAAACACTAGGATGCCCCAAAGTTTGTAAACCCTCGGTTGTCCTAAATGTTTGTAACCACTTGGTTGTCCAAAAAGTTCGTGAACACTTGGTTGCCCCAAAAGTTCGTAAACAATTTTTTCCCAAAAGTGTGTTAACACTTGGTTGTCCCAAAAGTTTGTAAACACTAAGTTGCCCCAAAGTTTGTACACCCTTGGTTTTCCCAAAAGTTCGTTGGTTGTCCAAAAAGTTCGTAAACACTTGGTTGTCCAAAAAGTTCTTGAAAACTTGGTTGCCCCAAAAGCTCGTAAACCCTTGGTTATCCCAAAGGTTCGTAAACACTTAATTGTCCCAAAAGTTCGTGAACACTTGGTTGCCCCAAAAGTTCGTAAACACTTGGTTTCCCAAAAGTTTGTAAACACTTGGTTGTCCCAAAAGTTTGTAAACACTAGGTTGTCCGAAAGTTTGTAAACCCTTGGTTGTCCCAAAAGTACGTTGGTTGTCCAAAAGGTTTGTAAACACTTGGTTGTCCGAAAAGTTCGTGAAAACTTGGTTGTCCCAAAAGTTCGTAAACACTTAATTTTCCAAAAGTTTATAAAAACTTAGTTGCCCCAAAAGTTCGTAAACACTTGATTGTCTCAAAAGTTTGTAAACACTTGGTTGTCCCAAAAGTTCGTAAAAACTTGGTTGCCCCAAAAGTTCGTAAACCCTTCGTCGTCCCAAAAGTTCGTAAACACTAGGATGCCCCAAAGTTTGTAAACCCTCGGTTGTCCCAAAAGTTCGTAAACACTTAATTGTCCCAAAAGTTCGTGAACACTTGGTTGCCCCAAAAGTTCGTAAACACTTTTTTTCCCAAAAGTTTGTAAACACTTGGTTGTCCCAAAAGTTTGTAAACACTAAGTTGCCCCAAAGTTTGTAAACCCTTGGTTGTCCCAAAAGTACGTTGGTTGTCCAAAAAGTTCGTAAACACTTGCTTGTCCCAAAGGTTCGTGAAAACTTGGTTGCCCCAAAAGTTCGTAAACACTTGGTTATCCAAAAAGTTCGTAAACACTTGGTTGTCCCAAAAGTTCGTGAACACTTGGTTGTCCCAAAAGTTCGTAAACACTTGGTTGCCCAAAAGTTTGTAAACACTTGGTTGTCCCAAAAGTTCGTGAAAACTTGGTGATCCAAAAAGTTCGTAAACACTTGGTTGCCCCAAAAGTTCGTGAACACTTGGTTGCCTCAAAAGTTCGTAAACACTTATTTGCCCCAAAAGTTCGTAAACACTTGGTTGTCTCAAAAGTTTGTAAACACTTGGTGATCCCAAAAGTTCGTAAACCCTTGGTTGTCCCAAAAGTTCGTAAACACTAGGATGCCCCAAAGTTTGTAAACCCTCGGTTGTCCCAAACGTTTCTAACCACTTGGTTGTCCCAAAAGTTCGTGAACACTTGGTTGTCCCAAAAGTTCGTGAACACTTGGTTGTCCCAAAAGTTTGTAAACACTTGGTTGTTCCAAAAGTTCGTAAACACTTGGTTGGCCCAAAAGTTCGTAAACATTTGGTGTCCCCAAAAGTTCGTAAACATTGGGTTGTCCCAAAAGTTCATAAACACTTGGTTGTCCTAAAAGTTTCTAAACATTGGGTTGTCCCAAAAGTTCATGAACACTTGGTTGTCCTAAAAGTTTCTAAACACTTGGTTGTCCCAAAAGTTCGTAAACACTTGGTTGTCCCAAAAGTTCGTAAACACTTGGTTGTCCCAAAAGTTCGTAAACATTTGGTTGTCCCAAAAGTTCGTAAACACTTGGTTGTAACGAATCGTAACAGAAGATTTTATTCCTGGGCATCTGGAATATAAAGATAAAGATAACTATAACAATATAAACGCAAACAAACAATTAAAAATTGCAACAAAAATTCAATTTGTCGCAAGTGTTCACGACATTTCGGGACAACCTAATAGTAGTTGCATTTGCTTTTCATGCTTAGCTTTTAAATAGAATTGTCGTAGGCCTGTCACATTGCAGTTTGACGTAGTCTTTCCGTGGACATGTGACGCATCACTTTGAAATAATAGTCCTATTTGCTTTCCAGTTTTAACTTGAAAATAGAATTGTCGTCGACCTGTCACATTGAAGTTTGACATGACATTATTTTTCCCTGTGACAATTCAGTTTGAAGTAATATGGCCATTTGCTTGCTATGCCTTGCTTTGAAATGTTATTTTCGTCTGCTTCTCAGGATTAAGTTCGAATAGCATATTCGTTAGCTTTTGTGCGTTTTAGTTTGGCGTAGTATTTTTGGTTTTCTTGTACGCTTCAGCCCCACTTAAAATTTCATCGCAACCATCGTAGATTTACTGGATGCATCTTAAGGATATCCGTATTATTTCAAGGGTTTATTTGCTCAGGAAGGTGTTTGCAAATTACAAGTAACTGCAGTCTATCGTTTTCGATCAACTTACAAACGTATTGCTCTCGCTTATTTTCACAGATAAGCTAAATATATCAATTGTATAATGTTTGTGATGTTGAAGGGC